>CM023538.1:25305780-25759540 GCA_013350335.1 Chimonanthus salicifolius | reverse complement strand
CTCCATCCCTCCCACTCCTCCATTGCCGTCCCATGCTCCAAGTGAAGGAGAGAAAGAGAGCAAAGAAGAAGAGAAGAGAAGGAGAGAAGAAAAAAAGTGGAAATTTAGGCAAAATCACTCTAAGATCAAGGTTATTCCCTCCCCTCTCATCATCTCTCCCTTTCCCTCTCTCAATTTAAGCTCTACTTTGGCCGATTCTAGGGTTGGGGATTGCCACCATTAATCAAGAATCTTGACCTATCAAAGATCAAGAGGAAGGAGAGAGGACGCTACGGAGACCGACGGGAGTGACGGAAATTGGAGGAGACGGCGGATTGTAAGTGTTTCTTAAACAAGAAATTTTGGAATTTTAGGGTTTAAGAATTGGAATTTATTTTTGTGAAATAAATGGTGGATAGACAATTTTATGCTATGGAATTTAGATCCATCAAATGGAAGGGTGGAAGATGGAGAAAACCCTAAATGGGTAAATTAGGGTTAGGGTAAGAAAATAAATAAATGGATTATGTGCATTGGGTAATTTATGAAATTAAGAATGGAATTAGGTTATTGGAAGGAAATTATGGGCCATAGGGTTCGGCCATGTAGCATGGCCGAACCCCATGGTGGGTGATTTGGTGGTTGGTTTAATTGGTTGGGGTTTTATGGATGGAAGACAATGAGAGTTTTTGATTAATGAATTTAGGGTTTTAATGAATGCATGGGAGTAAGGTTTTAAAATGAGTTTATGATAAAAATGCAATGGAGTCTTATGGTTTTGAAATGCATGGAGGGAATGAGCCTTGAACCATGGGTTCGGCCATGGTATATGGCCGAACCCTATGGTGATGAAATGATGATTAAATGGTGGGTTTAAAGGATAATGTGTTGATGAATTTAGGGTTTTTAAATGAACAAGTGTAATGATCCAAATGGGGTTAAGAATATGGTTTAGATGCATGATTTAAAACCTCTCATGGGAAGAGTTGATGAATTAGGTATTTTGAACCCATGACCCATTTTGTAAGTCATTGTATGAGCTAAGGTTGGGTCCATGTTTGTGTTTAGATGGTGGAAAATTTTATTAATTTAGATGGTTGATTTTGTTTCATATTGGGTCGTGGTTAGTGAATCCTTAATGGATCTAAGTTATGGATGAATTTTAGACTTAAAATATACATGAATGGGTGAATGATTAAACATGGAAGGGGTAGTGGCAAAAATGGTAAATATGGGCTAAAATGAAGAAACCCACTAAGTTGTGATTTATGGGCTTGGAAATGATTAAAACTTGGATTGATTTGGTAATTTAATAAGGTACCGGATAGCGCGAGCGGTACGCGAGTCGGTAGCCGGATTGTCGGACGAAAATGAAATAAAGACGCGAGTCGGTATTCGGTAGGATTCCTACCTTTTTGTAAGCCATGGATTTGGGTGATGTTCTCTTTAATCTATTTTGGAAATCATGTGGTTGTCTTTAAGATATGTTACGGACTATGTATCATGTTATGTTTTACTCTAAATTATTTTGGAAATTTTGTGAATGCTTATGATGGGTTTTGGATTAAATATTGCGGAATGTTTTCCCTTGGATTTAGTTGGTAATCTTGTAATTGTTTTAAGATGGGCTTTATTACTATTGAATTTCATATATTACATGGCAAATGGCATCTACATCTCATGCATGGCATGGGAGGCATATGACAGGGGAAGGATGAAATGAAACCGGAGTCCATGCTCCGTCGGGGCGACCGATAAACAAGCATGGGGACATTTCACATATGTATTATTGTACCTTGACGAGGCCTTACCGTCAAGGGTGATGTTGTATTTATTGTTATACCTTGATGATGATTCTTCCATCAAGGGGAATATTGTATTTGTGGTTACGCCTTGACGAGGCCTTACCGTCAAGGGGGATATGGCATCGGGATAGTAAGGATGATGGGTGGGATTCATAACACAGACACCCATGGCATGACATTCATTCTATGGCTTTTCGTTATGTATTATCTATCTGCTTTGTTATCACTAATCCATGTGTTAGCCCTACTCGGAGTCCTACTGGGCGCGTGGTCTAACGCCCCACTTCTACCCTAGCTGAGGACGCAGGAAATGCCAGAGCAGAAGGACGAGACGGGAGCCAAGCTTAAGAGCTTTGGAAGGCGGACTAATTATTTTATTTAAGTTATTTTGAGAAATGTGTATTTGATGTAGTTTAATTTGTCGGAAATGTAATAATTGAGATTATTTACTATATTTTGGACATTATGGTTTTAAGGATGTTTGATGATTGAATGAATGTAACTTCCCTGCTATCTAAGAATTTGTAGGTTAGGCTCTTTTATAATTTTCTGCAATTGGTTTAAATGTTCCCCGATGCTTACTTCTACGTGTGAACCATTCTCCATGGACTTCATTCCACGCACAAGTAGGGTTGGCCAGTTAAGGGCCGGGTTTTAGAAGCTCGGACTTAACTCGCGTCGTGACGTTCGCGCCCTTTGTCACTTTAAAAAAAAAAAAAAAAAATTTAACTCTGATTTATGGTGAAAAGGGGCAGGCGTTACAGTTGGTATCAGAGCGAATTCGGAAGAATGAATTTCTCGAAGTAAGATTAAGACGGTTGCACGTCTCACTGACGGCTAAGAATCCCAACCGACCGACTCTTCGGAGTCCGCTGCAGGGGGGGCGGGTTAACTTACTTCGATTGACTCAAACTGAAGTGTTTAATCTGAGAACAACAATTGACGGAAAGGAATGATAGCAAGGGAAGAAAGATTCATTCTAGGAGAGATTTATTGAAACATAGCAAGATAGGGTTTACTTCCCCAGAAATGAGAAAACATCTAGTTTTTTTTCCCCCAAATTGATGAAACAGTACTAGATTTATCAGTCATAGCAAAGTAGGATGTACTTCCCCGGTATTCCCAATTTGAACAACAGACAATAGGAATTTAGAGATTCCCCCCCCAGAAACAAAGGAAAAACAAGTGTGCTTATTTGGCAACTTTCCCCAAACAAAATATATTGTGATATACATAAGAAATTCCCCAAAACCGAGATTGGTTTTATTGGAAATTGCAGTTGATGATTTTTGGGTACTAATTGTATTCTATGAATACAAGTGTGTCAAATGAAGGGGAGTGTACGGAATTATGGGATAAGGGAAACCCCTAACTGTTTCATAGATTTGGTGTCTGCTTCTAGCATAGCAGTTAGCCTGGACTTTTAGGAGGGACCTCCCGAGGAAGATGAAGAGGATGTAGCATCTCTTCCTGAGGAGAATATGGAAGACTTTCCAATGATAAGAGAGTCAGTAGGGGAAATGGAACCCGATTGTATGCACGAGTTGTGCAACTAGGTTGGACACAACTGCACATACTATCCTTACCCTCTTGAAGTGGTATACCCGATTTGTGGACTACATGGACACGGGAAAGAGAGGACTAACTGTCCTTATATTGGAAGATAGTTAATGATTTTGGGGTTTTAAATGAAGAAAATAAGTGTGATATTAAATTGCACAAGCATACTTGTATTGTGAGTGCATGTGAATATACATGTGTTGAATTCTTATTGTTGAGTGTATGAGGTGATGAAATGTGGAAAGATTAATAGTTATGATCATACTAATTAAGTGAGGAAAGAGTATGTAAAAAAAAAAAAAATGTACAATGAGGAACTGCATGCATCAAATGAGGATAAGAGGCATGAACTTTTGATGTGGGGTATATGTTGTATATGCTTATGATTGAGGTAAATGTGAATAAAAAGGGTGGGGAGTATTTGTTAATGTGATGTATGGGTATACTTGGGGGGATGGTACAATGGCTTTTAGAAATGGTTTTTATATTGGTGATAACCCATGGTTTGATAGTTTGTCATGACCAAGTGAAGAGATTTATGTTATGACATATAATGGGTGATGATGTAAACGCTTTGTGAAGGGGTATAAGAGGTTCTCATGTGAACAAAGTGCCATTTGAGAGATGTGGGATAAACAATGTACTTGAAAGAGACCGGGATGCATGGATTAACTTGCCACATGAAACTTGTGAGAGGATGGCATTATGAGGAGAATGAGAAGGGTCTAGCTTGCAAAGACTAATATGTTGTATGAAAAATCTTGTATGTATAATGAAATTGCATTCTTCCAATGTGTAGTATAGATTATGAACAAGTGATGGACCATGAAATTATGAAAATATTTTATTTAGTGATAGCATGAGGATTCCCTATGATGTTACTAAGTTGTGAATTATTAATCGTTGCAATGAGTTTATATGATGTTACTTTGATAATGGGTGGTATGCAATGAATGATTATTGTGGAACAAGGATGTGTTATAGACTATGTGTATGGTGATGAGTTGATAAAGTGCCGGGAGTTGTGAATATGTAGTATGCATGAAGAGGCCGTGATATGCCAATGCGTTTGGTTGGGAATCTAGGTGGGGCTGATGAATAATTCCAAAGTTTAGGGATTTATGGATGGTCATGGATGGTCTTCGAATGTATTGGGATGATTTGCTTGGGATGAGTAGGTTTATTATTTTAAAATCTCTCGGTGTGTGTTGTAAATGGGGTAGGGTAACCTAATCATAATTATGTTCAATCACTAGATCTTCTTAAAGTGTTATTTCTTATGTTACCTCAAGTTGTTGTTTGATGTGAATGGAGGTGAAAGATCCGGTTACACATGAGTTGTGTTATTCGAAGATGTGTGTGATTTCAATTTTACGTGGCCTGCTAATGAAGGAATATGAACCGTATGATGTGGTAACCATTGATAACGTAGGCATGTAGGGTGGAATTTGGTGGTTGGTGGAATTGGTAATACTTGTGAAATTTTTTTCTAGTGATGAATGGGCACTATTTGACATAGTCTAAGTAAGCTTAGATATATCATTGTTTTTATGGAATCTATGAAAATATGTGGAATAATCCAGAAGGGTAGGAAATTAGTATTTATGTGATTGGATTGATGTCGGGTATTGGTGTTGGAGGAGTTGTGAACAAAAAGGGTTAGTCCCATAGTGACTTATATGCAAATAAAAGGTATGATTGCTGTTGAGAGATGGACTTAAGGGAAAGGTTAAGATTCTAGTGAAACTTGAATGGAAAGCTATGGGCGACTGCCGAGTGAGACTGATCACCTGACTCTGTAGTTGGCCGATGGAGTTCCATGAGGGCGAAGCTAGAAACCTAGTTAAAATGGAATCAACAATGGACTTGAGCATAGGCTCGTATTGGCAGACTAACTCACACGGGGAGTAGACAAAAGAACGTATTGAAGGAGTACGTATGGGAAATGTTTTGATAACAGATAAAGTGAAATAGAATACGTAATCTACATAAAATCGCAAATGGGTTCATAAGGAAAAGAGATAATATGAGACAGAGTAATTTCTGTAAGAATGGAACTCATAGGTCGATATGAGTGATATTGATGTAATTAAGAGATATTTAGCACAATTGAACGGGAACAACGAATAGACCCAGAAATGGAGGAGATCTGGACCAAGATATCTACATGTGAGGTAGTATCGGAATTTGAGTTACGACCGGGATAGGGTCTTGTGTTCCGAGGTAGGACGTAGGTACCTAAGAGCTGCGGAAGGGAATTGTTGGTTGAGGCACACCAAACCAAGCTTTCTACCCATCCGGACAGCGCCAAAGATGTACCATGATCTTAAGAGGCACTATTGATGGCATGGACTCAAGAGAGATGTGGCTGAGTTTGTGCTCGTTGCACTAACTTGTCGGTAGGTTAAGGCGGAACATCGGAAACCACCGGGTTTCCTCAAACCCTTACCAGTGCCGAGGTGGGGATGGGAACATGTAGCCATGGATTTGGTGACAGGGCTACTAAGGTCATCAAGGCACAACGATGCAATATGAGTCGACGGTACATCCGAAATGTTATCAGACTACCTGGTGTACCTCGGACTATTGTGTCCGATAGAGTATGGTAGAGTGTGTAGTCGGCTATGGGGACCGACGTGTTGATCAGCACAGTATTCCACCCACATACTGATGGACAATCGGAGAGAACAATACAGATATTGGAGGATATGCTGAGAGCAGGTATGCGGGATGTCAAGGGTGGATGGGAGAATCGCCTGCCACTGGTGGAGTTCTCCTACAATAACAGTACCTCCAGATGGATCCATTTGAGGCCTTATATGGTGGGCCGTGTAGATCTCCAGTGCGTTAGACAAAGGTCGGTGAGCCTGCACTGGTTGGACCAAAGTTGCTTGCGGAGACTACGGCATAGATTAAATTTATACGGTAACCTTTACTCACTACGCAGAGCCGTTATAAGTATTACGCCGACAAGAGGAGAAGTTTCCCCGAGTTTGAGGGGGAGATTTGGTGCTTTTGGAAGTCTCACCACGGGAGGGACACATGAGACTCAGAAAGAAGGGGAACTGTCACCTAGATTGTGGGGCCGTTTCCAATCCTAAAGAGGGTGGGGGAGGTGGCCTATTAGTTAGCACTTCCTCCACAGTAATCATTTTTACGTGATGTGTTTCATGTGTCCGGGTTGAGGAAAATACAACCCCAACCCTTCACATGTCTTGAATGTACCAGACGTCGATGTACAAAGCGACGTGATGTGTGTGGAGAAGCCGATCAGAGTGATCGGGAGAGAACAAAGGGTACTGCAGAACTCTTTGTGTCGATGTTTTGAACCTCTACTTCGCTCGAATTTTCGGGACGAAAATTTTAAAAGAGGATTGTATTGTAAGGGCCCGAAATTTTTAAAATTAATATAAATGGGAATATTATTTATTTTAAGGATGAAAATTGGAAAATTGGTGGAGTAAATGGTAAATGGGCCAAAATTTGGATAAAGGCCCAAGTGTGGCCCAATAGACTATGGTTTGGATTTAAATTTATTTAAATGGGTCAAGAATGGTCAAATTGGGTCAAATACCCATTTGGGAACCAATGGGTCAAGATGGTTATGCTCTAAGGTAAATGGGCTAGATGGAAATGTAATTGGGCCATAGGCCCAATGGTAATCCACTTAGAGTGAATTCAATGATTTTAAATCACCTAAGTTATTTGGAATTAAACAATGGTGATGTGGCCAAGTGGGACCCACCTCCACCTCATCAAGTGAGGTGGCGTGTGGGCCAAGGTTTGGTGGGGCCGGCCACCATGGTTGATTTGGTCAACCATGGGTGGAGTAATGGACTTAGGCTAAGTACCAATGGATTAACCTAAGTTAATTATCTAATTAATTAAATAATTAAATTATTTAAAATGGTAGTTAAGAGTGGTCAAAGTGGGGCCATGAGGTGAAGACTCACCTCATCTCAAACTCAAGTGAAACACGTTGGCTTGGTGGTGGTTTAGATAACCACCACCATAAAGCATTTTAAATATCTAAGAAAATATCTTAAGGTTGGTGGGTGTCATTAATGTGAAGTAAAAAATGGAGATGAGCTTAGTTGGTGTCTTATTCTCATTTTTTTTGTTAACTCCATCCCTCCCACTCCTCCATTGCCGTCCCATGCTCCAAGTGAAGGAGAGAAAGAGAGCAAAGAAGAAGAGAAGAGAAGGAGAGAAGAAAAAAAGTGGAAATTTAGGCAAAATCACTCTAAGATCAAGGGTATTCCCTCCCCTCTCATCATCTCTCCCTTTCCCTCTCTCAATTTAAGCTCTACTTTGGCCGATTCTAGGGTTGGGGATTGCCACCATTAATCAAGAATCTTGACCTATCAAAGATCAAGAGGAAGGAGAGAGGACGCTACGGAGACCGACGGGAGTGACGGAAATTGGAGGAGACGGCGGATTGTAAGTGTTTCTTAAACAAGAAATTTTGGAATTTTAGGGTTTAAGAATTGGAATTTATTTTTGTGAAATAAATGGTGGATAGACAATTTTATGCTATGGAATTTAGATCCATCAAATGGAAGGGTGGAAGATGGAGAAAACCCTAAATGGGTAAATTAGGGTTAGGGTAAGAAAATAAATAAATGGATTATGTGCATTGGGTAATTTATGAAATTAAGAATGGAATTAGGTTATTGGAAGGAAATTATGGGCCATAGGGTTCGGCCATGTAGCATGGCCGAACCCCATGGTGGGTGATTTGGTGGTTGGTTTAATTGGTTGGGGTTTTATGGATGGAAGACAATGAGAGTTTTTGATTAATGAATTTAGGGTTTTAATGAATGCATGGGAGTAAGGTTTTAAAATGAGTTTATGATAAAAATGCAATGGAGTCTTATGGTTTTGAAATGCATGGAGGGAATGAGCCTTGAACCATGGGTTCGGCCATGGTATATGGCCGAACCCTATGGTGATGAAATGATGATTAAATGGTGGGTTTAAAGGATAATGTGTTGATGAATTTAGGGTTTTTAAATGAACAAGTGTAATGATCCAAATGGGGTTAAGAATATGGTTTAGATGCATGATTTAAAACCTCTCATGGGAAGAGTTGATGAATTAGGTATTTTGAACCCATGACCCATTTTGTAAGTCATTGTATGAGCTAAGGTTGGGTCCATGTTTGTGTTTAGATGATGGAAAATTTTATTAATTTAGATGGTTGATTTTGTTTCATATTGGGTCGTGGTTAGTGAATCCTTAATGGATCTAAGTTATGGATGAATTTTAGACTTAAAATATACATGAATGGGTGAATGATTAAACATGGAAGGGGTAGTGGCAAAAATGGTAAATATGGGCTAAAATGAAGAAACCCACTAAGTTGTGATTTATGGGCTTGGAAATGATTAAAACTTGGATTGATTTGGTAATTTAATAAGGTACCGGATAGCGCGAGCGGTACGCGAGTCGGTAGCCGGATTGTCGGACGAAAATGAAATAAAGACACGAGTCGGTATTCGGTAGGATTCCTACCTTTTTGTAAGCCATGGATTTGGGTGATGTTCTCTTTAATCTATTTTGGAAATCATGTGGTTGTCTTTAAGATATGTTACGGACTATGTATCATGTTATGTTTTACTCTAAATTATTTTGGAAATTTTGTGAATGCTTATGATGGGTTTTGGATTAAATATTGTGGAATGTTTTCCCTTGGATTTAGTTGGTAATCTTGTAATTGTTTTAAGATGGGCTTTATTACTATTGAATTTCATATATTACATGGCAAATGGCATCTACATCTCATGCATGGCATGGGAGGCATATGACAGGGGAAGGATGAAATGAAACCGGAGTCCATGCTCCGTCGGGGCGACCGATAAACAAGCATGGGGACATTTCACATATGTATTATTGTACCTTGACGAGGCCTTACCGTCAAGGGTGATGTTGTATTTATTGTTATACCTTGATGATGATTCTTCCATCAAGGGGAATATTGTATTTGTGGTTACGCCTTGACGAGGCCTTACCGTCAAGGGGGATATGGCATCGGGATAGTAAGGATGATGGGTGGGATTCATAACACAGACACCCATGGCATGACATTCATTCTATGGCTTTTCGTTATGTATTATCTATCTGCTTTGTTATCACTAATCCATGTGTTAGCCCTACTCGGAGTCCTACTGGGCGCGTGGCCTAACGCCCTACTTCTACCCTAGCTGATGACGCAGGAAATGCCAGAGCAGAAGGACGAGACGGGAGCCAAGCTTAAGAGCTTTGGAAGGCGGACTAATTATTTTATTTAAGTTATTTTGAGAAATGTGTATTTGATGTAGTTTAATTTGTCGGAAATGTAATAATTGAGATTATTTACTATATTTTGGACATTATGGTTTTAAGGATGTTTGATGATTGAATGAATGTAACTTCCCTGCTATCTAAGAATTTGTAGGTTAGGCTCTTTTATAATTTTCTACAATTGGTTTAAATGTTCCCCGATGCTTACTTCTACGTGTGAACCATTCTCCGTGGACTTCATTCCACGCACACGTAGGGTTGGCCAGTTAAGGGCCGGGTTTTAGAAGCTCGGACTTAACTCGCGTCGTGACGTTCGCGCCCTTTGTCACTTTAAAAAAAAAAAAAAAAAATTTAACTCTGATTTATGGTGAAAAGGGGCGGGCGTTACATGGCCATGGTGGATGGCCGAACCCCATGGAAGAAAATTTGGAGGTTGATTTGGGTATTTTAATGGGAAAGGTGAACCATAGGGTTCGGCCAAAGAGCATGGCCGAACCCCATGGAGGGACCATGGATATTTTTTATGGTTCTTGAAAAATGGAAACCATGGAAAGTTTATGAATGTTCTAGGAGATTTAAAATGGAAAGAAGGGCACAAAACCAAAGGGTGAGGTCCGGCCATGTTGTATGGCTGAACCCCACCAAGGGATATGTATGGACTTAGGGTTTTTAGATGTTGAATGTAAGTTGTGTGTTTTATTAATTTTAATGGGTTTCAAAACAGGAAAAAAATAATAGGTGAATGTTAATGATGAAATGGTCTTAAACATTGGAAATGGTGAAGAACCATGGACCATGGGTTTGGCCATACATAAAGAACTATTGGTGGACTTAGAGGTATTTTGACCATGGAGATGAAGGGAAAAGTTGGTAATGGTAATAGGTTTAAAGGTGATTAATGATGATCAAAATTGATGATCTAAATGTATGATTAAGACCCTCTCATGAAGGAACCTTGTTATGGTCTAAATATTGTAAATGATTTAAGGGGGAATGAAAATTAAGACATCATGGGTTCGGCCATGGTGTATGGCCGAACCCCAGGACCCATTTTATAAACCATTTAGAGATCGATGCATGTGTAAATAAAAGAAATGATCAAGCTAGGATATGGGGAGTGTTTTTGGGACTTAGGGACTTCTAATTGATAGACCATGGGTTCAGCCATAGTTTATGTCCGAACCACATGGGAAATGTTGGTGGACTTAAATGGTTAACAACGATTATGGCTCATGTGTATTAAATGATTAATTGTTAAATGATGAATTAAGAGGTGATAGAATAATAGATTCAAGAGAGGCACTAAAAGCAAGTGAGTGAGGTTCGGCCATAAAGTGTGTTTATGGTTGTGTATATTAATGTAAATCAAATGGGACTTTGGTTTGACTTGTGGATATGTAACAAGGTGACGGGACCTCACAAACGGTATACGGTCGTGAACAGTTTTCGGACAAGAACGCAAGGTTAAACTAGTTGTCATTGGTAGGATTCTACCTTTTTGAAACATGGTTTATGCATATGGTTTATTTTGATGAATTATGCTGTAAATGATATGTTCAAAATGTGAGATTTAAATGCTATTTCTATATGATAAATAACATGTGTTTCATTAGCATCTCATGCATGGCATGGGGTGATGGATATGTAACCGAAGGGGCCACACTCCATCGGGGCGTCAGAAAAACCTATGTAGGATACCTTGATGTGTTTTTCCATCAAGAAGAAACCGGAGGGGCCACACTCCGTCGGGGCGTCCGAAAAACCTATGTGGGGGTACTTATATGTACTTGTGATGGGTGGGACATGTAACACCTCGGATTTTCAATGTATTATTTTTGTATAAAAATTATCCATTTAATTGATGAATATGAGATATGGATCTTATTTGGATAAAGAATTGGGCCATGACCCAATTAGGACCCAATTGATTGTGGAATTGGTTGGATTAAAATTTAAATGGGTTGAATTATTTTAGTAATGCATTATGTCCAAAAATGAATTAAAAGATTTTATGGCCGTGTATAGGATTAGTTTGGAAGGTCGGCTATTTCTATTTAAAGCAACCAGAGGGGCGCACAAGGGAATTGCTATCTTGATAAGATAGAACCGTGTGGAAGGTTTTGTAAGACAAGGGTACACGGCATTCCTATCCTAAGCATGGGACGAGTGGAAGCTTAGAAAGAGGGAAGTGAAGAGGAAGGACAATTTCTATCTTAATACTTTCTAAGTATGGATCAATGGGAGATTAAAAGAGGCAACGCAAATGGGCTCATGGCATTGTCTAGAAATGGGAAGCCAAGGTTGGCAATTGCGATCTAAATAAGATAGGGAGGCCGGCAACTAGTAAAATTACACAAGGGCACACGGCCAAAGGGGAGGGAGTGGCTATCTTAAGCACTTCCTAAATATGGACAAAGGAAAAATTATAAAAGGGAGAGAGGGACAAGGTGCACGGTTTTTACACCTTACATATTGTTGAATTCTCTCTCTATCTCCCTCAATCTCTCATTATCTCTCACGGCAAAGTGCAAGGGGAAAGGAGAAGAAGATTGGAAGAGAAAGATCAAGTGAGGACAGAACAAGAAATCAATCAGAAAGAGGTTAGTATCTTAATGGGATAATTTTATTTTTGAAACAAAAAGAACCATAGGGTTCGGCCATGGTGTTTGGCCAAACCCCATGGAGGAAGATTGGAGATGGGTTTAATGATTTAAATGGAAAAGAAAGAACCATAGGGTTCGGCCATAGTGCATGGCTGAACCCCATGGAAAGATTTGATTTATTTGTTGGTTTTTAAGAATGAAAACCATGGAGATTGTTAAATAAGTGTTTGGTGTTAATGATATGTGATTTTGAAGGGATTAAATGGAAGATCGATGATTGATTAATGGAGATATGGATAGGGATGTGGGTCGGCCATGGCATGGCCGAACCATGATTGCTTTATGGTTAAGTTGATTGGATCAAAAGAATGGGAAAGAAAGGGGTGAGGTTCGGCCATGGTTTATGGCCGAACCCCATCAATTATATTTATGTTTTTAATTAATTTTATGGCTGGTAATCGGTTAAATTTAATAAGAGGTTAATGCTATTAAGGGATTAAATTACCAAGATCATGAACCATAGGGTTCGGCCATGGTGTATGGTCGAACCCCATGGGGTAGTTTTGGAATGGAGATTACAATAGGAAACTATCCAATTATGGAAGGATTGGTTGCTAAAATTGGAAAGCATCCAATTATGGAAAGATGGTGTCTAAATTTGGAAACTATCCAAGTGTGGAAGGTATTTACTAAATTTAGAAATTTTCCAATTTTGGAAGGTGTTTGCTAAAATTAGAAAGCTTCCATTTATGGAAGGCGGTTGCTAAAATTAGGAGTTACCTAATTAAGGACTTTCTAAATAAGGATTTTTTTGGAAACCATAGGGTTTGGCCATGAGTATGGCCGAACCCCATGGAATTGGTTTGGCATTTTTAGTATAAATAAATTTATGGTTATTAATTTAGAAAGTGGAGATAAGATTGGAAACAAAGGTATCATGGGTTCGGCCATGTGTATGGCTGAACTCCATGAATAAAAAATTGTGGGTTAGGCTTTGTGTTTTGTAAATAAAGTAAAGGATACAATGTATGTTATGGATTGATGGTGAAAGTAATAGCAAAAATGTAATTACATGCCAAAGTGGAGAACCATGGGTTCGGCCATGGTGTATGGCCGAACCCTATGAGGCTTATTTTAAGGACTTATGATCGTTTCTGGATCGAACATTAACGTAGGCAACTGTTTTAATGATTGAAAATATGGGATTATGGAATGATAGCCATGGATGGCATTCTTGGTAATTATGTGAAAAATATGGAACATTGGGTTCGGCCATGGTGTATGGCCGAACCCCATGAATTATTTTATGGACTATGTGTTTTGGATTAAAAGAAGCATGTATGGATGATTTGGAACCTAAGCAAAGAAAAAGGGCTATGGCTATGAACAATGGCATTATGGTAATTAATTGAATTTATGGACCATGGGGTTTTGTTTATGGACTGGAACCTTAAAAATCAAGTGGGACTTGGTTTTGATTTATTATTGTATTATAAGGTAACGGGATCTCACATGGCGTTTGCGATCGTGAGCAGTTACCCGACGAAAGACGCAAATACACGTAACGGTCTTTAGTAGGATTCCACCTCTTTGAAACCATGGATTTATGTACACTAGTTCTATCTTATATTTGATGAAAATATGTTTCAAAGGATATGCTTTATTATTGAATTTCAAATGCTATGTTTAAATTGTTTAAATAGCATGGATTGATTCTGTTTCAAAAGGTGATTTTAAATGCTATGTTTATGTTATTAAAATAGCATGCGTTTCATTGGCATCTCATGCATGGCATGGGGTGGAGGATTTATAACCGAAGGGGTCACACTACGTCGGGGCGTCCGAAAAACCTGTGTGCGGTACCTTGATGTGATTTCCATCAAGAAGATTCAAGAGGGTCCACACTCCGCCGGGGCGTCCGGAAGACCTATGTGGTGGGTACATTTATGTACATGTGATGGGTGGGACTCATTGCATTTGTCATCATTGCATGGCATGGATTTTACCTAGTTTTATATATTATGTTATAATATATGTTTTGTACTAACCATGTGTTAGCCGTAACTGGAATACCTACTGGGCGCGTTGTTCTAACGCCCTACTTCTACCCTAGTTGATGATACAGGTAATCAGGGGAACGAGGAACGCAAGACGGGCCAAGCATGGGAGCTTGGATGATTTATTTTATATGTTTTGAATAAAGTTACTTATGGACTTGTAATTGAGTAACTAGTTACGGAATGTAATAACTTAGATGGTCGGATGGTTAGTTTGATAATTATGACATTTTAATAATGATTAAGGACTTGACGTACTTTGCTATCAGAATGGAATAGAACTTGATTCTATTATGATTCCGCATTTTGATGTTATTCCGCAGGTTATGATTTTTATTCCGCATCTTGATATTGCTATGTGAACTATTTTAGTGGACTGAGTCCATCCACACATAGGGTTGGCCAGTTAAGGGTCAGACTTTGGAAGTTCGGACTTAGCTTGCGACGTGACATCCCACGCTCTATCACTCTACTCTGTTAAAAAAAGATAAAAAATAGACTCTGAATTTACGGGAAAAAGTGAGTGAAAAAGGGCGGGGCTTTACAATTGGTATCAGAGCGAACCCGAAACATGAATCTCTCGAAGTAAATTAAGCCGGTCTCGTGCTTTAATTTACTTCGTTAAGACTCAGACGGATGATAGCAAAGGAAGTACAGTCAAAATAATCGGATTATCAAATCTAGCAACATAGGATGTATTTCCCCAGAAAACAAAGCAAGAATCAAGAGTGCTTATTTGGAAATTTTCCCCAATAGGTAGGAAATACAAAATTTTGTTTATGGAAACTAAGTCTTGATATGTTTCAATGGCTTAGGGAAAAATGGCTCTGAAGGGAAAGTCAATGAGAAGTACCCGACAAAACCAAAAGGGGGTGATGAGGAGGAACGACACTCTCACCATGAGGAAGAACAATCTTATCATGAGGAGGAACAACACTCTTACCGTGAGGAAGAACAATCTCACCACGAGAAGGAAGAAAGCAGTGTGAACATACCAGTGGTACCTCCTGAATTGCAGAATCTGGTTCAAGCGGTGGTTACTTCAGTGCTCCAATAACATTTGAATGAGAATGGAACCACCAACAGAAACAATGACAGGAGCATGGTCAGGGACTTCCAGCAACAATGCCCTCCTTACTTCAAGGGAAGAGAAGGGGCTGTGGAGCAGAAAACTCACTGAAAAAGATTTCACAGATCCTCACTTTGTTAAATATCACGAATTATGCTCACTAGATTTTACTGGCCACATCATAGCTAATTGATGATGCTGGTAAATGGTGGGAGGTGATAGAGAAGCAGCGGGCACTTCTTCCAGAAGGAGAAAGGACTGCCATGACTTGGGATCAATTCTCGGCTACCTTCCTGGAACATTATTTTCCTGAGGAGGAGAAGGAGCGCTAGACCCAGGCTTTTCTATCTTTGGTACGGGGTACCATGACGGTGGCAGAGTATCACTAGGAGTTTCTCAGTTTATCTGTGTATGCATTCTATATGGTGGATACTGAGCATCGAAGGGCATGGAAGTTTGAGTAGGCCTTCGGCCTAGCATAAGGGCCAAGGTAACTATATTCAAGGCACCCACATTAGCAGAAGTGGTCAGCAGGGCCACCATAGCATAGCAGGAAAGGGCTGAGTTGACGCGTTTGGACAATCGCCGTGCTCAGAGTGGGAGGGGTACATTCCAGCCCAACAAGAGGTTCCGACCAAACTCTAGCAGACCAGCACCATCTACCGGGTCAATAGGGGGCTTTCGTCCTAATCATCCCTCCCCATCTACATCAGTCACTCAGGCTCCCAGAGGGGTGAACAACTGCTTTCATTGTGATCAGCTTGGTCATTTTAAGAGGGAATGTCCACAACTCAACAAACCCTCTAATACCAGGGGTTCACCTCGTCCACCAGTTAGGCCAGCTAATTCACGTGGAGGCAGGACAGTTAACCAGGCAGGACGGCCGCCTACAGGATTTGGATGGGTATTCACCTTAGCACCTCCAGCAGCAGAGGATCATTCAGTGATTCAAGGTATGGTAGTAGTCAATAGTTCATACGCCTTTGCATTATTTGATTCGGGGGCATCACACTCTTTCATATTTGCTGCATTTATAACTGCTACTGGTACATTGGTGCAAAAACTGTCCACATCATTCACTATTGTATCCCCCGTCGGAGACACATCATTGGGACTTATATGCACAACAGTGAATACTGAACTTGCTGGACTCAGATTTGAGTTCAATTATTTGGTGATCGATATGATAGAATATGATATTATTTTCGGCATGGATTGGTTGGCTAGCTTTAAGGCCAACATTGATTGTTATCGTCGCAGGGTGACATTTTTGTCGCCCGAGGGAAAACAACATGTGGTACGTACTGATAAACAAAGTAGACTGCATGAAGGGTTGAATCACATTATCAGAATCAACAAGGCACCGGTGGTTAAACTTCCGGAAATAGTAAAGGACTGTGCAGACGTTTTTCCAAAGAACTCCCTGGTTTGCCTCCCATGAGGGAGATCAATTTTGAAATCAAGGTGTATCCTGGCACTGCACCAGTGTCATTACCACACTACCGGATGGCACCAGTGGAGATGTCCGAGTTATAGAAGCAGATTGATGAACTGCATAGACTGGGGTGCATTCAGAACAGTACATCGGCTTGGGGAACTCCAGTTTTATTTGTGAAGAGGAAGGATGGTTCACTCCGTATGTGTGTGGATTATCGAAAATTGAACCAGCTGACGGTCAGAAACAAGTACCCTCTACCCAGGATCGATGATTTATTTGATCAACTTAAAGGTTCCAATCATTTTTCTAAGATTGACTTGATGTCCGGATATCACCAAATCCGGGTTAGGGAAGAGGACATAGAGAAGACAGCCTTCAGAACGCGGTATGGGCTATATGAGTTTCTAGTCATGCCGTTTGGACTCACCAATGCACCGGCAGTGTTCATGGATTTAATGAACAGGATCTTCCGTCCTTACTTGGACCAATTTGTTATTGTATTCATTGATGATATTTTGATTTATTCCAAAACTCAGGAAGAACATGCTGAGCACCTAAGGATAGTTTTGGACACTTTAAGGAAGAACCAATTATATGCTAAAGCCAGTAAATGTGAATTTTGGCTATCTGAGGTCAACTTTTTGGGACATGTTATATCAGAAGAAGGCATAGTCGTGGACTCGGCTAAGATAACCGCATTAAGAGACTGGAAAGCGCCAAAGAATGTAATCGAAATCCGTAGCTTTTTGGGATTGGCTGGTTATTACAAGAAATTTATCATGGACTTCTCTAGAATTGCATCTCCATTTACTCGACTCACTCAGAAAGGAGTCAAATATGAGTGGTCAGATTTGTGCAATCAGAGGTTTGAAGAGCTAAAGAAGAGACTTACCACTGCTCCTATACTAGTTTTGCCGGAAAGAGGCAAGTGTAATGAGGTACAATGCGATGCTTCAGGAGAAGGACTGGGATGTACACTCAGTCAAAGTAATCGTGTGGTGGCTTATGGCTCAAGACAGTTGAAAATTCATTAACGTCTTTATCCTACACACGATCTGGAACTAGCCGCAGTGGTTTTCGCTCTCAAAAGTTGGAGACATATCTTTATGGCTAGAAATTTGAAGTGCTTTCAGATCATAAGAACTTGAAATATTTGTTTGATCAGAAAGAGCTCAACTTGAGGCAGCGCAGATGGATGGAATATCTGGCGGATTATGAGTTCGTACTTCGTTATAACCCTGGCAAGGCGAATAATGTGGCAAATGCCCTCAGCCGTTTATCACATGCATTAGTGGAATGTTTGATCAGGACAGAATGGAAGATGTTGAATACCATTCGAGAATTTAAACTTTACCTCAATAACCATGGGACTATTTATAATTTGATCATAAGGTCCAACATGGTTACCGAAATTGAACAGGAACAGCGGATAGACCCAGAAGTGGAAGAAATATGGGCTAAGATGTCTAATGGTGAAGTCATACCAGAATGGGAGTTACGACCGGGACAGGGTCTTTTATTCTCTATTCATCCGGGCAGCACTAAGATGTATCCGACCTGAAAAGACACTACTGGTGGTCACAGACTCAAAAGAGATGTGGCAGAATTTGTAGCACATTGCTTAACTTGTCAGCAGGTTAAAACGGAACATCAGAAGCTACCAGGGTTACTCAAACCCTTACCAGTGCCGGAATGGAAATGGGAACACATTTCTATGGATTTCATGACAGGGTTGCCAAGGTCTACAAAGGGCAACGATGCGATATGGGTCGTGGTAGACCGACTGACCAAGTGTACATATTTCATTTCTATTAAGATGACAGACTCATCTGAGACTTTGGGTCGGCGGTATATTAAGGATATCATCAAATTGCATGGTATTCTTCGAACTATTATGTTTGACAGAGATGGTCGATTCACAGGCAGAGTATGGCAGAGCATGCAGGCGGCCATGGGAACAAATTTATTGATTAGTACAACATTTCATCCACAGACTGATGGACAGTCTGAGAGAACAATACAGACATTGGAGGACATGCTGAGAGCATGTATGCTAGATTTCAAGGGTGGATGGGAGGATCACTTGCCGTTGGTAGAATTCTCGTACAACAACAGTTACCAGGCAAGCCTCCAGATGGCACCATTTGAGGCATTATATGTGTAATAGCCCAAATTTTTAATCAACATATGTAAGGGCCCGGAATTTTTAAAATTAATATAAATGGGAATATTATTTATTTTAAGGATGAAAATTGGAAAATTTATGGAATAAAGGGGTAAATGGGCCAAAATTTGGACAAAGGCCCAGTTATGGCCCAATAGACCATGGAGTGGATTTTAAAATTATGTAAGTGGTTAATGATTGCCAATTGGGCCATAGGAGGTCAAATTGGGTCAAATACCCATTTGGGACCAATGGGTCAAGATGGTTAAGTTCTAAGGTAAATGGGCTAGATGGAAATGTAATTGGGCCATGGGCCCAATGGTGAACCATTTAGAGTGAATTCAATGAATTTAAATCACCTAAGTTACTTGGAGTTAAATCAGGGTGTTGTGGCCAAGTGGGACCCACCTCCACCTCATCAAGTGAGGTGGCGTGTGGGCCAATGATTGGTGGGGCCGGCCACCATGATTGATTTGGTCAACCATGGGTGGAGTAATGGAGTTAGGTTAACTACAAATGGATTAACATAAGGTAATTACCTAATTAATTAAATAATGAAATTATTTAAAGTGGTGGTTAAGAAGTGGTCAAAGTGGGGCCAAGAGGTGAAAACCCACCTCATCCCAAATTCAAAAATAAAACACGTTGGGGGCTTGGTGGTGGTTTAGATAACCACCACCATAAAGCAATTAAAAGATCTTTTAAATATCTTAGAGTTGGTGGAGTCTTTAATGTAAAGAAAAAATGGGGATAAGTCTTGACTTCTTTCCCATTTTCTTATCCTCTCTTTATTTCTCTCCATTCTTCATACTCCATTGCCGTCCCACACTAGGAAGGAGAAAAGAAGAAGAAAATAAAGGAAAGAAAAGAGAGGAGCTCAAGGAGAGAAGAAAGAAATGGAAAATGGAGGGAGATCACTCTAAGATTGATGTTATCACCTCCCCTCTCATCACCCCTCCCTTTCCCTCTCTCAATTTTGAACCCTACCTTGGCCGATCCTAAGAATAGGGGTTTCCACCATGGATCAAGCATCTTGACCTATCAAAGATTAAGAGGAAGGAGAGAGGAGGCTAAGGAGACCGACGGGAGCGGCGGAAATCGGAGGAGACGTCGGATTGTGAGTATTTCTTAAACAAGAAATTTTGGATTTAGGTTTTAAGAATTGGAATTTATTTTATATGAATGTAATGGTGGATAGATAATTTTATGCTATGGAGTTTAAACCTATCAAATGAGAGGGTGGAAGATGGAGAAAACCCTAAATGGGTGAATTAGGGTTAGGGTAAGAAAATGAATAAATGGGCTATGTGCATTATGTAAATTATGAAATTAAGCATGGAATGGGGTAATTGGAATAAAATTATGGGCCATAGGGTTCGGCCATGTAGTATGGCCGAACCCCATGGTGGGTGATTTGGTCTTTTTGATGTAATTGGTTAAGGTTTTAAGAATGGAAAGCAATGAGGGTGTTAAGTTAATGAATTGTAGTAAATGAGTGAATGTGGGAAATGTTTCGAAATGCTTTTTATGATGGAAATGTAAAGGGATTTTATGGCATTGGAGGGCATAGAAAGTGATGGATTATGGACCATGGGTTCGGCCATGGTGTATGGCCGAACCCTATGGTGATAATGGTGGATTTAATGGTTATGATTTATGGAGAAATAAATGGGAAAATGTTGGTAATTTTGATGGACCCAAAGTATGAAATGATACCCTATGGTAATGTTTTACAAATTTTAAATGGGGTTAAAAGGATGGAAAATGGGGAAAGGACACCATGGGTTCGGCCATGGTGTATGGCCGAACCCATGGCCCAATTGTAACCCATTGTAGTGGGTTAAATTGGATGATGGATGGTGTTTGTGGCCTCCAAAGGGAATGAATGAGTGATGCACTCATTGAAGTTAAATGCATAAGGTAAACCCCATGAGAGGATTTGATGAATTAGGTATTTTGAATCCATGACCCAAATGGTGGATCATTTTTAGGTCTAAGGTTAATGTGTATGTATGTGATTAAGTAATGGGAATTGGATTAATTAGATGACCAGTTTTAATAGTTTGGTGGGTCATAAATGAACCTAAGTTAGGGATCTAAGTTTAAAAATCAATTTTGGACTTAATCATGCATGGATAAATGGGTGATTAACCATGGAAAATGAGGTAGTGGCAAAACCATAATTAAATGCCAAATTCAAGAATTCCATGGAGATTGATCATGGAATGAGGGGATCTAATGTGATAACCTTATAAGTGGTTAATAAAGCCTAGGGTGGCTGATTTTACACATATGTACTTAAAAGTATATAATGGATTAGGTGGGACCCACAAAACCTAAATGGTGACCGGTTTTTCATAAGGGCTTATAAATGGTTGAAACATGGACTAATGATTAATGTGTAATAAGGTACTGGACATCGCAGGAGGTGCGCGATCGGCGACCGGGTTTATCGAACGGAAAATGTAAAAGGACGCAAGTCGGTATTGGGTAGGATTGTAACCTTTTTGTAAGCCATGGATTGAGTGATGGTTGTTTTGAATTATCTTGGAAATTATATGGGTTGTTTTAAGATGGTTTTTGAGTTATATGGGTTGTTTTAAGATGGTTTTTGAGTTATGTATTAGGTAGGGGTTTTTACTTGATTTATTCTGGTAAGCATATAATTGGTTTAGAATGGATTTTAAAGCTATGATGTGTTTATTGAGGCTGTACTTGATCTCCTTTTGATAATCAAGTCATATGTTTGATTTATGGGATTTTTACATGTCATGGTTGTTATTATATTCATTACATGGCATATGGCACCTACATCTCATGCATGACATGGGAGGGACATGATAGGGAAAGGATGAAATGAAACCGGAGTCCATGCTCCGTCGGGGCGACCGATAAACAGCATGGGGACATTTCACATATGTATTATGATACCTTGATGATGCTTTTCCATCAAGGGGGATGTTGTATTTATTATTGTACCTTGATGATGGTTCTTCCATCAAGGGGGGATGCCTAGTGTGGATCGCATCTTGATGAGGCTTTTCCATCAAGAGGGTGATGGCACGATGATGGTATGGATTCTATTTGGAATACTATGGATGGCTGGAAAAAGGGACATTGTAGAGTTGAGGATGAGATTGATGGGTGGGATTCATGACATAAAACACCCATTGCATTACATTGTACCAAATGGCATAATTTTGAGATAATATCTTCTATATGCTTTGTTATTACTAATCCATGTGCTAGCCCTACTCGGAGTCCTACTGGGCGCGTGTTCTAACGCCCTACTTCTACCCTAGCTGATGACACAGGAGGTGGCGAAACGGAAGAACGGGACGGGAGTCAAGCTTAGGAGCTTGGGAAGGTAGATTCATTATGTTGTTTAAGTTTATGTTGGAAAAATGTAATTTGAGTAGATTAGCTTGTCGGAATGTAATAAATTAGATTACTGGCTATGTTTTGGGATTTTATTATGGACATTATGGTTTTGAGGTATTATAGAAATTTAAATGAATGTTATCTTCCTTGCTATCTCAAATCTGTAGGATAGTCTTTGTTGTTAATTCCGCACTGAGAAGTAATATTCCTTGAGCTTACATCTACCCGTGAACGGTACTCGTGGACTTGGCTCCACGCACGCGTAGGGTTAGCCAGTTAAGGGCCGGGCTTTAGAAGCTCGGACTTAACTCGCGTCGTGACGTCTGCGCCCTTTGTCACTTTTAAAAAAAAAAAATTTAACTCTGATTTATGGTGAAAAGGGGCGGGCGTTACAGTTGGTATCAGAGCGAATTCGGAAGGATGAATCTCTTAAAGTAAGATTAAGACAGTTGCACATCTCACTGACGGCTAAGAATCCCAACCGACCGACTCTTCGGAGTCCGCTGCACGGGGGCCGGGTTAATTTACTTTGATTGACTCAAAACTGAAGTGTTTAATCTGAGGACAACAATTGACGGAAAGGAATGATAGCAAGGGAAGAAAGATTCATTCTAGGAGAGATTTATTGAAACATAGCAAGATAGGGTTGATTTCCCCAGAAATGAGAAAACATCTAGGGTTTTTCCCCCAAATTGATGAAACCGTACCAGATTTATCAGACATAGCAAAGTAGGATGTACTTCCCTGGTATCCCCATTTTGAACAACAGACAATAGGAATTTAGAGATTTCCCCTTGGAAACAAAGGAAAAACAAGTGTGCTTATTTGGCAACTTTCCCCAGACAAAATACATTGTGATATACATAAGAAATTCTCCAAAACCTAGGTTGGTTTTATTGGAAATTGTAGTTGATGATTTTTGGGTTCTAGTTGTATTCTATGAATACAGGTATGTCAAATGAAAGGGAGTGTACGGAATTATGTGGTAAGGGAACCCCCTAACTGGTTCATAGACTTAGTGTCTACTTCCAGTATAGAAGTTAGCATGGACATTTAGGAGGGACCTCCCGAGGAAGATGAATAGGATTTAGCATCTCTTCCTGAGGAGAATGAGGAAGACTCTCCAACGATAAGAGAGTCGTAAGGAAAATGGAACCCGATTATATGCGCGAGTTGTGCAACCAGGTTGGGCACAACTGCACATACTACCCTACCCTCTTGAAGGGGTATGCCCGATTTGTGAACTACATGCATCAAATGAGGATAAGAGGCATGAACTTTTGATGTGGGGTATGTGTTGCATATGTTTATGAGTGAGGTAAATGTGAATGAAAAGAGTGGGGAGTATTTGTTAATGTGATATATGGGTATACTTGGGGGATGGTACAATGGCTTTTAGAAATGGCTTTTATATTGGTGATGACCCATGGCTTGATAATTTGTCATGATCAAGTGAAGAGATTTATATTATGACATATAATGGGTGATGATGTAAACACTTTGTGAAGGGGTATAAGAGGTTCTCATGTGAACAAAGTGCCATTTGAGAGATGTTGGATAAACAATGTACTTGAAAGAGACCGGAATGCATGGGTTAACTTGCCACATGAAACTCGTGAGAGGATGGCATTGTGAGGAGAATGAGAAGGATCTAGCTTACCAAGACTAATATGTTGTATAAAAAAAAAAAAAATTTAACTCTGATTTATGGTGAAAAGGGGCGGGTGTTACAACATATATATGGCAATTATTTATTTTAATAATGGAAAAATTGGAATTTTGATAAATGGATGTTAAATGGATCAAATTTTGGGGCAAAGGCCCAAGTATGGTCCAATGTACCATGGATTGGATGGAATCCATTTAAAGGGTCAATAATGGTCAAAGTGGGCCTGATAACCACGTGGGACCCAATGGATCAAAGTGATTCAAACTTTAAGGTAAAAGGTAGGAAATAAATTAATTGGGCCATGGGCCCAATGGTGACCCGATTGATGGAAAGGGTTGAAATGAAATTAAACCCACCTAAGTTAATGATGAGATGATTAAGATGGCCTAACCAAGTGGGGCCCACCTCCACCTCACCAAGTGAGGTGGCATGTGGACCAAGGAAAAGGTGGGGCCGACCATCATGGTTGACTTGGTCAACCATGGATAAGTTAAGGGGACTAAGGAGAATTAAAGTAGATTAAGTTGATTAAATGATTTTAAATCATCTAAGTTAAGATTAATGGGGTTTAAGTGATATGGCCAAATGGGGCCCACCTCCACCTCATCAAGTGAGGTGGCGGGTAGGGTAGGTGTTGGTGGGGGCCGTCCACCATGGTTGACTTGGTCAACCATCGGGTGGATTTCTTAGAAAGAGAAGTTAATGGAATTAATTTAAGTATTAATTAATTAACCTAAGTAAGGATCTAATTTAATTAATTAGGTTGCTCAAATTAGGGTCAAGTGAATAAGTCAAAGGGGCAAGTCAAAGAGTGGTTTTATCTCATTGAAACCACCCAAGGAAACACAAAAGAAACCATGGACTTAGGGTGGTGGTTTTATCTCATTGAAACCACCCAAGGAAACACAAAAGAAACCATGGACTTAGGGTGGTGGTTTCACCTCAACCACCACCACTTAAGGCATGAGAGCCCATACCCCTCTCCATGATGGGTAGTCAATGGACTTGATGGGAAGACCAAACCACCCATCTTAAAGACCCAAAACCATTGGCATGGTGGTGGTTTCATCCCAACCACCACCACCAAGGACATGCAAGCCATGCTTACCCATGTTGGTTGGTCAAATGGAATGATGGAGGAGTGTAACCCAAGCCACCAAGATGAGATGGGAATGGGTCTAGAGTCCCATCTCATCTCCATCTCTTCATTCCCTCTCCCAAAACCGTCCTCTCTCTCTCTCCCGAGGAAAACACCAAGAAATAAGAAGAAACTTAGAAGAAAAGAAAA
The DNA here is from genome assembly GCA_013350335.1 of Chimonanthus salicifolius. NCBI lineage: Eukaryota > Viridiplantae > Streptophyta > Magnoliopsida > Laurales > Calycanthaceae > Chimonanthus > Chimonanthus salicifolius. Next base: position 25,734,245 of record CM023538.1, on the reverse strand, counting down.
AAAAAACTAGGCTTGGCCAACCACCACTTCAAGACCCAAGCTTGAGATGATTTTCCATCGCCTCCTCCCCTCTTCTCTCAAAACCGACCTTACCTTAGCCGAACCCTAAATTTGGAGACTCCATCTTGATCAAGCACATAGTGGCCAAGCAACAAGGAGAAGAAGAAGAGAAAGGGCTAAGGAAATCAAAAAGGGAAAGAAAGACCGGAGGAGTCGTCGGTGTGGTAAGAAATTCTTAAACAAGAATTTATATTTTTTTTAAAGGTTAAGATGTGTTTATGGAACCCATTTCTTAGAATTGATGGTGGCCACAAATGTTATAGGCCTTAGATCTAAGATCCATCCAATGATAAGATGAGAAATGGATGAAATGGGAGAGATAGATTAAGAAAAATAAAATGATTAAGGAGGTTATGGAATTAAATGGATTAAGCATGAAGCATGGGTTTTTGAATGGATTGATGGACCACAGGGTTCGGCCATGTAGTGTGGCCGAACCCCATGGTAAATGGGTGATGATTGTAATTAAGGTTTTAAAGTTTAAAGCCATGGAGAATGATTATGATTTTTAGGGTTATAAATGATTAAATGTTGGAAAAATTTAAAGGGATTTAAATGAGGAAAAAATCATGGAGTATATGAATGATTTTGTGGCCTCAAGAGGCATGGGAAAATGGTGAATCATGAACCATGGGTTCGGCCATGGTGCATGGCCGAACCCTATGGTGATGGAATGATGAAATTAATGGTTATGAAAGTATGGAAATTAATGGAGAAGGTTAATGGTAATTAAATGGAATTTTTTTAGGTATTTTAAAGAAGGTTTAAATGAGTGGAAATGAGGTTTTTAAGATAAAAATTATGGACCATGGGTTCGGCCATGGTACATGGTCGAACCCCATGGGAAGACTTTGAGGAATTTAGTGTTCTTGGAACCATGGAAAATAAAATGGAATGATGGTTAAATTAAATGGACCAAAGTATATATCATGATGATTATGAAAGGGTGATTAGGGTGATTTAAATTCATTTATGGTAGGACCAAATGAGGTAAAATGGACCCAAGAAAAATGGAAAATAGTCATGTTATGGGCTAAATATTAAATTATGTATGGGATTAGATGATTGCAAATTTAATTAAATTAAGTGGCTGATTTTAGGGATGTTATGTCATGGTCATTAAATCATTAATGGGACTAAGTATGTGGATGAATTATGGACAAAAATGTACATGGATGGAGGGAATATTAAACCATGGAAGTCTAGTGGCAAAACCGTAATTATTGGCCACATTGAGGAACCATGGGTTCGGCCATGGTACATGGCCGAACCCCATGTAGGTTGGACATGAATTTGGGTACATTACGATGACATTATTGGTGATTATATGAAACTTAGGGTTGCTACGTTTTAGGCTCACAAATGAGAATGTTTAACGGGCTAAAACTTGGAATTATGCATGTATTTAAATCAATGGAAATGAGGCTAGGGGCCGAATTATGATAATCTTGTAACATGGTTAGGGATCATTAATGGATCTAAGGTTGTGATCAGTTAAGGACTTAATCATGGATAAAATATGGACTAATTTGGTAAATGTATAATAAGGTATCGGGACGTCGCAAACGGTACTCGATTGGTGACCGGATTATCGAACGAAAACGTAAAGGGACGCTAAGCGGTATTCGGTAGGATTCCTACCTTTTTGTAAGCAGTGGATTATGTGTATGTGATGGTTTTCTCATTTTATTTCGGTAATTATGTGATTTGTCTTAAGATGGGTTTTAAATGCTATGAATTATACTTTAATGCTATGGATGATATCTTAAATGCTATGGATTATATTTTAATGCTACGAATGATATTTTTAAGGCTATGGATTATATTTCAATGCTATGGATTTTATATTAAGGATATGAATTATATATATACTACATAGCATAATGCACTTACATCTCATGCATGGCATGGGAGGGAAAATAATGAAACCGGAGTCCATACTCCGTCGGGGCGACCGAGAAGCAAACATGGGGATAGCCTGAAGTGCTATGACCGGAGTCCATGCTCCGTCGGGGCGACCGAGAATCAAACATGGGGATAGCTTGATATGCTATAACCGGAGTCCATGCTCCGTCGGGGCGACAGAGAAGCAAACATGGGGACACCTTGACGAGGCTTTGCCGTCAAGGGGGATAGGACATTTTATGATGATATGGATGATGGGTGGGACACATGACATAGGCACCCATGGCATGGCATTCATCATATGGTTTTATTATATTATTATCGGTATGCTTGTTATCACTAATCCATGTGCTAGCCCTACTCGGAGTCCTACTGGGCGCGTTGTCTAACCCCCTACTTCTACCATAGCTGATGACGCAGGAGACGGCGGAAACGGTGGATGCGACGGGAGCCAAGCTTAGGAGCTTGGAAAAGCAACTACTTAGTTTTATTTAAGTTTTTATTTTGGAAATGTAATTTAAGTAGCTTAGCTTGTCAGATTGTAATAATTACTGTTTCTTGCTATGGTTTGGACTGTACTCTAGACGTTATCATTTTGAGATGTAATTATGAACATAGGGGTACTTTAGTAATTTAATGATGTATCTTCCCTTCTATCTAAAACTGGTAGGATAGTCTCTATTATAATGTTCCGCATGTAATTATATTCTGCGAGCTTACTTCCTACACGTGAACCATTCTTGTGGACTTCGTTCCGCGCACGCGTAGGGTTGGCCAGTTAAAGGCCGGGCTTTAGAAGTTCGGACTTAACTCGCGTCGTGACGTCCACGCCCGTTGTCACTCTTATTTAAAAAAAAAAAAATTAGACTCTGATTTCGGTGAAAATGGGGTAGGTGTTACAATATGGTAGACCATGCAGGTCACCAGTGTGCTGGATAGAGGCCGGTGAACCTGCACTGATTGGACTTGAGTTGGTTGCAGAGACTACAGCACATATACAGTTGATACGACAACATTTGTTGACTGCGCAGAGTCGTCAGAAGAGCTATGCTGATAAGAGGAGGAAGTTTCTTGAATTTGAAGTCTCGCCACAGAAGGGACACATGAGATTTAGAAAGAAAGGGAAATTATCGCCAAGATATGTGGGACCCTTTTCAATCATAAGAAGGATGGGGGACGTGGTTTATCAATTGGCACTCCCATCACAATTGGCATCTTTACACGATGTGTTCCATATATCGATGTTGAGAAAGTATAATCCCAATCCTTCTCACGTACTGAACGTACAAGACATAGAGGTTCAGAGCGACGTGACATATGTCGAGAAGCCTGTCTGAGTGGTGGACACAGAACAAAGGGTGTTACGGAACCGAGCAATCCAGTTTGTGAAGATAATATGGGATCGACATGACATTGAGGAAGCTACATGGGAACTCGAGTCGGAAATGAGGAAAGCTCATCCTGAGCTATTTAGGTAAATGTTTGAAACCCTATTTCACTCGATTTTCGGGACGAAAATTTTAAAAAGAGGGTTGTATTGTAACACCTCGGATGTTCAATTTATTATTTTTGTATAAAAATTATCCATTTAATTGATGAATATGAGATATGGATCTTATTTGGATAAAGAATTGGGCCATGACCCAATTACGACCCAATTGATTGTGGAATTGGTTGGATTAAAATTTAAATGGGTTGAATTATTTTAGTAATGAATTATGTCCAAAAATGAATTAAAAGATTTTATGGCCGTGTATAGGATTAGTTTGGAAGGTTGGCTATTTCTATATAAAGCAACCAGAGGGGCGCACAAGGGAATTGCTATCTTGATAAGATAGAACCGTGTGGAAGGTTTTGTAAGACAAGGGTACAAGGCATTCCTATCCTAAGCATGGGCTGAGTGGAAGCTTAGAAAGAGGGAAGTGAAGAGGAAGGACAATTTCTATCTTAATACTTTCTAAGTGTGGATCAATAGGAGATTAAAAGAGGCAACACAAATGGGTGCATGGCATTGTCTAGATATGGGAAGCCAAGGTTGGCAATTGCGATCTAAATAAGATAGGGAGGTCGGCAACTACTAAAATTACACAAGGGGCGCACGGCCAAAGGGGAGGGAGTGGCTATCTTAAGCACTTCCTAAATATGGACAAAGGAAAAATTATTAAAGGGAGAGAGGGACAAGGTGCACGGTTTTTACACCTTACATATTGTTGAATTATCTCTCTATCTACCTCAATCTCTCATTATCTCTCACGGCAAAGAGCAAGGGGAAAGGAGAAGAAGATTGGAAGAGAAAGATCAAGTGAGGAGAGAACAAGAAATCAATCGGAAAGAGGTTAGTATCTTAATGGGATAATTTTATTTTTGAAACAAAAAGGACCATAGGGTTCGGCCATGGTGTTTGTAACACCTCAGATTTTCAGGTTATAAATATTTACGGAAATTACCCAATTAAATTATGAATATTAGTTATGGATCTTAAATTGGGCAAAGAATTGGGTCATTGGCCCAATTAAGACCCAACGGTTTTGGTAAATGGTTTCAAATAAATAAGATGGGGTTGACATGGAAAGATTTTAGGAGTTGGAAGATTGTATGCGCATGAAGAGGATTGGAGATAGATTGTTATGGTCGCACGAAGAGATATGAAATCTATGAGATATGCGCATGGGACTTTCTAATAAAAAAGAAGAAAGGATGCATGGCCGAATGTGGATTTGGATAACCAAGTAAATGCGCATAAGATCATTTTATAAAGGGTCTTTCCTTGGTTAAGAGTGGAATTAAAGGAATTGCTAAGATAGAGGATCGACACCTTCTAATTAGAATTAAGAGGAAAGTTTTTATAAAACAAAAGGGAAGGGGGCGCATAGCACTCTCTAAGTATGAACCAATGGGAGATTAATTAAGGCAATGGCTAAATTTGGAAAGTGCCTAAATATAGAAACATTGAAGCTAAATTTGGAAAGTGTCTAAATATGGAAACATTGAAGCTAAATTTGGAAAGTGTTTAAATATGGAGAATGGTCATTAAGTTAGTAAGTTTCTAAGTTTAGAAGTTGGAAGTTAAAATGGGAAGTGTAACTAAGGAAGGTTTTAATAAAATGGAAGAGGCATCAAGGGCGCATGATACTATTTAAGTATAGATTGGAATTTTTATAAAACAAGGGGCAATGCACACGGCAATGGGTATTGCAGCAAGAGGCTCACGGTAATGGGTATTGCAAGCAATCTTAGTACCTTCTAAGATTGGCCAAGGGGTAGCAATAAAGGAAAGGAAAGGAGGGGCGCATGGCACCTTCCAAGTTGGGATCAAGGAGAAGTAATATAAGGAGAGAAGAGAGGGGCACACGGATTCCCATTGTTAAAGAGAGGCACACGGCAGCAAGCACAAGAGCAGCAAAACAAGGTGGTCACGGCTTGCAAGATCAAGAAGAAGGAAAGGAGAAGAGGCTAAGGAAGAGAAGAGATAGATCAAGCGAGGGATAACTGAAGGAGTTGCGGAATCGGTAAGTGATTCCTATAATTGTTTAGGGACTATGCTGGTTTTTAATGGAAAGGATATTAATAATTTTTGGAGGAAGATTATGAACCATAGGGTTCGGCCATGGTGTATGGCCGAACCCCATGGAGTTGTGTTGGTTTTATTAGTGAATTTGATGTTAATGGGTTATGATTTCTAAAAGGGTTTTGATGAATTATGTAATGAAGAACATGGGTTTGAAATAATGGATTTGAATAATGAAAACCCATGAGAGGTGTTGGATAATTTTAAAGGGTTTAAAGAGGAGTTGTTGAACCATAGGGTTCGGCCATGATGAAGGGCCGAACCCCATGGATGAATTTTGGTTAATTCATGGTTTTGAGGATTAAAAACCATGAAGGATGTTAGTGAAATTATTTGATTAAAATGGAAGAAGATTAATGGTGAATTTTAAATAAGAGTTATGTGAAATTCGAATGATAAAAACCATGGAGAATTATATTGTTTTAAAAGAGTTTAAAATGGAAGTTGGGAGGATCATGGGTTCGGCCATGATGTATGGCCGAACCCCATGAGGTTCTTTAAGGATATAATTTATTAAGGAATTTTTATTAAGTATTGGTTGATTGATTAAATAAAAAGATATGGGTTCTTGTTTAAATGAATGATAATGAATTGTTTCTATGGGTGAGATTCGTCCATAGTGCACGGCCGAATCCCACTAGAGTTTAATTATGGAAACTATTTCAATTATGGAAAGGGAAGTTTAAATATGGAAGGAGATGCTAAATTGGAAAGCACTCCAATTATAGAAAGGAGTAGGTTATATATGGAAACAATCTAATTATGGAAATGTTTACTTAATTTGGAAACCTTTCATTTATGGAAGGAGGTTGCTTATTAATTAAGTTTCTAAAGTTATAAACCTTCTAAATATAGAAAGAAGAGTTTAAAGGGGGAAAGTTTCTATTCTTGGAAGTGGACATTGGAATAAGAATGTACCTATTAATAGACCATGGAAGATGATTATGGAAACCTTCCAAATATGGAAGGGTGGATTTTATTTATTGAAACTTAGGCATCATGGGTTCGGCCATGTGTATGGCCGAACCCCATGAATCAAATTATGGTCTATGTTTAACCAATTATGATTTTAATGTTGCAATGATCGGATTATTGGTTACGTAAGCCATGGATGGTATTTTTGTAAATATGTGAGAATATTGGACATTGGGTTCGGCCATGGTGTATGGCCGAACCCCATGAATTCTTTTACGGACTATGTGTTTTGGATTAGAAGAAGCATGTATGGATGATTTGGAAACTAAGTAAAGAAAAAAAGGGCTATGGTTACGAACAATGGCAATTTCGAAAATATATGAAAATAAGGGACCATGGGTTTGGCCATGGTGTGTGGCCAAATCCCATGGGGATTGCTCGATGAACATAGGGTCACGTATGTTGGGTTAAATGAACAAATTGTTAATTAAATATTAGACCAATGGTAATTTGGTAATATCAGCTGAAAATGATAAACCATGGAGATTGGTTTATGGACTTAAAATATTATAAATCAAGTGGAACTTGGTTTTTATTTGTTATTATATTATAAGGTAACGGGACTTCACAAGGTGTTTACAATGGTGAGCGGTTACCGGACGAAAGACGCAAGCACACGTTAGCGGTTTTTGGTAGGACTCCACCTCTTTGAAACCATGGGTTTATGTACATTGTCTTTATCTTATTTTGATGATTTTATATTGCAAAGGATATGTTTGGAATGGTGATTTTATATGCTATGTTTATTTGATAAAATAGCATTTGTTTTAAATATGAGCTTTTAAATGGTATGATTTTGTATAATTGCATAGCATGTGATATTTGCATCTCATGCATGGCATGGGAGGGATGAAAGGTAACCAGGGACCCACACTCTGTTGGGGCGTCCGTAAAACACTCGTGGGGGGATACCTTGATGATGAGAATTCCATCAAGAGGATACTATGTATAATACCTTGATGATGAGAATCCCATCAAAAGGAATACTATGTATGAAGACCCTGGTGATGAGCATTCCATCAGGGGATACCTTGATGATGAGAATTCCATCAAAAGGATACTATATATCTGGAGATCCACACTCCGTCGGGGCGTCCGTAAAACACTCGTGGAAGGATACCTTGATGATGAGAATTCCATCAAAAGGACACTATGAGTTTGTGATGGGGTGGGACTCATTGCATATGATAGCATGGCATGGCATTGATTCGGCATGATCATGACCTTTATTATCATGCAAGTTTTCTGGTTTTAATCGGTATGATTGGATCTCTATTATCATACACTGTTTTGGATACGATGCTTTATAAGTATGGCATGATTTATTATGACTGATTTTGATATATATTATATCTAGATTTTTGGTACTAACCCATGTGTTAACCCTTATTGGAATACCTACTGGGCGCGTTGTACTAACGCCCTACTTCTACCCTTTAGTGGATGATGCAGGAAACGAGGAAAAAGCTAAACGCAGAAAGGGACAAGCATAGGAGCTTGGAACGCTTTTAGTTTTATATTTTGTTTAAGATACTCAGGGATTTGTATTTAGAGTATATTGATTTCGGAATGTAATAACGTAGATGAATTTCTACGGTTGGATTTTCATATTGGATAATTGCGTTATGATAATGATGATTAATGTCTCGACGTACTTTGCTATCTGAATGGAATAGAACTTGGTGCTATTATGTTTCCGCAAAATTGATGTTATGATTCCGCAGGTTATGATTTTTATTCCGCAAGATGATATTGCTATGTGTGAACCATTTTCGTAGACTTGATCCATACACACATAGGGTTGGCCAGTTAAGGGTCATACTTTGGAAGTTCGGACTTAGCTTGCGTCGTGACGTCCCGCGCTCTATCACTCTACTCTGTTATAAAAAAAAAAATGGACTCTGAATTTACGAGATGAAGCGAATGAAAAAGGGCGGGGCATTACAATTGGTATCAGAGTGAATCCAAAACATTAAATCTTTCAGAGTAAATTAGTCTGGTCTCGTGCATTAATTTACTTCGTTAGACTCAGACGGATGATAGCAAATGAAGTACAGTCAAAATAATCGGATTTATCCAACATAGCAAAATAGGATATATTCCCCGAAAACAAAGAAAAATCAAAGAGTACTGATTTGGCAATTTTCCCAAGGATAAGAAACACAAGTTGTTTATTTGGCAATTTTCCCCAAACAAGAGACATTATGTGATACGTAGAGAAATTCCCCAAACAAAGATTTAGTTTGATTAGAACTGATATTGGCATTGACATACTACGGTTGTTGTGCTACAGATATGTCAGGCAACACAGAGTATACGGAGTTGTGAGATAGAGGGACACCTAGTTGTCCGATAGATCTGGTTTCTTCTGACGATTCCAGCGTACCAAACTTCAACAATGAAGTTGAAATCAGTCAGGACATGGAAGTAGAATCGCCCGAGTACAATGTTGGGGTTGATTCAGCCTTTGTACCCGAAGAGGACGAAGAAGATGTCCCAACCTTAAAGGAATCAGTAGGTGAGATAGCGCCTGGGTATATGTGCGAAGCATGAAATCAGGAGGGGCACAACTATATTTATTGCCCCCACCCTATCGAGGTTATTTGCCCTATCTGTGGACTTCAAGGGCACAGGAAGGAGAGGACTAACTGTCCATATATTGGGGGACCAGAACTAATACCCTGTCTGATTTGTGGAGTGTTGGGGCACACGTCGACGACATGCCCTGACAACTTCTTCGATTTTTATGATGATGCAGGGTCTTCAACGGAAGGTTAGGCTAAGGAGTGGTAAGAAAATGTCGGGAAAAGTGAAAGATTTTGTTAGGGTTGTAGTACTCTTGTTTTGTGATGAAAATTTGAATAAATTTCAATAAAGTTATGCAATTTAAGAGTTTATGAGGATTTTGGGCATTGAGATATGGGTGACGAGGTCACTGGATTATGTTAAATTATGGCATGGATGCGTCTCTCATATGGTATTGATGAGACAAGTATTTAGAATCTATGAGTATGGCTTAGAGTAGCCACGAGACTGTGGGAACCTCAATACAAAATACAGAGACTAGGTCCAGTAGGGTACCGTTGAGGAGTGGGTCCCTTGCAGGCTACGCGCTGGAGGGCGCTCTCACGGCTATTTTACACACTTGACGTGCATGGATGCGTAGAGCTAGGTACTATTTTACCCCGTGGAGGTGGTGCTAGTTTCGTTAGACGCGGACCAACCGCCTTAGAGCTTGACTGAATCACCCTTGGGGCGAAGTAATGCAGGGCGGGGTAGACATGATCACGTTGGACGTGGGTCTTCCGCTTAGTAAGTCATGGGTTTTAAGTCTTGCTAAGGGGTCGGGGTATGTTTGTGTTGTTCCTACAGGATAGAATATCTCAGGGTAGATGTTGTGCCCTGGATTAATTATGTCAAGGATGGATTATGCCATGAATGGATTATACCCATAGGAGGGTTATATTCATGGATGGTTATTAACTATGGAAATAATAACTCATGGTAGTATGATGGAGCCATTGGTCTCATAAGTGACATATAGACTTGATGTTTGGGACATATTTCGATTTACGTCCCACGTTATAAGGAAAAGGAATTAGTCGTATTACGACGTGTATTACAAGAAAGTTAGTATAGAGAGATACTCGGTATCGTAGAAGTTATGAACAAAAAGGTTAGTCACATAGTGACTTATGTGAAAAAGAAGATATGCTTACCTTTGGGAGATGTACTTAAGGGAAAAGTGAAGAGTCTAGTGAAACTCGAATGGGAAGCTGTGGGCGACTGCCGAGTTAGACTAGCCAGCTGACTCTGTAGTTAGCCGATGGAGTTCCAAGAGAGTGAAGCTGGAAACCTAGTTAAGTTGGAATTAGCAAAAGACTTGAGCATAGGCTCGTATTGGCAGACTACCTCACACAGAGAGTAGACGAATGGACGTATTGAGCAAGTACGTATGGAAAACATCTTGGTAACAGGTAAAGTGAAACAGGATACACTGATCTACATAAGATCACAAATGGTTTCACGAGAAAAAGAGATAACATGAGACAGAGTAAATTCTGTGAGAAAGAAACTCATAGGTTGATATGAGTGATTTTGATAATAATTGAGTGGTACCTGACAAGATTAAACAGGAACAAAGGATAGATCCGGAAATAAAGGAGATATGGGCCAAGATGGTCATTGGCAAAGTTATACTAGAATGGGAGTTAAGACCAGGACAGGGTCTTGTATTCCAAGGAAGGATATATGTACCTAAGGATTGTCAAGGTCACCAAAGGGCAACGATACGATATGGGTCGTGGTAGACCGAGTGACCAAGTCTGCACATTTTATTCCCATTAAGATGACAAATTCATCTGAGACTTCGGGTCGGCGGTGCAACAGGGATATCATCAGATTGCATGGTATACCTCGGGCTATTGTGTCTGACAAAGATGGTTGATTTACCAGCAGAGTATGGTAAAGCATGCAGGCGGCCATGGGAATAGACTTATTGATTAGTACGGTATTCCACCCATAGACTGATGGGCAGTCTAAGAGGATAACACAGAACAAAGGGTATTACAGAAACGAGCGATCCAGTTTCTCAAAGTGATATGGGATCGACATGGCATTGAGGAAGCCATATGGGAACTCGAGTCAGAAATGAGGACAGCTCATCCTGAGCTATTTTTGTAAATATTTGAAACCCTACTTCACTCGATTTTCGGGAAGAAAATTTTAAAAAGAGGGTTGTATTATAACACCTCGGATTTTCAAGTTATAAATATTTACGGAAATTACCCATTTAAATTATGAATATTAGTTATGGATCTTAAATTGGGCAATGAATTGGGTCATTGGCCCAATTAAGACCCAACGGTTTTGGTAAATGGTTTCAAATAAATAAGATGGGGTTGACATGGAAAGATTTTAGGAGTTGGAAGATTGTATACGCATGAAGAGGATTGGAGATAGATTGTTATGGTCACACGAAGAGATATGAAATCTATGAGATATGCGCATGGGACTTTCTAATAAAAAAGAAGAAAGGATGCATGGCCGAATGTGGATTTGGATATCCAAGTAAATGCGCATAAGATCATTTTATAAAGGGTCTTTCCTTGGTTAATAGTGGAATTAAAGGAATTGCTAAGATAGAGGATCGACACCTTCTAATTAGAATTAAGAGGAAAGTTTTATAAAACAAAAGGGAAGGGGGCGCATAGCACCTTCTAAGTATGAACCAATGGGAGATTAATTAAGGCAATGGCTAAATTTGGAAAGTGTCTAAATATGGAAACATTGAAGCTAAATTTGGAAAGTGTCTAAATATGGAAACATTGAAGCTAAATTTGGAAAGTGTATAAATATGGAGAATGGTTATTAAGTTAATAAGTTTCTAAGTTTAGAAGTTGGAAGTTAAAATGGGAAGTGCAACTAAGGAAGGTTTTAATAAAATGGAAGAGGCATCAAGGGTGCATGATACTATCTAAGTATAGATTGGAATTTTTATAAAACAAGGGGTAATGCACACGGCAATGGGTATCATGGAGGAAGATTGGAGATGGGTTTAATGATTTAAATGGAAAAGAAAGAACCATAGGGTTCGGCCATAGTGCATGGCTGAACCCCATGGAAAGATTTGATTTATTTGTTGGTTTTTAAGAATGAAAACCATGGAGCTTGTTAAATAAGTGTTTAGTGTTAATGATATGTGATTTTGAAGGGATTAAATGGAAGATCGATGATTGATTAATGGAGATATGGATAGGAATGTCGGTCGGCCATGGCATGGTTGAACCATGATTGCTTTATGGCTAAGTTGATTGGATCAAAAGAATGGGAAAGAAAGGGGTGAGGTTCGGCCATGGTTTATGGCCGAACCCCATCAATTATATTTATGTTTTTAATTGATTTTATGGATGGTAATCAGTTAAATTTAATAAGAGGTTAATGTTATTAAGGGATTAAATAACCAAGATCATGAACCATAGGGTTCGGCCATGGTGTATGGCCGAACCCCATGGGGTAGTTTTGGAATAGAGATTAAAATAGGAAACTATCCAATTATGGAAGGATTGGTTGTTAAAATTGGAAAGCATCCAATTATGGAAAGATGGTGTCTAAATTTGGAAACTATCCAAGTGTGGAAGGTATTTGCTAAATTTAGAAAGTTTCCAATTTTGGAAGGTGTTTGCTAAAATTAGAAAGCTTCCATTTATGGAAGGAGGTTGCTAAAATTAGAAGTTACCTAATTAAGAACTTTCTAAATAAGGATTTTTTTGGAAACCATAGGGTTTGGCCATGAGTATGGCCGAACCCTATGGAATTGGTTTGGTATTTTTAGTATAAATAAATTTATGGTTATTAATTTAGAAAGTGAAGATAAGATTGGAAACAAAGGTATCATGGGTTCGGCCATGTGTTTGGCCGAACTCCATGAATAAAAAATTGTGGGTTAGGCTTTGTGTTAGTAAAGGATACAATGTATGTTATGGATTGATGGTGAAAGTAATAGCAAAAATGTAATTACATGCCAAAGTGGAGAACCATGGGTTCGGCCATGGTGTATGGCCGAACCCTATGAGGCTTATTTTAAGGACTTATGATGGTTTGTGGATCGAACATTAACGTAGGCAACTGTTTTAATGATTGAAAATATGGGATTATGGAATGATAGCCATGGATGGCATTCTTGGTAATTATGTGAAAAATATGGAACATTGGGTTCGGCCATGGTGTATGGCCGAACCCCTTGAATTATTTTATGGACTATGTGCTTTGGATTAAAAGAAGCATGTATGGATGATTTGGAACCTAAGCAAAGAAAAAGGGCTATGGTTATGAACAATGGCATTATGGTAATTAATTGAATTTATGGACCATGGGGTTTTGTTTATGGACTAAAACCTTAAAAATCAAGTGGCCTTGGTTTTGATTTATTATGTTATTATAAGGTAATGGGATCTCACACGGCGTTTGCGATTGTGAGCAGTTACCTGACGAAAGACGCAAATACACGTAACGGTCTTTGGTAGGATTCCATCTCTTTGAAAGCATGGATTTATGTACACTAGTTCTATCTTATATTTGATGAAAATATGTTTCAAAGGATATGTTTTATTATTGAATTTTAAATGCTATGTTTAAATTGTTTAAATAGCATGGATTGATTATGTTTCAAAAGGTGATTTTAAATGCTATGTTATGTTATTAAAATAGCATGCGTTTCATTGGCATCTCATGCATGGCATGGGGTGGAGGATTTATAACCGGAGGGGTCACACTCTGTCGGGGCGTCTGAAAAACCTATGTGCGGTACCTTAATGTGATTTCCATCAAAAAGATTCCGGAGGGTCCACACTCCGCCAGGGTGTCTGGAAGACCTATGTGGTGGGTACGTTTATGTACATGTGATGGGTGGGACTCATTGCATTTGTCATCATTGCATGGCATGGATTTTACCTGCTTTTATATATTATGTTATAATATATATTTTGTACTAACCATGTGTTAGCCGTAACTGGAATACCTACTAGGCGCGTTGTTCTAACGCCCTACTTCTACCCTAGTTGATGATACAGGTAATCAGGGGAACGAGGAATGCAAGACGGGCCAGGCATAGGAGCTTGGATGATTTATTTTATATGTTTTGAATAAAGTTACTTATGGACTTGTAATTGAGTAACTAGTTACGGAATGTAATAACTTAGATGGTCGGATGGTTAGTTTGATGATTATAACGTTTTAATAATGATTAAGGACTTGACGTACTTTGCTTTCTGAATGGAATAGAATTTGGTTCTATTATGATTCCGCATTTTGATGTTATTCCGCAGGTTATGATTTTTATTCTGCATCTTGATATTGCTATATGTGAACTATTTTAGTGGACTGAGTCCATCCACACATAGGGTTGGCCAGTTAAGGGTCGGACTTTGGAAGTTCGGACTTAGCTCGCGTCGTGACGTCCCGCGCTCTATCACTCTACTCTGTTAAAAAAAAAAGAATAGACTCTGAATTTAAGGGAAAAAATGAGTGAAAAAGGGTGGGGCGTTACAGGACTCATTGGATTTGACATCATGACATGGCATGGTTTATATGTTTTGACATGATGATATTATCTATGATTTGTGCTAACCATGTGTAGACCCTATTAGAGTTCTTACTAGGTGCGTTGTTCTAACGCCGTACTTCTGCCCTAGTGGATGATACAGGAAAGGGAAAGGACGATGAGTTTGATCGGAGCCAAGCATAGGAGCTTGGATGTGTGATCGGATCTTATTGTTTTATTTATGTTATTCATGGACTTGTAATAATTTAGGTATTTGCTATGGTTTGTGGATGGTTACTTTGATGATTTAAGTTAACTTAGACATTTATAATTGATGAAGTACTTTGCTATATAAAAATGGACTAGAGTTAGGTTCTATTATAATCCGCAGTTTATGATTTAGTTCAGCAAGTATCTTTTCACGTGTGAACTGTTTTCATGGACTTAGTCCATGCATACGAAGGGTTGACCAGTTAAGGGCCGGACTTTAGAGTTCGGACTTAACTCGAGTCGTGACGTCCCGCTCTATCTCACTCTTTATTTAAAAAAGAAAATAGACTCCGATTTTTTTTCGAAAAGCTTAGTAAGAAAGGGCGGGATGTTACAGTTGGTACCAGAGCGAAATGGGAAGATTGAATCTTTCGAAGTAAGATTAAGAAGGTTTCATGTCTCACTGACAGATAAGAATCCCAACTGACCGACTCTTCGGAGTCTGCTGCACGGGGGCTAGATTAATTTACTTCGTTAGACTCAGACTGAACATTCAATCTGAGGACAACAATGATAGCAAAAGAAGTACAGTCAAAATAAATGGATTATCAAACATAGCAAAATAGGAGATATTTCCCCGACATACCTGAATTGAGAAACAAATAATAGATACTTAGGGAAATTCCCCCAGAAACAAAGAAAAACCAAGAGTGTTTATTTGGAAATTTCCCCAAAAGTAGGAAAATACAAACTTTACGATGAAACTAAGTCATGAATTTTTCAATGGCTTAAGAAAAAATGCCTCCAAAGAGAAAGACACGACAAAACCCAAATGGGGGTGGAGATGAGGTAGAACAACCTTGAAATGAGGAGGAACGACAATCTCGTCGCGAAGAGGAAGAACAACCATCCCACCGAGAGGAGGAGTACAAAGCGGCATGAATATACCAGTGGTACCACCCGAACTACAAAACTTGGTTCAAGCAGTGGTCACTTCGGTCCTTCAACAGCACCTGAATGGAAATGGAACCACCAGCGAGTCCAATGACCTGAGTATGGTTCGGGATTTTCAGAAACAACGCCCTCCTTACTTCAAAGGGAGAGAAGGGGCAATAGGGCATAAAATTGGCTGAAGAAGATCACACAGATCCTGACTCTATTGAAGATCACGAGTCATGCTGATAAGATTTTACTGGCCATGTCACAATTGATCGATGATGCCGGTAAATGGTGGGAGGTGGTGGAGAAACAACGAGCACTCCTACCGGAAGGAGAGAGGACTGCAATGACTTGGGAGCAGTTCTCAGCTACCTTCCTGGATCGTTATTTTCCTGAGGAGGAGAAGGAGCGCCAGACTCAAGCCTTCATATCTTTGGTACAAGGTACCATGACGGTGGCAGAATACCACCAGGAGTTTCTCAGCTAGTCCTGCTATGCCTTTTTTATGGTGGATATGGAGTATCGAAGGGCGGCACGCAAGTTTGAGCGGGGCCTACGGCCAAGCATAAGGGCCAAGGTAACCATATTTAAAGTAGCTACATTGGCGGAGGTGGTCAGCAGGGCCACAATAGCAGAACAAGAGATGGCTGAGTTTGCGCGTTTTGACAATCGCCGTGCTCATAGTGGGAGGGGTGCATTTCAGCCCAACCAGAAGTTCCGACCGAACTCTAGCACGCCCTCACCATCCACTGGGTCAACGGGGGGCTTTCATCCCAATCAACCCTCCCCATCTGCATCAATCAATCAGGCTCCCAGAGGGGTGAACAACTGCTTCCATTGTGATCAGCCGGGTCACTTTAAGATGTAATGGCCCGAAATTTTTAAATCAATAAATATGTGGTTATTATTTATTTTTAATGGTGGAAATGGGAAATTTGATGGAATAAATGGTAAATAGACCAAAATTTGGACAAAGGCCCAAGTATGGCCCAATGGACTATGGATTGGATTTAAAATCATTTAAGTGGTCAATGATGGTCAATTGGGCCAAGGATGGTCAAATGGGGCCCAATACCCACTTGGAACCCAATGGATTAAGATAACGTAAGCCCTAAGATAAATGGGTATGGATAAATGTAATTGGGCCATGGGCCCAATGAGGATCCAATTGGTTGGAATGGACTTAGTTAAAGCTAAATCACCTAAGTTGGTGATGGAATTAGACCAAGGTGATGTGGCCAATTGGGACCCACCTCCACCTCACCAAGTGAGGTGGCGTGTGGACCAAGGATTGGTGGGGCCGGCCACCATGGTTGACTTGGTCAACCATGGGTGGATTTCATGGAAGAAATTTAATGGAATTAAATTAAATGGGAATTAATTAACCTAAGGTAATTATCTAATTAATTAAATGATTAAATTATTCAAATGAGGGTCAAATGGTCAAAAGGTGGAAAACCAAAAGCCATCTTATCTTAAGGCATCAAAAAACGTTGGGTAATGGTGGTTGGGTCATAAAGCATGGAAAATATCTTGTTGGTTGGTGAGAAATTAATGGTAAAGTGTATCTTAACCAATTAAAAGGAGATGACTTCATTTCATCTCTCAAATTCCATCCTCATTTCACTCACTTCGTCTCTTTCACTCTCAAAACCGTCCCACACCCATGGGAGAGGAAGAAGAAAACGAAGGAAGAAAGAGAAGAGCTTAGGGAGAGGAAGCAAAGCCCAAGTGTTGGCCCACCACCTCAAGGTAAAAAACCTTGAGACACCTTTCTCATCTCCATTCTTCCCCTCTCTCTCTCTCAAATCTAACCTTACCTTGGCCGAACCCAAGCCTTTAGGTTTTCATCTTGATCAAGCATCTTAGCCGATCAAACAAGGAGAGGAAGAAGAAAGGAGGCCATGGAGTCCGACGGGAGCAAAGAAAGTCGGAGGAGACGACGGATTGTAAGTATTTTTCTAAAACAAGATATTTGGATTTTTCTTAGGGTTTAAGAGGCTATAAAATCCATTTCTTGGATTTAGAGGTGGCCAAGTCATGGCCTTGGATCTCAAATCCATCAAATGGAAGGAGGAAAGATGGGCAAACCCTAATGGGTAAATTAGGGTTACGGAAAGGAAAAATAAATGGATTAAGGATGTAATGTATTTAAATTATTTAAGCATGGAATTATGCAAATTTGGAAGGAAGTTATGGGCCATAGGGTTCGACCATGTAGTATGGCCGAACCCCATGGTAAATGGCTGATGTAAATGATCTTGTGATATGGGTGATGGGTCAATTATGGACCCAAGGTGTGGCTAAGAATGATGATTTGATTATAAGTCATTTTGTGGGCAAAGAAAGGGTTTATATATATGGTTAATTAATGCGGATTAAGTTAAGAAAAAAGGGTTGTTTTTATGATATTATGGCATGATTAAATGGGTCACTAATGGACTAGTTATTAATGATTTTGAAGGTTTTGAATGAAAGAATAATATTAATTTTTAAAGGGGTTTTTAAATGAGGGAATCCATGGATGAAGGTTAATGTTTTATGGTCTTAAATGTCACCGACGAATGATGAACCCATGACCCATTTGTGGGTAAAATTATCGATTAAAATTTGGTATTATGTGTGGGAGAAATGAATGAGAGTTAGAGTATTTAAATGCCTAATTTTTTTAGTATTGTTATGTTATGGGTAATAATACATCAATGGACCCATTTTGTGAATCAATTAAGGCCTAAGATTAAGGTGTATTCGTATGTTAGGCTAATGGAGTTTAAGTAAATTAAATGGCTAATTTTAATGATCAAGTGCCATGGTTGAATGGGTCATTAATGGACCTAAGTTAGAGATCCAGGTTTATGATCAATTATGAACTTGGTTAGGCAAGGGTGATGAATGAGAAATTAACCATGGAGAAGAGGTAGTGGCAAAACCGTAATTAATGGCCAAATTTAAGAACTCCATGGGAGATGACCAAGGGCTTAGGGGCTCTAAGTATCAAGTCTATGTATGGTTAAATAAAACCTAGGATGGCTAATTTGTTTTAAATTCACAAATTAAAGGGGTTTAATGGATTAAGTGGGACCCACAAAACCTAAATAGTGACCGATTTTTCATATGGACTTGGAAATGACCAATGGGCTTAGAAATAGTAAAATGTGGACTGATTATGTGTATGTAATAAAGCACCGGATATCGCAAGCGGTACGTGGATCGGCAACCGGGTCTATCGGGCGGAAACGAAAGAAAGAACGCTAGTCGGTATTTGGTAGGATTTCTACCTTTTTGTAAGCCATGGATTGAGTGATGGTTTGTTTGAAATATTTTGGAAATTATATGGTTTGTTTTTAAGATGGGTTTGGATTTTGGTATTATGTGATGAGTTTTCTTTGATTTATTTTGATAATCATGGAATTGTTTTAAGATGGGTTTTATGCCTATGATTTACATATATTACATGGCATATGGCAATTACATCTCATGCATGGCATGGGAGGGATATGGCAAGGGGGATGATTTGTGATTGTTTATATCTGGACGAGGTTTTGCCGTCCAGGGGAATAATTTGTGATTGTTTATATCTGGACGAGGTTTTGCCGTCCAGGGGAATGATTTGTGATTGTTTATATTTGGACGAGGTTTTGCCGTCCAGGGGGATGATTTGTGATTGTTTATATCTGGACGAGGTTTTTGCCGTCCAGGGGAATGATTTGTGATTGTTTATATTTGGATGAGGTTTTTCCGTCCAGGGGAATAATTTGTGATTGTTTATATCTGGACGAGGTTTTGCCGTCCAGGGGAATGATTTGTGATTGTTTATATCTGGCCGAGGTTTTGCCGTCCAGGAGGATGATTTGTGATTGTTTATATCTTGACGAGGTTTTGCCGTCAAGGGGGATATGACAACATGATGGTATGGATGGTGGGTGGGATTCATAACACAGACACCCATGGCATAACATTCATTTTATGGTTTTTCATTATAATATTGTCTATATGGTTTCTTATCACTAATCCATGTGTTAGCCCTGTTCGGAGTCCTACTGGGCACGTTGTCTAACGCCCTACTTCTACCCTAGCTGATGACGCAGGAAATGGAGCAGCAGAAGGGCGCGACGGAAGCCAAGCTTAGGAGCTTGGGGAGGCGGCTATTTAATTTATTTAAAATTGTTTTGGAAATGTATTTGAGTAGCCTAGCTTGTCGGAAATGTAATATTTTAGATTACTTGTTATATTTTGGTTTTTATTTTGGACATTGTGATGTTGAGATATTGTGGCAATTAAATGAATGTTCTTCCCTGCTATCTAAAATTTGTAGATTAGTCTCTATTGTCATTCCGCATTTAATTTAATATTCCTTGAGCTTACTTTTACGCGTGCATCATTCTCATGGACTTCGTTCCACGCACACGTAGG
This sequence comes from Chimonanthus salicifolius, assembly GCA_013350335.1. Taxonomy (NCBI): domain Eukaryota; kingdom Viridiplantae; phylum Streptophyta; class Magnoliopsida; order Laurales; family Calycanthaceae; genus Chimonanthus; species Chimonanthus salicifolius. Next base: position 25,714,134 of record CM023538.1, on the reverse strand, counting down.
GTTGGCCAGTTAAGGGCCGGGCTTTAGAAGCTCGGACTTAACTCGCGTCGTGACGTCCGCTCCCTTTGTCACTTTGCATTTAAAAAAAAAAATAGACTCTGATTTTCGGTGAAAAGGGGCAGGTGTTACACAAGAGGGAATGCCCGCAGCTCAGCAGACCCTCTCATTCCAGGGTTCTTTCCGCCCGCCAGCTAGACCAGCTAATTCACTAGGAGGCAGGACGTTTAACCAGGCGGGACCGGTGCCTACAAGATCTGGAAGGTTATTTACGTTAGCTCCTCCAGCGGCGGTGAATCACTCTGTGATTCAAGGTACGGCTGTAGTCAATAGTTCCTACTCCTTTGCGCTATTTGATTCTAGAGCATCTCACTCCTTCATATCTGCTGCATTTATAACTGTAACTGGAACTTTAGTACAAAAAACTGTCCACATCACTCACCATTGTATCCGCCGTCAGAGACACGTCATTGGGGCTCATATGCACCGCAGTGAATACAGAACTTGCTGGACTCAGATTTGAGTTCAATTATTTGGTACTCGATATGACCGAGTATGATATTATTTTCAGCATGGACTGGTTCGCTAGCTTTCAGGCCAACATTGATTGCTACCGCCGTAGAGTGACATTTTGGTCACCCGAGGGAAAACAACATGTGGTGCATACGGACAAACAAAGAAAACTGCACGAAGGGTTGAACCACCTGGTATTGAATAGTATTAGAATCAACAAGTCACCGGTGGCTGAACTTCCAGCGATAGTAAAAGACTATGCAGATGTATTCCCAAAGGAACTCCCTAGCTTGCCTCCCATGAGGGAGATTAATTTTGAAATTAAGTTGTGCCCTAGTACTTCACCTGTGTCATTACCACACTATCGGATGGCACCAGCGGAGATGTCCGAGTTAAGAAAGCAGATTGATGAACTGCTCAGAGTGGGGTGCATTCGGAACAGTACATCATCTTGGGGAGCTCCGGTTTTGTTTGTGAAGAAGAAGGACGGTTCACTCCGTATGTGCGTAGACTATCGAAATCTGAATCAGCTGACAGTCAGGAACAAGTACCCTCTACCCAGGATAGATGATCTATTTGATCAACTTAGAGGTTCCAGTCATTTATCTAAGATGGACTTGATGTCCGGATACCATCAAGTCCGGGTTAAGGAGGAGGACATAGAGAAGACAGCCTTCAGAACGCCGTATGGACTATGAGTTTGTAGTCATGCCGTTTGGACTCACCAATGCACCGGCTGTGTTCATGGATTTAATGAACAGGATCTTCCGTCCACACTTGGATCAGTTTGTTATTGTATTTATTGATGACATCCTGATCTATTCCAAAAGCAAGGAAGAACATGCTGAGCACCTGAAGATAGTTCTGGACACTTTGAGGAAGAACAAACTATATACCAAAGCCAGCAAATGTGAATTCTGGTTATCTGAGGTCAACTTTTTGGGCCATGTTATATCAACAGAAGGTATATCTATGGATCAGGGCAAGGTGGCGACAGTAAGAGATTGGAAAGCACCGAAAAATGTGACTGAGATCCGCAGCTTTCTGGCATTGGCTGGTTACTATCGGAGGTTTATCATGGATTTCTCAAAAATTGCATCCCCACTTACTCGACTCATTCAGAAAGGAGTCAAATATGAGTGGTCAAATCTGTGCAATTAGAGATTTGAAGAATTGAAGGAGAGACTTACAACTGCTCCTATCTTAATTTTGCCGGAAAGAGGCAAGGATTATGAGGTATATTTCGATGCTTCAGGAGAAGGACTGGGGTGTTCACTCAGTCAAAGTCATCATGTGGTGGCTTACGGATCAAGGCAATTGAAAATACATGAACATCTCTATCCTACGCACAATCTGGAATTAACCGCAGTGGTCTTCGCTCTCAAAAGCTGGAGACACTATTTATATGGCGAGAAATTTGAAGTGTTTTCAGATCATAAGAGTTTGAAGTACTTGTTTGATAAAAAAGAGCTCAATCTAAGGCAGCGCAAATGGATGGAATATCTACAGGATTATGAGTTTGCGCTTCATTATCACCCTGGCAAGGCGAATAAGGTGGCAGATGCCCTCAGCCGTATGTCACATGCATCAGTGGCATGTTTGATCAGGACAGAATGGGAAATGCTGAATACTATATGAGAATTCAATTTATATATCAATAACCATGGGAGTATGTACAATTTGATCATACGGTCCAACATGGTTACCAAGATTGAACAGGAACATCTGATAGACCTGGAATTGGAGGAGATATGGGCCAAGATGTCTGCTGGCGTAATCATACCGGAATGGGAGTTATGACCACGATAGGGTCTTGTATTCCGAGGAAAGATATATGTGCCTAAGAACTGCATAAGGGAATTACTGATTGAGGCACACCAAACCAAGCTCTCCATCCATCCGGGTAGCACCAAGATGTATCACTACTTGAAGAGGCACTACTGGTGGCACGGACTCAAGAGGGATGTGGCAGAATTTGTGGCTCACTGCTTAACTTGTCAGCAGGTTAAGACGGAACATCAGAAGCCACTAGGGTTACTCAAACCCTTACCAGTGCCTGAATGGAAATGGGAGCACATCTCCATGGATTTTGTGACAGGGTTGCCAAGGTCTTCAAAGGACAATGATGCAATATGGGTCGTGGTAGACCGACTGACCAAGTCTGCACATTTTCTTCCCATTAAGATGATAGATTCATCTGAGACTTTGGGTCGGCAGTACATCAAGGATATCATTAGGCTACATGGTATTCCCCGAACTATAGTGTCTGACATGGGAACAGATCTATTGACCAGTACAACATTCCATCCACAGACTGATGGACAGTCTGAGAGGACAATACAGATACTGGAGGATATGCTGAGAGCATGTATGCTAGACTTCAAGGGTGGATGGGAGGATCACTTGCCGTTGGTAGAATTCTCATACAACAACAGTTACCAAGCAAGCCTCCAGATGGCACCATTTGAGGCATTATATGGTAGACCATGTTGGTCACCAGTGTGCTGGACAGAGGCCGGGAAGCCTGCATTGATTGGACCTGAGTTGGTTACAGAGACTACAACGCAGATACAGTTAATACGGCAGCATCTATTGACTGCACAGAGCCTTCAGAAAAGCTATGCTGACAAGAGGAGGAGGTTTCTTGAATTTGACGTGGGGGACATGGTGTTCTTGAAAGTCTCGCCACGTAAGGGATACATGAGATTTGGAAAGAAGGGGAAACTGTCACCAAGATATGTGGGACCGTTTCCAATCATAAGAAGGATGGGGGATGTGGCTTATCAATTGGCACTCCCTTCACAGTTGGCATCTTTACACGATGTGTTCCATATATCGATGTTGAGGAAGTACAATCCTGATCCCTCTCATGTACTGAATATACAAGACATAGATGTCCAAAGCGACGTGACATACGTCGAAAGGCCTGTCCGAGTGGTGGACACAGACCAAAGGGTACTACGGAACCGAGCGATCTAGTTTGTTAAGGTGGTATGGGATCGACACGGTAATGAGGAAGCCACATGGGAACTAGAGTCAGAAATGAGAACAGCTCATTCTGAGCTATTTACGTAAATATTTGAAACCCTACTTCACTCGATTTTCGGGACGAAAATTTTAAAAAGAGGGTTGTATTGTAACACTTTGGAATTTTATGTTATTAATACATATGACATTTGCCATTTTAAATTGTGAATTATTAGATATGGACCTTAGATGGGTAAAGGGTTGCGGCAATTGCCCAATTAAGACCCAACGGATTGTGGATATGGTTGCAATTGGAATAATTGGGTAAGATGTATTCAATTGGGTCAAAATATTCAATTGGGTCAAAATATTCAATTGGGTCAAAATATCCAATTGGGACCCAAAGGGTCGTGTTTGACTTGGTTGACCACCAAGTGAGTTGAGTTGATTTGAAGTAAATTAAGTGGTGAGTTAAAATTCAAATGAGTTGGGATGGACGGTTTTTACATTTGGAATTCAAATTCAAAACAAAGGTAAGGACACACGTTGGGGAGGTGAGGAGGTTGGTTTGTTTCAAAATTTAAACGTTGGAGAGATGAAGATGTTTTATTTCAAAATTCAAATAAGAGCTATACGTTGGAGAGGTAGGGAGGTTTGGCTTATTTCAAAATCGAAACAAGGATACACATGGAGAGATAATGGAGATGGTTATACCTTTAAAAATTCAAATTCAATGTCATACAAGTTGGAGTCTTGAGATTTTCATCTGATGTAGAGATAGGGAAGATAATGAAGAGGAAACTCCCACATGGAGAGATAATGAAGGTGGTTTAAATTTAAATTTTAAACAAGGCTACACATTGGAGAGATAAGGGGGAGTTTGGGGTTTAATTTTCAAATGCAAACAAGACTCAACTCTTCCTCTCCCTCTTGGCTATCTCTCTCCCTCACACCCTCTCTTAGCCGACCACTCACAAACACAAAGAGAGAAAAAAAGAACTTAGAGTTTACATCCCAAACACCTCTCTCTCTCAGTCAAAGCCGATCCTCTCTCAAACCCACATAATTTGGCCAAACTCTATCTCTCTCTCAAGCTCTCACACTCGGCCAAAAGACGTAAGAAGGAAGGAGGAAGAGGCTAAGGAAAGAAATGATTAAAAGAACAAGCCGGAGCGAAGGAAAACCGGAGGAGTCGCGAAACCTATAAGACCCCGCCCTTTTTCACTCTCTTTTTCCCATAAATTCAGTGTATATTTTTTATTTATCTTTTTTAGCAGAGTAGAGTGATAGAGCGCGGGACATCACGACGCGAGCTAAGTCCGAACTTCCAAAGTCCGACCCTTACCTGGCCAACCCTATGTGTGTATGGACTCAGTCCAATAAAATGGTTCACATATAGCAATACCGGCTTGCGGACTAGAATCATAAAACTGCAGAATCATATTAGAACCAAGTTCTAATCCATTCAGATAGCAAAGCACGTCATAATCATCAAACCAAAGCATTCAACCATCTAAGTTATTGCATTCCAAAATCCGAATACTCAAATACAAGTTCATGAGTAATTTATTCAAAGCATATAACTAGATCTTCCAATGCTCCTATGCCTGGTCCGCCTTAGGTTCATTGTTTCCCTGATTACCTGTATCACCAACTACAGGGTAGAAGTAGGGCGTTAGTACAACCCGCCAAGTAGGTATTCCAGTTACGGCTAACACATGGTTAGTACAAAACATATCATATAACATAGTGATATCAAAACCATATAAATCCATGCCATGCAATGATGACAAATATGCAATGAGTCCCACCCATCACATGTACATAAATGTACCTACCACATAGGTCTTTCGGTCGCCCCGTCGGAGTGTGGACCCTCCGGAAATCTTCTTGATGGAAATCACATCAAGGTGTTGCACATAGGTTTTTCGGACGCCCCGACGGATTGTGACCCCTCCGGTTATAAATCCTTCACCCCATGCCATGCATGAAATGCCAATGAAACACATGCTATTTTATAACATAAACATAGCATTGAAAATCATCATTTGAAAAACATATCCAATAATGCTCTTTATACAATTAAAACATACCATGTAAAATCACCTTTGGAACATAATCAATCCAAGCTATTTAAAACAGGGTAAACATAGCATTTGAAATTCAATAATAAATCAGATCCTTTGAAACACATTTTCATCAAAACATAAGATAAAAACAAGTACATAATCCATGGTTTCAAAGAGGTGGAATCCTACCTAAGACCGTTCACAAGTCCTTGCGTTTCCGTCTCAGATTCGATCACTGATCGTGCACCACTTGCGAGATCTCGTTACCGTATAATATAATGATAAATCAACACCAAGTCTCATCTAATTACAAGGTTCTAAGTCCATAACAAAACCCCATGGGGTTCGGCCATACACCATGGCCGAACCCATGGTTTACCATTTTTCATACATATTTACAAAAATGCCACTGTTGGTAACCATAGTCCCGTTTCTTTGCTTAGGTTTCAAGTTATCCATTCATGTTTCCAAAGTACATAATACCATAAAATAACTCATGGAGTTCGGCCATACACCATGGCCGAACCCTATGTCCAACATTCACTCATATTTACCAAATTGCCATTGGTTTCCTTCTTCCTTTAAATCTTCCATAATTAGACCTTAAAAAAAATTCCCTAATCAAATAAGTTCATCAAACTTAACACATGGGGTTCGGCCATAGGCCGAACCCATGGTTCTCCTACTTTGGTATTTTAATTACATTTTTGCCATTCCTTTCTCCATTAATTCATATCATACATTGTATCCTTTATTTTATTTTAAAACTAACATAACTTAACTCATAATGTAGGTTCATAATTTGATTCATAAATTAGCCCTTAAACCATAATTTAAAGACACCTTTAATCCTTTAATTTAGACCATGGGGTTCGGCCATACACCATGGGCGAACCCTATGGTGTATAATCTCCAATTAATCTCCACCTTTCTATAATTGGAAGCTCTCCAAATTTATATTTCACCTTCTAAGAATAGAACTTCCTTTTATTAATCTCTCCTACTATCATTAGAAGGTTTCCCTAATTAATTTGCCAAAATATCAACCTCCTTCCATAAATGGAAAGTTTTCTAAAAATAACTCCACCTTCCATTTTTAACCTAAGGTCCACATTTAGAAGGTTTCATAATTAAACACCAACCCTTCTATGATTGAATATCATATTCCATAAATAACAAAGTTTCTAAAAACTAAATCCTAGTGGGGTTCGGCCATACATTGTGGCTGAACCTCACTCTTGTCAATTAATCCCTTCATTCAATTAGGTTCAATAATCCAACCCTTACCTTCCATTCTTGGAATGGTTTCCATAAATAACTTTTATGGTCTTTAAGTAGATACTTTCTAATTTTAATATCCACTTCCAAGAATGGAAACTTTCCTTAATATGTAACCTCCTTTCCATATTTGAAAACACCTTCCAAAATTAGATGGCTTTACCATTTTTAACAACTTCTTCCATAAATGGAAGGTTTCCATATATAGATTCTTACTTTCCATAAATGGAAACTTTCTAAGATTTAGAACTCCTTTCCAAAATTGGAGTGCTTTCTAATTTAGCCACCCCTTCCCTTAATTAGATAGTTTCCTATTTAATTTCAATTCCAGATTACCCCATGGAGTTCGGCCATACACCTTGGCCGAATCCTATGGCTCATGATCTTAGCCCTTGGTTTAGATCCATCAAAACCGATCATCACTTTCATAAAAGTTTGGTGGGGTTCGGCCATACACCATGGCCGAACCTCACCTCTTCTTTTTATCATTTTGGATCCCAAAGCTTAACCACAAAACATCATGGTTCGGCCATACCAAGGCCGACCCAATGTCCATCCAATTTTCTTTAATTATCATCAAACTCCTCCATGGATTTTCATCATTTAACTTTGTTAATCTAAACCATAAATCCCCATGGTTTCCATTATTCAAACCATTATGAAATAACCATGATTTCCATGATCCAAGATCTAAAATAAAAACCCAATCAATGAATCAAGAACACACCATGGTTTTCAATCTTTAAAACCAATTAATTGAACAAATCTTTCCATGGGGTTCGGCCATGCACTATGGCCGAACCCTATGGTTCTTTTGATTTGATAAATCAAATTATAACATTAAACACTTAAATACTAACCTCTTCCTTGATCTTCTAATCTTTCTCCCTTCTTCTTATTTTTTTTCTTTTTTTCCTCCAAACAAGAACACCTCCTAGTTGCTGCCCTTTCTTCTCTTACTTTGGCATGGAAGAGAGTGATGAATTGAGAGAGGGAGAGAGAAAAATAAAAACTTGCTAATGGGGTTGTAAAAATCGTTCACCCCCTTGGGCTTCTCCTTTTATTAAGCTCTCCTTAATCCCACATTAGAAATTTCTTAATATAAGCAACCCCTAGCCGTGTACCCCTTGTGTTCCCCGTCATTACACATATACTATATTGTAACCCAGTTTTGACCTTGTTAACTTCCGAATCAGAAAAATTAATAAACACAAAGTTGTAGATATTGAAATCTTCTTTCCAACCCAAAATGAATCAAAGCAATCGGACATCAGAGTGAAAAGTTATAACCAAAATACTGGACATATGTCAAACCTTCCTTATTTTAACCATGGCCGACTTTCCCTCTTTAATTAGCCATATCCGACTTTCCCTTGCCTTATTAAGACTTCCTTTAATTTTTATTAGCAAGTACTATGCGCATAACCCTAATCATAATCCAAATATTCTTTTAATTTAATTCATAGATATTTCATCCCTTTTTAAATATCTAGCATATCATTGTGGATTTAAAAATCCGACAAATCTCTCATGTGCATAATATGTAAATCACTATCTAAAATTCGGCCAAGATAATCTTTATTTGATTTTTTAACATCTACTTGGATATTTCAAATCCACTACTCGGCCATAATATCCTTTATTCAAAATTGGGTATGATTCACCACTAATTTAATCCTACCCATTTAAATTTTAATAAAACCAATTCCACCATTTGTTGGGTCTTAATTGGGTCATGGCCAATTCCTTATCCATATAAGATTTAATTCTAAAATTCATAACTAAAATTAAATAGATAATAAACTGAAAACCCGAGGTGTTACAAAACCGGTAAGCAATCTTTATAAAATTTTGTCTTAAAAGGGACCATAGGGTTCGGCCGAACCCCATGGAAGAAAATATGGGGGTTCATTTTGGTATCTTAATGGGAAAGATGAACCATAGGGTTCGGCCAAAGAGCATGGCCGAACCCCATGGAGGGACCATGGATATTTTTTATGGTTCTTGAAAAATGGAAACCATGGAAAGTTTATGAATGTTCTAGGAGATTTAAAATGGAAAGAAGGGCACAAAACCAAAGGGTGAGGCTCGGCCATGTTGTATGGCTGAACCCCACCAAGGGATATGTATGGACTTAGGGTTTTTAGATGTTGAATGTAAGTGGTGTGTTTTATTAATTTCAATGGGTTTCAAAACAGGAAAAAAATAATAGGTGAATGTTAATGATGAAATGGTCTTAAACATTGGACATGGTGAAGTGTAACGCCCCGCCCTTTTTCACTCGTTTTTTCCCGTAAATTCAGAGTATAATTTTTTTTTTTATAATAGAGTAATGTGATAGAACGCGGGATGTCACGACGTGAGTTAAGTCCGAACTTCCAAAGTCCAACCCTTAACTGGCCAACCCTATGTGTGCATGGATCAAGTTCATGAAAAATGGTTCACACATAGCAATATCGACTTGCGTAATAAAATCATAATCTGCAGAATCGTAACATCAAAATGCAGAATCATAATAGAACTAAGTTCTATTCCATTCAAATAGCAAAGTACATCAAGTCCTTATCCATAATTAAAACATCATAATTATCTAATAAATCGTTCGACCATCTAAGTTATTACATTCCGAAATCTGAATACTCAAATACAAGTTCATGAGTAACTTTATTCAAAACATGTAAAATAATTCTTCTAAGCTCCTATGCTTGGTCCGTCTTATGTTCATCGTTCCCCTGATTACCCGTATCATCAACTAGGGTAGAAGTAGGGCATTAGGACAACGCACCCAGTAGGTATTCTAGTTACGGCTAACACATGGTTAGTACAAAACATATATTATATCATAATATATAAAACCAGGTAAAATCCATGCCATGCAATGATGACAAATATGCAATGAGTCCCACCCATCACATGTACATAAAAGTACCAACCACATAGGTCTTCCGGACGCCCCGGCGGAGTGTGGACCCTCCGGATTCTTCTTGATGGAAATCACATCAAGGTACCGCACATAGATTTTTCGGACGCCCCGACGGAGTGTGACCCCTCCAGTTATAAATCCTCCACCCCATGCCATGCATGAGATGTCCATGAAACACATGCTATTTTAATAACATAAACATAGCATTTAAAATCACCCTTTTGAAACATAATCAATTCATGCTATTTAATAATCTAAAAATAGCTATTTAAAGCATATGTTTTGAAACATAGATTTCATCAAAACATAAGATAAAACAAGTGTACATAATTCCATGGTTTCAAAGAGGTGGAATCCTACCAAAGACCGCTCACGAGTCCTTACGTTTCCGTCCAAAAATCTGTAACGCCCGCCCCTTTTCACCGAAATCAGAGTCTATTATTACTTTTTTTTAAATTAAATAGAAGTGACAAAGGGCACGGACGTCACGACGCGAGTTAAGTCCGAGCTTCTAAAGCCCGGCCCTTAACTGGCCAACCCTACGTGTGCGTGGAACGAAGTCCACGGAGTATGGTTCACACGTAGAAGTAAGCTCGAGGAATTTTAAACTAAGTGCGGAGTTAAAATAGAGACTAACCTACCAATTTAGATAGCAGGGAAGATAACATTCATTTAATTACCAAAATACCTCAACATCACAATGTCCAAAAATGAAAAACCAAAACATAGCAAGTAATCTAAAATATTACATTTCCGACAAGCTAGGCTACTCAAATACTTTCCAAAACAAATTTAAATTGTAACGCCCGCCCCTTTTCACCATAAATCAGAGTTAAAATTATTATTATTATTTTTTTTTAAAGTGACAATGGGCGCGGACGTCACGACGCGAGTTAAGTCCGAGCTTCTAAAGCCCGGCCCTTAACTGGCCAGCCCTACGTGTACGTGGAGCCAAGTCCACGAGTACGGTTCACGCGTAGATGTAAGCTCAAGGAATATTACTTCTCAGTGCGGAATTAACAACAAAGACTATTCTACAGATTTGAGATAGCAAGGAAGATTACATTCATTTAAATTTCTATAATACCTCAAAACCATAATGTCCATAATAAAATCCCAAAACATAACCAGTAATCTAATTTATTACATTCCAACAAGCTAAGTTACTCAAATTACATTTTTTTCCAACATAAACTTAAACAACATAATGAATCTGCCTTCCCAAGCTACTAAGCATGACTCCCGTCCCGTCCTTCCGTTTCGCCACCTCCTGCGTCATCAGCTAGGGTAGAAGTAGGGCGTTAAAACACACGCCCAGTAGGACTCCAAGTAGGGCTAGCACATGGATTAGTAATAACAAAGCATATAGAAGATATTATCTCAAAATTATGCCATTTGGTACAATGTAATGCAATGGGTGTTTTATGTCATGAATCCCACCCATCAATCTCATCCTCAACTCTACAATGTCCCTTTTTCCAACCATCCATAGTATTCCAAATAGAATCCATACCATCATCGTACCATGACCCTCTTGATGCAAAAGCCTCATCAAGATGCGATCCACACTAGGCATCCCCCCCTTGATGGAAGAACCATCATCAAGGTACAATAATAAATACAACATCCCCCTTGATGGAAAAGCATCATCAAGGTATCATAATACATATGTGAAATGTCCCCATGCTGTTTATCGGTCGCCCCGACGGAGCATGGACTCCAGTTTCATTTCATCATTTCCCTGTCATATCCCTCCCATGCCATGCATGAGATGTAGATGCCATGTGCCATGTAAATATATGTAGTTCAATAGTAACACAAAAACCCATCTTAAAACAATTACTTGATTATCAAATAAATCAAAGGGAAAAACATCCCATAATATTTAATCCAAAATCCATCTTAAGACATTCACATGATTTCCAAAATAATTTAAAGGAAAACATCACAAGATACATGATCCAAAACTCATCTTAAAGGCAACCACATGTTTTCCAAAATAAATTAAAGAAAACATTGCCCAATCCATGGCTTACAAAAATGTAGGAATCCTACCTAATACCGACTTGCGTCCTTTTACATTTTTCCGCTCGACAAACCCGGTCGCCGATCGCGCACCGCCTGCGATGTCCAGTACCTTGTTACACACTAATCATTAGTCCATGTTTCAACCATTTATAAGCCCTTATGAAAAACCGGCCACCATGTAGGTTTTGTGGGTCCCACCTAATCCATTATATATTTTTAAGTACATATGTCTAAAATCAGCCACCCTAGGCTTTATTAACCACTTATAAGGTTATCACATTAGATCCCCTCATTCCATGATCAATCTCCATGGAATTCTTGAATTTGGCATTTAATTACGGTTTTGCCACTACCTCATTTTCCATGGTTAATCACCCATTTATGCATGCATGATTAAGTCCAAAAATTGATTTTTAAACTTAGATCCCTAACTTAGGTTCATTTATGACCCACCAAACTATTAAAACTTGTCATCTAATTAATCCAATTCCCATTACTTAATCACATACATATACATTTACCTTAGACCTAAAAATGATCCACCATTTGGGTCATGGATTCAAAATACCTAATTCATCAAATCCTCCGATGGGGTTTACCTTATGCATTTAACTTCAATGAGTGCATCACTCATTCATTCCCTTTGGAGGCCACAAACACCATCCATCCTTTTAACCCCATTTAAAATTTGTAAAACATTACCATAGGGACCGGCCATACACCATGGCCGAACCCATGGTTCATATTCCACTATTTTTCTATGTCTCTTGGGGCCACACCATTACTCATTTAAAACCCTAAACTCATCCATACATTAATCCCTGTTTTCCATCCTCTAGACACAACATGGACTCAACCTTAGCTCATACAATGACCTACAAAATGGGTCATGGGTTCGGCCACACACCATGGCCGAACCCATGATGTCTTGTTCCCCATTTTCCTTGGATCCTTTGGCACATTTTAGATCTATCACAAGTCCTTTCATGAGAGATTTACATCATGCATTTAAATCACCATTTTAGGGTATCATTTCATACTTTGGGTCCATCAAAATTATCAACATTTTCCCATTTATTTCTCCATAAATCATAACCATTAAATCCACCATTATCACCATAGGGTTCGGCCATACACCATGGCCGAACCCATGGTTCACAATCCATCACTTTCTATGCCCTCCAATGCCATAAAATCCCTTTACATTTCCATCATAAAAAGCATTTTGAAACATTTCCCACATTCACTCATTTACTACCATTCATTAACACCCTCATTGCTTTCCATTCTTAAAACCTTAACCAATTACATCAAAGACCAAATCACCCACCATGGGGTTCGGCCATACTACATGGCCGAACCCTATGGCCCATAATTTTATTCCAATTACCCCATTCCATGCTTAATTTCATAATTTACATAATGCACATAACCCATTTAGTCATTTTCTTACCCTAACCCTAATTCACCCATTTAGGGTTTTCTCCATCTTCCACCCTCTCATTTGATGGGTTTAAACTCCATAGCATAAAATTATCTATCCACCATTACATTAATACAAAATAAGCCCTAAATCTTAAACCCTAAAATCCAAAATTTCTTGTTTTAAAAAAATACTCACTATCCGACGTCTCCTCCGATTTCCGCCGCTCCCGTCGATCTCCGTAGCCTCCTCTCTCCTTCCTCTTGATCTTTGATAGGTCAAAATCTTTGATCAAGGGTGGCAACTCCCAACCTTAAAATCAGCCATGTTAGGTTTGAATTTGAGAGATGAAAAGAGGAAAAGATGATGAGAGGAAGATGATGACCTTAATCTTAGAGTGAACTCCCTCCAAATTCCATTTTTTTTTCTTCTCTCCTTGAGCTCCTTCTCTTTTTTTTTTTTTTTCTCCTTCACTTGGACATGGGACGGCAATGGAGGAGTGGAGAATTGAAATGAGAATGAAAAGAGAGAGAAAGGAAAAGATAAGACTCATTCCCATTTTTCTTTCTTTACATTAAATACCTCCACCAACTTTAAGATATTTTTTTAGATCTTTTATTTGCTTTATGGTGGTGGTTATCTAAACCACCACCAAGCCCAACGTGTATGAATTTTTTTTGAGTTTGAGATGAGGTGAATCTTCACCTCATGGCCCCACCTTGACCACTCTTAACTACCATATTTAAATAATTTAATTAGATAATTACCTTAGGCTAATCCATTGATACTTAGCCTAAGTTCATTACTCCACCCATGGTTGACCAAGTCAACCATGGTGGCCGGCCCCACCAATCATTGGCCCACTCGCCACCTCACTTGATGAGGTGGAGGTGGGTCCCACTTGGCCACACCACCATTGTTTAATTCCAAATTACTTAGGGTGTTTAAATTTCATTAAGCCCACTCTAAATGGATCACCATTGGGCCCATAGCCCAATTACATTTCCCACTAGCCCATTTACCTTAGAGCACAACCATCTTGACCCATTGGGTCCCCAAATGGGTATTTGACCCAATTTGACCTCCCATGGCCCAATTGGCCATCATTAACCACTTACATAATTTTAAAATCCACTCCATGGTCTATTGGGCCATAATTGGGCCTTTGTCCAAATTTTGGCCCATTTACCCCTTTATTTTATAAATTTTCCAATTTTCATCCTTAAAATAAATAATATTCCCATTTATATTAATTTTAAAAATTCCGGGCCCTTACATAAATAAATTAAGTGGCCACCTTCCCCAAGCTCCTAAGCTTGGCTCCCGTCTCGTCCTTCTGCTCCGCCGTCTCCTGCGTCATCAGCTAGGGTAGAAGTAGGGCGTTAGACAACGCGCCCAGTAGGACTCTGAGTAGGACTAACACATGGATTAGTGATAACAAGCATACAGATAATAATATAATGAAAACCGTAAAATGAATGTTATGCCATGGGTGTCTTATGTCATGTGTCCCACCCATTATCCGTACCATCATGATATCCCCATGTTTACTTCTCGGTCGCTCGGATGGAGCATGGACTCCGGTTGTATCTCCACATATCTAGATATCCCCATGTCTACTTCTCGGTCGCCCCGACAGAGCATGGACTCCGGTTATAGCACATCAGGCTATCCCCATGTTTGCTTCTCGGTCGCCCCGACGGAGCATGGACTCCGGTTTGTTTATTTTTTTCGGCCCATGCCATGCATGAGATGTAAGTGCATTATGCTATGTAATATATATAACTCATAACCTTAATATATCATACATAGCCTTAACATATAATGCATAACTTTAAAAATATAATTCATAGCCATATTCCATATAATATTTAATCATAGTCATAAGAATCCATCTTATACACATCATAATCTTAAAACCCATCATAAAACCAATCAATATAATTACCAAAATAAATCAAGGAAACCATTATATAACACGTAATCCACGGCTTACAAAAAGGTAGGAATCCTACCGAATACCGACTAGCGTCTTTACATTTTTCCGTGCTAGAATCTGGTCGCCGATCGCGCACCGATTGCGATGTACGATACCTTATTGCATACGAATAATCAGCCCATGTTTTTAACCATTTAATCCATTAATTATTTTAATTATATGGGTCTAAAAACTAGCACCCTAGGCTTTATCTAGCCATACATAAGGTCCTCTTTAAAACCCTAAGTCCATGATTAATCCCCATGGGATTCTTCATCTTGGCCATTATTTACGATTTTTTGCCACTACCTCTCCCATGGTTAGACATTCACCTAACCATATACATTTCTTTGTCCATAATTGATCCACAATTTAGATCCATTAATGATTCATCAATCATGACATGAACACATTAAAAATCAGTCCTTAAGTTCACTTAAACCCCATTAATTTAAGCATATACATACACATTAATCTTAGACCAAAAATGATTTACAAATGGGGTCATGGGTTCGGCCATACACCATGGCCGAATCCATGATGTCTCTTTCTCCATTTTTCTTGGGGCCATTTACATCATTTGATTCCATCATAAGTCCTCTCATGAGGGGTTTTACATTATGCATTTAAATCATTCCTTTTGATCAACATTAAATATATTTTGAGTCCATCAACTTAGCTACATTCCCCATTTGTTTTCCATAGTTCCAAAATACTTAATCCATCCAAATTTCCCATTATTTTCTTAGGCCTATTTACCACATTTAGATTTAAAATAAGTCCCTCCATGAGGTTCATGGTTCATCCCTAATTTCACACCTTTAAAACATTATATCCTATACTTACAAATCCATTTAAAAACTATCAACTTCCTCCATCATCTTCCATCTTTCCACCCCCATTAAAATTATTAAACATCACCATAGGGTTCGGCCATACACCATGGCCGAACCCATGGTTCATGGTCCATTATTCATTCATGCCTCTTGAGGCCATAAAGCCATTTAGATTTCCCATGATTTTTTTCTCATAAAAACCCCTTTAAAATTTAACCATTTTGAGCCTCCATATCCTTAACCATTCTTCCATGAATTTCTTCATTTAACAACCCTTTACAAATCACTATATTTAATCATTAACACCTTAAAAAAAAACATAAACCATCTTTCCATGATTTTCATTCAAGATCCCTTTAAAAAGAATTACCACATTTAATCAATAAAAACTTACAAACCCTAAATCATCCTCTATGGCCTCCATTCTTCATAAACCCTAAAAAAAATCACAATTCACTTACCATGGGGTTCGGCCATATGGCCCATGATTCCAAAAATGTATACATCCATGCTTAATCAAATTAACTACATAATGTCCTTAATCCATTTATTTTTTCTTAACCTAATTTACCCATTTAGGGTTTGCCCATTCTTCCTCCTTTCATTGGATGGATTTGAGATTCCAAGGCCCATGATGATTTGGCCACCATCCAATCTAAGGAAAATGGATTCCATGCTCTCTCCTTAACCCAAAAAAAAATGCAAACTCTTGTTTAAGAGATATTTACAATCCGACGACTCCTCTGGCTTTTCTTTCTCCTCTTGATCTCCTTAGCCTTCTCTTCTCTTCTTCTCCTTGATCTTTGGGTTAAGATGCTTGATCAAAGGTGAAAACCTCAAAGCTTGGGTTCGGCCATGGTAGGGTTGGATTTGAGAGAGGGTAGAGAGGAGAGGATGGGGAAAAACACCTAGCGTCCTTGGTCTTGAGGTGGTGGCTTTTGCTTGTACTTCCCCTCTAAGTCTTCTTCTCCTTTCCTCCTTAGTTTTCTTCTTCTTTCTCTTGTTGGATGTAGGGGACGGTTTTGAGATGGAACAAGAGGGAGAATGTGTGATGGAAGAGGGGTTGGAGAATGAGATGAGAGTTATCTCATTTGGTTGTGTAATTAATTCCTCCACCTACCACACATGGGCAAATGTGCTTAGTGGTGGTGGTTGGGATAAAAGCACCACCCTAAGCACATGGTTTATTTTGTGTTTGTTTGGGTGGTTTTGACCATTTGACCATGATTAGATTAGCTTAATCATTTAATTAATTAGATTATTATGTTAAGTTAATTAATTCCCACTTATCTCTTTTAATCTCCTTAATTCTTCTCCATTACTCCACCCATGGTTGACCAATTCAACCATGGTGGCCGGCCCCACCATTCCTTGGCCCACACGCCACCTCACTTGGTGAGGTGGAGGTGGGTCCCAATCGGCCATGTCACCTTGGTCAATTCATCACCAACTTAGGTGATTTAAATTTAATTAAAACCATTCCTCTTATTGGATCACCATTGGGCCCATGGCCCAATTAACTTCACCCTTACCCATTTACCTTAGAGCTTACATTATCTTGACCCATTGGGTCCCAAATGGGTGATGGGTCCAATTTGACCATCCTTGGCCCAATTGACCATCATTGACCCTTTAAATGAATTTAAATCCAATCCACAGTCCATTGGGCCATACTTGGGCCTTTGTCCATATTTTGATCCCTTTGCCATTTATTCCATCAAATTTTTAATTTCGACCATTAAAATAAATAATAACCACATATATATATTGATTTATAAATTCCGGGCCATTACAGAATCGATCACTGATCGCGCATGTAACACCCCGATTTCTCAATAAGATGAATATTTACGAAAATACCCCTGGATTGGTGAATTCAATAAATATGATTGTAAATAAGGAAATGGTGGGGCTCATTGCTCAAATTAAGGTCATATGAGCACATTATAAATGTCAAGTTTGATTGGTTGGGTAATTTCTCAATGAAGTGGAAAATTACCAAAATGCCCCTGAGTTGTTAAATTAATTATTTTGTGATGTTAAGTAAGGAAATAGTGGGGCCCATTGCTCAAAATAAAATCATATGAGCACATTATGAATGTTAAGTTTGATTGGTTGGGTAATTTTCATCATTTGGGTCAAAAATGGCTAAATGGGTCAAAGGGCCCAAATGGGACCTATCGGGTCTTATTGGATTATTTGACCATTTTGTAAATTTAAATTAAATGGGGTTAAGCCTATTTGATTGGAAATCAAGTGGAGAAGAAATGGGTAGGCTTGATCCATGTATGAAAACCATTTACAAATGACCAAAATTCCATATTTGGGTCATGGAGTCAAAAACGGGTCAAGGAGCTAAAAGTGGACCCAACGGGTCGAGTTGACTATTGTTGACCGTGTGAACCCTCAAGGGATCTCAAACACGAGTCAAATCAGTTGAGTGGGACTGAGGTGAGTTGGAATTAAATCAAAAGGTGAGTTAACTCATGTGCATTAAATGAAATGCATTAAATGTGATGAGTTGGGTTGGAATAAAAATACCTTGAGTTGGGTGAGTCAAAATGGAAACCCATGGGACTGTAAATCAGTGAGTTCAAGTGGGAATTGGAAGAGTTTTGCCCAGCTTTAATCACCCAAACAAGTCCCACACGTTGGGGACTTGTTTGGGGTGATTTCCATGATGTACTAAATGAGAATACATGGAACTTGGATGAGATGCTTGGGGATTTGAATGGCTGCATGGGTAGCTACCAAGGGGTGCCTTGGATGGTACCCAATACCCATTGGTTTGTGCAAGAAGTTATGAGGGAGTGGAGGAGTTTTGGGGGCTGAACTACAAAAACAATAAGCACACAAGGTTGGCCATTTTTCACATTGGAAATCCAAGAATTTCCATCTCTCTCTCTCTCCCTCTCTCAAATTCGTTTTTCCTAGCTGGAATAGCAGAGGTGTTTGCACCAGTAGATCAAGCACAAAACAGCAAAAGAAAGGAAGAAATAAAAGGGAGAAACCAAGGACCAAAGGCAAAGAGAAAGATTGGAAGTTTGGTAAGTATTTATATGTTATTTTGGTATAATAACATGGAGCAAATGGGGTGTGTATTGGGCCATGGTTATGGCCGATTACACCAGGGTTTTAACCTTGTTTAGTGGAGGATTTAAAATGGTAAAAATAACCATTGGGTTCGGCCACCATGAAGGGCCGAACCCCATGTAAAGAGATGGCTTGGTTTCATGTTTTGAAACATAAAAACCATGGATTTTGTGGACTGTTTTGGGTTTTGAATTAAGATTTAAATAAATGTTTTAGAATGGTTAAAAAACCATGGATCTGAATGACATAGGGACTGAAATTTATATGGTCTAAAATCAGTGGATTAAAAGATGGAAATGGACCATTGGGTTCGGCCACTTAGCATGGCCGAACCCCATGGAAACAAATGGTTGTTTTTGATATTTTTTGGAAATTAAAACCATATGATTTGGGACTGATATTAGATGTTATTGTTGGATTTGGAATGCATGTTTTAAGGAGGTTAAAACATGGATTTGGGTGTTGGTTTCAAACCCAAGATAAAGGGTCAAATGTTCAAAGCCAATTTCATGGTGTTCGGCCAATGAGCATGGCCGAACCCTATGAAATTGGGCTAATTTTTGGATGGTTTCTTTTAAAGTTAAAACCTGATGTTAATACGCTGTTAATTACATGATGATTGAGGTTTAAAAACAGCAAACATAATCATTGGGTTCGGCCAACATAGAGGGCCGAACCCCATGTAAAAGGATGTTGGTTTTCATGTTGTGAAACATGGAAACCATGGACTTTATGGACTGTTGTGAATGAATTTAATTAGGTGGTTTCTAAGAGGTTTAAAGGCAGCAATATAATACTGATATTGCATGTTTAAATAATGCCTAAAGCATGGTTAAAAGACCAAGATATGGACATTGAGTTCGGCCACCTTGGATGGCCGAACCCCATGTAAGTAAGTGATGTGTTTTGGTGAAGTTAAATTACTGTTTTGGTGGCTGGTTATGTGGCTGAACCATGTGTAATTCATGGTTGTGTTAACATGATTAAATCATGTATAATCATGAGAAGTAGAGGGATCAACCAGATCAAGTGAACCCCATGTTAGTTTTGATGAAGTTGGTGAGTTTTAAACCATATAAAATATGGTGTTTGATGTGAGTTATGGAAGTTTAATTTGCTGATTATTGGTTGGCCAACATAGGGCTGAACCATGTCATTTTTAAAAGGGTTAAGTGCTTAAGAGTTGATTAAATAAAGTAGGAAGTTAAATCCTAAGTTGGTGATGTTCGGTCATGGGCATGGCCGAACCCCACATGATGTGGATGGGTCGTAGATGTGATTGAATAAGTAAATGATGTTATGACTTGCTGATTGATATATGGATAAGGTACCGGAAGTCGAACGACGTGCGAATCGTGACCGGGTGACGCGAAAGAAAGATCAGTTACTGAAGGGATTCTTCAGTAGGTTTCCTACCTACTTGTAACCACGTTTTTACCCAGTATTTCTTATGATACTCTTGTTTTAATATATGTGTTTCAAATGATATATTATGCATTAACAAATGGCATACAAGCATTGGCATCTCATGCATAGTCATGGGATAATGAATAAAGTTCTACAGTGATGGCTACGATTGTACATGATGGGGGTTGCCCATTACATGTACATATTGTATAGAAGAGATGAATGTTGTTGTAATTTACCTTGCCGGTGCATGGCACGTCAAGTGATGGCTACGATGGTACATGATGGGGGTTGCTCATTACATGTACATCGCTTATAGAAGAGATGAAGGTGTGTTGTAATTTACCTTGTCGGTGCAAGGCACGTCAAGTGATGGCTACGATGGTATATGATGGGGGTTGCTCATTACATGTACATCGCTTATAGAAGAGATGAAGGTGTGTTGTAATTTACCTTGTCGGTGCAAGGCACGTCAAGTGATGGCTATGAAAGTACATGATGGGGGATGCTCATTGCATGTGCATATTTCATAGCATTGTTTTACCTGTTTTGATGATCATGTATTATGATATGTATATGCATGTTTTATATGCTAACATGTGGTAGCCCTGATTCGGGAACCTACTGGGCGCGTTGATCTAACGCCCTAATTCTATCCTCAGAGGAGATTGCAGGTACAAGTAAAGGAAAAGAAAAGGTCATTGACCGGGAGGGGAGCTGAGCCTAAGTGCTTTAATGATGGATTTGGATTACGTTATATTACTGTCACTTGAATATTTTGTTGGACATGTAATAATTCGTTACTTGCTATGGTTTGATTAGGATAATAACCTTTGGATGGTTGATCTATGTTATTTAATGTTTAAGACTGTTACTTGCTATCTCGTCTTTCTATTCCGCAATTAATCTAGATTATTCCGCATGTTGATGTTAGTTCCATGTGTGATTCACTATCATGGTCTATTCCATGTACACATGGGTGGCCAGTTAAGGTTCAGACTTGGGTAGTCTGAACTTAACTCGCGTCGTGACGCAGCCCGCTCTCTTTCGATGTTTTATTATAACTTAAAAAAAAATTAGACTCTGAAATTCTTGAAGAGGGCGGGGCGTTACAGTTGGTATCAGAGCGAAACGGGAAGTTGAATCATCGAAGTAAGATTAAGACGGTTTCATGTCTCACTGACGGATAAGAATCCCAACTGACCGACTTTTCGATCATTGCAAAATTAAAATCATAATTGATTAAACATAGCCCATAATTTGATTCATGGGGTTCGGCCATACACATGGCCGAACCCATAATGCCTAAGTTTCCATAAATAATATCCACCCTTCCATATTTGGAAGGTTTCCATAATCATCTTTCATGGTCTATAAATAGGTACATTCTTATTCCAATGTCCACTTCCAAGAATAGAAACTTTTCCCCCTTTAAACTTTTCTTTCCATATTTAGAAACTTACTTAATAAGCAACCTCCTTCCATAAATGGAAGGTTTCCAAATTAAGTAAACCCTTCCATAATTAGATTGTTTCCATATATAGCCTACTCCTTTCCATAATTGGAGTGCTTTCCAATTTAGCAAATCCTTCCATATTTAGACTTCCCTTTCCATAATAGGATAGTTTCTTAGATTAGAAACCTCCTTTCCATAATTGGAGCGTTCCAATTTAGCAACTCATTTCCTTAATTAGAAGCTTTCTAATTTAGCCATCCAAATCCATCTACCATTCCAAATCTACCCCATGGGGTTCGGCCATACACCATGGCCGAACCCTATGGTTCATGATCTTGGCCATTAGTTTAGATTCAATTAAACATTCAATAATAACGTTAACCGATTACCATCCATAAAATCAATTAAAAACATAAATATAATTGATGGGGTTAGGCCATACACCATGGCAAAACCTCACCCCTTTCTTTTCCATTCTTTTTTATCCAATCAACTTAGCCATAATGCAATTATGGTTCGGCCCTTTAATCCCTTCAAATCACATAACATTTACACCAAACACTTAATTAACAATCTCCATGGTTTTCTTTCTTAAAACCAACAAATAACTCAAATCTTTCCATGGGGTTGGGACATGCACTAAGGCCGAACCCTATGGTTCTTTCTCTCCATTTAAATCATTAAAACTCATCTCCTATCTTTTTCCATGGGGTTCAGCCAAACATCATGGCCGAACCCTATGGTTCTTTATTTCAAAAATATAATTACCAAATAAGAACACCAACCTTTTCCCTTTGGTTTCTTGTTCTTCCAATTTTCTTTTCCTTTCCCTTTGCTGGCCGAACCACCTTCTTGTTGCTGCCTTCTTCTTCTCCTTGCTCTTTAGCGTGAGAGAGGACTTGAAAGAGGGAGAGAGGAATAAACTCAACAATGAAGGATGTCAAAAACCATGTACACCTCTTGATCTCTCCTTTTATCACTTTCCTTGGTCCAATATTAGAAAGTGTTTAAGGTAAGCAACCCCCACCTTTGGCCGTGAGTCCCATCCTTGCCTTAGATGGAAATTGCCGACCTCCCTTCCTTAATTTAAAACCTTTCCTTAATTCCATTTTGAGGTGGCGTGTGGACCAAGAATTAGTGGGCCGACCACCATGGTTGAGTTGGTCAACCATGGGTGGATGTATGAAGGTAATTTAAGTAAATGGAATTAAGTTAAAGTGGGAATTAATTAACTTAACCTAATGATCCAATTAATTAATTAGTTAATTAAGCTAAGTTAAAAAGATGGTCAAATGGTCAAATGGAAGACCAAAACCACCCATTGCAAGACACAAGAAAAACGTTGGCTAGTGGTGGTTGGGTCATAAAGCATGAAAAATATCTTATGCTTGGTTGGTGGGAAGTTTATGGTGAAGTGTAAAGTAAGCAACCTTGGGATAAGATGGGTTTTCATCTTATCCCATCCTCATTTCACTCTCCCCGTCTTGCTCTCCACCACCGTCCCACACCAAAGAGAAGGGAAGAAGAAGAAAAAGAGAAGAAGAAAAGAAGAGAAGAAGAGAAGAAAGA
The DNA here is from genome assembly GCA_013350335.1 of Chimonanthus salicifolius. Taxonomy (NCBI): domain Eukaryota; kingdom Viridiplantae; phylum Streptophyta; class Magnoliopsida; order Laurales; family Calycanthaceae; genus Chimonanthus; species Chimonanthus salicifolius. Next base: position 25,690,597 of record CM023538.1, on the reverse strand, counting down.
AACTCAAATTTGGCCATCACTCCAAAAATCAAATTTGGTATCTTCTTCCTCACCATCTCCATCCTCTCCTCTCCCTCTCTCAAATCTAACCCTAACATAGCCGACCCAAGCCTTGATGTTTTTCATTGGGTCAAGCACATCTTGACTGACCAATCAAAGAGAAGAAGAGAAGAGGAGGCCAAGGAGTCCGAAGGGAGCAAAGAAACTCGGAGGAGACGACGGATTGTAAGTATTTTTAAAACAAGAGATTTGGATTTTTTTTTTTAGGGTTTAAGAGTTGGGGTTCATTCTTCTTATATTTGATGGTGGCCAAGTTAATATAGGCCTTGGATCTCAAATCCATCCAATGGAAGAATGGGAAGTGGACAAAACCCTAATGGGAAAATTAGGGTTAAGAAAGATGAATGGAGGTATAAAGGACATTAGGTGTTAATTAAGCATGGAAGTGTGGGTTTTGAATGGATTGATGGACCATAGGGTTCGGCCATGTAGTATGGCCGAACCCCATGGTAGATGATTGATTTATTTATTAGGGTTTATAAGAATGGAAGCATGAAGAATGAGTTAGGGTTTTAAGTTGTTAAATGATTAAATGTAGTAATTCTGAAAGGATTTTAAATGAGGAAAAATCATGGGTGATATTGGTGATTTCAATTGCCTCAAAAATGGTGGATGAAAGTGAACCATGAACCATGGGTTCGGCCATGGTGTGTGGCCGAACCCTATGGTGATGAATGTGGAATGATGATGGATGTAAAAGAATGGAAAAATAAATGGGAAATGTTGGTGGTGTTGATGGACCAATGTGAACCTAATGTTGATAGTTATGATGGAATGTGGCTAAGTTAATGGACTTAAATATGATTAAGGAATGATGAATTACATGTATGGTTTAGGTTCTCTCAATGGAGGGACTTGTGATGAATCTAAAGTGTAACCAAAGACCAAGGAAAAATGGGATTTGGTTAAGTTAAAAGGGCTGATTTTTAATGAACGCAATTGTAGATCATTTTTGGCCTAAGATTAATGTGTATGTATATGTTTTAAATGAATGGAGTTTAGGTTAATTAAGTGGCTGATTTCTAATGTTGCTATGTCATAGTTAATGAGACATCATGGGTTCGGCCATGGTGTATGGCCGAACCCATGACCCATTTGTGGATAAGTTTACGGATTAAGCTTCGTGTTATGCATGTGGGTAATGAATGGGGATTAGGGTAATTAAGTGGCTAATTTTTTATAATGTTATGTCATAGCTAAGGAGTCATTAAGGGATCCAAATCTATGAATCAATTATGAGCACAAGAATGGGGGAATATAATGAGAATTTAACCATGGAAAAGAGGTAGTGGCAAAACCGTAAATAATGGCCAAATTCAAGAACTCCATGGGAGATGATCATGGGCTTAGGGATTCTAAGTAATAACATTATGTATGGCTAAATAAAGCCTAGGATGGCTATTTTTTTAGACTCATGTAATTAGAAGTAATTAATGGACTAAATGGGACCCACAAAACTGCATAGTGAGGTTCGGCCATGGTGTATGGCCGAACCCCACTAAGGCTTGGATAATGGACTTAGATATGATAAAACCTTGACTGATTATAAATATGTAATAAGGTATCGGACGTCGCAAGCGGTGCGCTTGTCGGTGACCGGATTATCGGACGAAAACGAAAAAGGACGCTGACCGGTATTCAGTAGGATTCCTACCTTTTTGCAAGCCATGGATTAAATATTATGTGATCGTTTTCCTTTAATTTATTTTGGTAATCAGGTGATTGTTTTATGATGGGTTTTGGATTAAGTATTATGTAATGGTTTCCTTTAATTTATTTTGGTAATCATGTGACTGTTTTATGATGGATTTTGGATTAAGTATTATGTGAATGTTTTCCTTTGATTTATTTTGGTAATCATGTGATAGTTTTAAGATGGGTTTTATGACTATGATTTACATATGTTACATGGCATATGGCATCTACATCTCATGCATGACATGGGAGGTATATGGCATGGGAAAGATGAAATGAAATCGGAGTCCATGCTCTGTCGGGGCCACCGAGAATCAAACATGGGGACACCTTGAAGAGGTTTTGCCATCAAGGGGGATAATTTGTGTTGGGTTATATCTTGATGAGGTTTTTCCGTCAAGGGGATAATTTGTGATTGGTTATATCTTGACGAGGTTTTGCAGTCAAGGGGGATAATTTGTGATTGGTTATATCTTGACGAGGTTTTGCCGTCAAGGGGGATAATTTGTGATTGGTTATATCTTGACGAGGTTTTGCCGTCAAGGGGAATAATTTGTGATTGGTTATATCTTGACAAGGTTTTTCCGTCAAGGGGGATATGGCATCATGATAGTAAAGATGATGGGTGGGATTCATAACACAGACACCCATGTCATGGCATTCATTTTATGGTTTTTCGTTATATTACTATCTGTATACTTGTGATCACTAATCCATGTGTTAGCCCTACTCGGAGTCCTACTGGGCGCGTTGTCTAACGCCCTACTTCTACCCTAGCTGATGACGTAGGAGACGGCGGAAAGGAAGGACGAGACGGGAGCCAAGCGTAGGAGCTTGGGAAAGCTGACTAGATGTTTCTACTTAGTTTATTTTCGAAAAATGTAATTGAGTAATTTAGCTTGTCGGAATGTAATAATTTAGATTACTTGCTATGTTTTGGGATTTTATTTTAGACATTGTGATTTTGAGGTATTGTAGTAGTTTAATGATGTATCTTCCCTGCTATCTAAGAAATTGTAGGATAGTCTCTATTATAATTTCCACATCTTAGTTTAATATTCCTCGAGCTTACTTCTACGTGTGAACCATTCTCCGTGGACGCCGTTCCACGCACACGTAGGGTTGGCCAGTTAAGGGCCGAGCTTTAGAAGCTCGGACTTAACTCTAGTCGTGACGTCCGCGCCCTTTGTCACTCTGCATTTCAAAAAAAAAATAATTGACTCTGATTTCGGTGAAAAGGGGCGGGCGTTACAGTTTGTATCAAAGCGAAATTGGAAGAATGAATCTCTCGAAGTAAGATTAAGACGGTTGCACGTCTCACTGACGGCTAAGAATACCAACTGACCGACTGTTCGGAGTCCGCTGCACGGGGGCCGGGTTAATTTACTTTGATTGACTCAAACTGAAGTATTCAATCTGAGAACAAAGTTTGATGGAAAGGAATGATAGCAAGGGAAGAAAAATTCATTCTAAGTTAGATTTATCAAACATAGCAATATAGGGCTTATTTCCCCCGAAAATGAGAACACAATACTTTGATACTCAGGAAATTTCCCCAAAATAAGGTATAATCACTTAAAAATCTTTCCCCCGAATTGATGAAACAGTGATAGCTTTATCAAACGTAGCGAAAATAGGATGTATTTCCCCAGTATCCCTAAGTTGAACAACAAACAGTAGGAATTTAGAGATTCTCCCCCCCCCCCCCCCAACCCAGAAACAAAGGAAAACCAAGTGTGCTTATTTGGCAACTTCCCCCAAACAAAATACATTGTACTATGCATAAGAAATTTCCCCAAAAACTAAGTATGATTATTTGGTGATTTCCCCCAAAATGAGAAAACAAATCTAGTTTTCCCCAAATTGATGGAACAGTGATAGATTTATCGAACGTAGGAAAATTTCCCCGATCTCACCAAATGGAGCAAACATTGACACTTAGGAAAAAATTTCCCAAAACTAAGTGTTCTAATTTGGAAATTTCCCTCAAAATACATTGTGTTATACATAAGAAATTCCCCAAAGTCTAGATTGGTTTTATTGGAAACTGCTATCGATGATTTTTGTATTCTATTTATATTCTATGATACAGATATGTCAAGTGATGGGGAGTATACGGAATTATGGGATAAGGGAACCCCTACCTGTTCCATAGATTTGGTGTCTGCTTCTAGCATAACAGTTAGCCTGGACTTTCAGGAGGGACCTCCCGTGGAAGATGAAGAGGATTTAGCATCTCTTCCTGAAGAGAATGTGGAAGACTTTCCGATGGTAAGAGAGTCGGTAGGGGAAGTAGAACCCGATTATATGCGCGAGTTGTGCAACCAGGTTGGGCACAACTGCACATACTGCCCCTACCCTCTTGAAGTGGTATGCCCGGTTTGTGGACTACGTGGACACAGGAAAGAAATGACTAACTGTCCTTATATTGGAGGACCAGGGATAATACCTTGTTTGACATGTGGAGTACTGGGTCTCATGTCGATGTCGTGCCCTGACAGTTCCTTTGTGTTTGAGGACGATGCAGGGTCTTCTACGGAAGACTAGGCTTGGGAGTAGCAAGGAAGGTCATTCAAAGAGGGTTATCTTGTAAGGGTTGGGGGTACACTTTGTTATTTTGAAGGGTTTATTTTAACCCTACCAACCTTTGTATTATGATAGAAGTTTGAATGATTTTTTTTTATGAAAGTATGCAACTTACGAATTTATGAAGGAACTAAACCAATAAATGTTTTTTTATATGACTTAGGAAAATGCCTCCGAAGAGAAGAACCCAACAAGACCCATGTGTGGAAGAAGAAGTACAACAGTCTCATCCGGAGGAAGAGGTACAGCCACCTCATGAGGAGGAAGCGCAGAATAACATGAATATTCCAGTAATAACCCCCGAGCTACAAAACTTAGTGCAAGCTATAGTCACTGCGGTTTTACAAAAACTCTTGAATGGAAATGAAACACGGGACCAAAGAGGTCAGGGTAGGGGAAATGCATTTCGCCCTCACAAGAGATTCAGACCCCATTTTTGGAGATCTTCAGCCTCTACTGGAAGTTCCTGTTTCCAGTGTGGTCAACAGGGGCATTTCAAAAGAGAGTGTCCTCAGAACTATAAGTCTTCTCACTTCAGGGGTTCCTTCCGTCGTCCAATTCGATCAGCTCAGCCACAAGGACCTAGAGCACATGACCCGATAGAAAGGGCACTACTCCGACAGAATCGGGACAGTTGAACGCTACAATTTCTCCTCCAGAGACAATGGATCATTCGGTAGTTCAAGGTATGGCAGTAGTTTGTAGTTCATATGCGTATGCGATCTTTCATTTGGGAGCATTCCACTCTCTTATACTTACATGTATGTTATTAGCACTTTAGTACAATAAATGTTCACTACACTTACTATATTATTCCCTATTGGTAGACAAGGACAACCATTGGTGGGTATGTCGAGTTCCCGATAGATACAGTTTGGTTCCATAAGTTGACCCATGAGTCTTGTGATGGACAGAATAGTCCTACGAAGGTGTTAGTTATGCCCATGAATGGACTATACCCATAGGAGGGTTATATTCATGGATGGTTACTAACCATGGATGTGTATAACCATAGATGAGGGTTCCCATGGTGGTTTGGATTAATGTCGGGTATTGGTATCGTAGAAGTTATGAACAAAAGGGTTAGTCACATAGTGATTTGTGTGCAAATGAAGAGGTGCTAAGCTTTGGAGATGTATTTAATGGGAAGGATAAGAGTCTAGTGAAACTCGAATGGGAAGCTATGGCCAACTGCTGAGTTAGTCTAGCTAGCTGAATCTATAGTTAGCCGATGGAGTTCTAGGAGAGTGCAGCTAGAAACCTAGTTGAAATGGAACCAATCCGGGACTTGAGCATAGGCTCGTACTGGCAGGCTACCTCACACAGAGAGTAGACGAAAGAACGTGTTGAATGAGTACGTATGGGAAATGTCTTGGTAGCAGGTAAAGTGAAATGGAATACATTAATCTACATAAGATCGCAAATGGACTCATAAGGAAAAGAGGTAACATGAGACAGAGTAAATTTTGTAAGAATGAAACTCATAGGTCGATATGAGTGATGTTGATGTAATTAAGAGGCACTATTGGTGGCGTGGACTCGAGAAAGATGTAGCGGAGTTTGTGGCCTGTTGCCTAACTTGTCAGCAGGTTAAGGCGGAACATCAGAAGCCACCGAGTTTACTCAAACCCTTACCTGTACCGGAGTGGAAATGGGAGCATATCTCCATGGACTTAGTGACAGGGTTGCCAAGGTCCTCCAAAGGCAACGATGCAATATGGGTCGTGGTGGACCGGTTGACCAAATCTGCACATTTCCTTCTTGTCAAGACGACCGATTCATCGGAGACCTTGGGTCGAAGGTACATTCGGGATATTATCAGACTACATGGTGTACCCTGGACTATTGTGTCCGATAGAGATGGCCGGTTCACTAGCAGGGTGTGGCAGAGTATACAATCAGCTATGGGGACCGATGTGTTGACCAGCATAGCATTCCACCCACAGACTAATGGACAGTCAGAGAGGACAATACATATATTAGAAGATATGCTGAGAGCATGTATGCTGGATTTCAAGGGTGGATGGGAGGATCACTTGCCATTGGTGGAGTTCTCTTACAATAACAGTTACCAGGCAAGCCTCCAGATGGCTCCGTTTGAGACCTTATATGGTAGGCCGTGTAGATCGCTAGTGTGTTGGACAGAGGCCGGTGAGCCTGCGCTAATTGGACCGGAGTTGGTTGCAGAGACTACGACGCAGATCAAATTGATACGGCAACATCTACTCAATGCACAGAGCCGTCAGAAGAGTTACGCCGACAAGAGGAGAAGGTTCCTCGAGTTTGAGGTGGGAGACTTGGTGTTTTTGAAAGTCTCACCACGGAAGGGACACATGAGATTCAGAAAGAAGGGGAAGCTGTCACCTAGATTTGTGGGGCCATTCCCAATCCTGAAGAGGGTGGGGGAAGTAGCTTATCAGTTGGTGCTTCCTCCACAGTTATCCGTTTTGCATGATGTATTCCATGTGTCCATGTTAAGGAAGTATAACCCTGATCCTTCACATATATTGAACGTACAAGACGTCGATGTACAAAGCGATGTGACGTATGTGGAGAAACCGGTCAGGGTGATCGGGAGCAAACAAAGGGTGCTGCGGAACCGTGCCATTCAGTTCGTCAAGGAGGTATGGGAACGACATGGCAATAAAGAAACCACTTGGGAACTTGAGTCAAAGATGAGAGCCGCTCATTCGGAGCTCTTTGTATGAGATGTTTTGAACCTCTACTTCACTCGAATTTTCGGGACGAAAATTTCAAAAGAGGATTGTATTGTAATGACCCGAAATTTGTGAATCAATATATCTGTGGTTATTATTTATTTTAATGATGGAAATTGAGAATTTTAAATGGAATAAATGTTAAGTGAATCAAAATTTGGGCAAAGGCCCAAGTATGGTCCAATAGACCATGGGTTGGATGAAATTCATTTAATTGGTCAATAATGATTAATGTAATGGCCCGGAATTTGTAAATCAATATATATGTGGTTATTATTTGTTTTAATGGTGGAAATTGGAAATTTGATGGAATAAATGGTGAATGGATCGAAATATGGACAAAGGCCCAAGTATGGCCCAATGGACTATGGATTGGATTTAAATTCATTTAAAGGGTCAATGATGGTCAATTGGGCCAAGGGTGGTCAAATTGGGCCCAATACCCATTTGGGATCCAATGGATCAAGATGATGTAAGCTCTAAGGTAAATGGATAGGAGGTGAATGTAATTGGGCCATGGGCCCAATGGTGATCCAACTAGTTGGAATGGACTTAGTGAAGTTTGAATCACCTAAGTTGGTGACGGAATGACCAAGGTGACATGGCCGATTGGGACCCACCTCCACCTCACCAAGTGAGGTGGCGTGTGGACCAAGAATTGGTGGGCCGACCACCATGGTTGAGTTGGTCAACCATGGGTGGATGTATGAAGGTAATTTAAGTAAATGGAATTAAGTTAAAGTGGGAATTAATTAACTTAACCTAATGATCCAATTAATTAATTAGTTAATTAAGCTAAGTTAAAAAGATGGTCAAATGGTCAAATGGAAGACCAAAACCACCCATTGCAAGACACAAGAAAAACGTTGGCTAGTGGTGGTTGGGTCATAAAGCATGAAAAATATCTTATGCTTGGTTGGTGGGAAATTTATGGTGAAGTGTAAAGTAAGCAACCTTGGGATAAGATGGGTTTTCATCTTATCCCATCCTCATTTCACTCTCCCCATCTTGCTCTCCACCACCGTCCCACACCAAAGAGAAGGGAAGAAGAAGGAAAAGAGAAGAAGAGAAGAAAGAAACTCAAATTTGGCCATCACTCCAAAAATCAAACTTGGTATCTTCTTCCTCACCATCTCCATCCTCTCATCTCCCTCTCTCAAATCTAAACCCTACCATAGCCGACCCAAGCCTTGATGTTTTTCATTGGGTCAAGCACATCTTGACCGACCAATCAAAGAGAAGAAGAGAAGAGGAGGCCAAGGAGTCCGAAGGGAGCAAAGAAAGTCGGAGGAGACGACGGATTGTAAGTATTTCTAAAACAAGAGATTTGGATTTTTTTTTTTTTAGGGTTTAAGAGTTGGGGTTCATTCTTCTTATATTTGATGGTGGCCAAGTTATTATAGGCCTTGGATCTCAAATCCATCCAATGGAAGGATGGGAAGTGGAGAAAACCCAAATGGGAAAATTAGGGTTAAGAAAGATGAATGGAGGTATAAAGGACATTAGGTGTTAATTAAGCATGGAAGTGTGTGTTTTGAATGGATTGATGGACCATAGGGTTCGGCCATGTAGTATGGCCGAACCCCATGGTAGATGATTGATGTATTTATTACGGTTTATAAGAATGGAAGCATGAACAATGAGTTAGGGTTTTAAGTTGTTAAATGATTAAATGTAGTAATTCTTAAAGGATTTTAAATGAGGAAAATCATGGGACATATTGGTGATTTCAATTGCCTCAAAAATGGTGGATGAAAGCGAACCATCAACCATGGGTTCAGCCATGGTGTATGGCCGAATCCTATGGTGATGAATGTGAAATGATGATGGATGTAAAAGAATGGAAAAATAAATGGGAAATGTTGGTGGTGTTGATGGACCAATGTGAACCTAATGTTGATAGTTATGATGGAATGTGGCTAAGTTAATGGACTTAAATATGATTAAGGAATAATGAATTAAATGTATGGTTTAGGTTCTCTCAATGGAGGGACTTGTGATGAATCTAAAGTGTAACCAAAGACCAAGGAAAAATGGGGATTTGGTTAAGTTAAAAGGGCTGATTTTTAATGAACCCAATTGTAGATCATTTTTGGCCTAAGATTAATGTGTATGTATATGTTTTAAATGAATGGAGTTTAGGTTAATTAAGTGACCGATTTCTAATGTTGCTATGTCATAGTTAATGAGACATCATGGGTTAGGCCATGGTGTATGGCCGAACCCATGACCCATTTGTGGATAAGTTTATGGATTAAGCTTCGTGTTATACATGTGGGTAATGAATGGGGATTAGGGTAATTAAGTGGCTAATTTTTTATAATGTTATGTCATAGCTAAGGAGTCATTAAGGGATCCAAATCTATGAATCAATTATGAGCACAAGAATGGGGGAATATAATGAGAATTTAACCATGGAAAAGAGGTAGTGGCAAAACCGTAAATAATGGCCAAATTCAAGAACTCCATGGGAGATGATCATGGGCTTAGGGATTCTAAGTAATAACATTATGTATGGCTAAATAAAGCCTAGGATGGCTAGTTTTTTTAGACTCATGTAATTAGAAGTAATTAATGGACTAAATGGGGCCCACAAAACTGCATAGTGAGGTTCGGCCATGGTGTATGGCTGAACCCCACTAAGGCTTGGATAACGGACTTAGATATGATAAAACCTTGACTGATTATAAATTTGTAATAAGGTATCGGACGTTGTAAGCGGTGCGCGTGTCGGTGACCGGATTATCGGACGGAAACGTAAAAGGACGCTAACCGGCATTCGGCAGGATTCCTACCTTTTTGTAAGACATGGATTAAGTATTATGTGATCATTTTCCTTTAATTTATTTTGGTAATCAGGTGATTGTTTTAGGATGGGTTTTGGATTAAGTATTATGTAATGGTTTCCTTTAATTTATTTTGGTAATCATGTGACTGTTTTATGATGGATTTTGGATTAAGTTGTAGCGACCCGACCCGATTTTTTTCGAAGTTTTAGGGCCTTGGTGGCAGTGGGGTAAATGTGGGCCCTGTGATGGGTTTTGGTTTGCCCGATTTTGACTTCGGAAACTCAGAGGGCAATTTGGTAATTTTGAATTATCGAATTTTCTTTCATAATTAAAAGTTTGAAAATCACACGTTTTTCCCCGACGTTTGTCGTTTGACTTCTTTGAGTTTTTAAAATATTTAAAAAAAAAAATTAGAGATTTCTATATTTTTAAAAAAAAAAAAAAACCCTAAACCTAGCTCCTTATAACCTCTCTTTGGCAGCACTGTAGCTATGCGCTACAGTGCCGCCGCCCCAACCCTCTCTCTCCCGTCCTTCTCTCTTTCTCCTTCACTCTCTCTTTCTTTTCCTCTCTTCACCGTCCAAAAACCCTAATCCCGCCGCCGCCGCCACTTGCTTTTCCCCCTTTCTTTCATCTTCTTCCATCTTCTCCTCTCCTTAAAACCCTAATCCTCTATCGCCGCCCCTCCCCTTGGAAACCCCTCTTCGGCCGTCCTTCCCATTTTCTTCTTCCCTCTTTCCCCAACCGCCGCACCTATGGTCTTCATCTCCACTCCGATTCGCCTGCTCCGACCGTCGGACCTCCTCCGGTGCTATTAGGTACTCAAGTTCCATCCCCTCTCTTCTCATTAACCTTCTTCTTTCCCTCTCTTTCTCCGTTTTTCCTTCCTCTTCCCTTATTTTCCTCTCATTTCCTTCTGTTTCCTGGATTCTCAGCTGAGTGCCAAGCCAACTCAGCCGAGTCACTGAGTTGACTCGGGTGGGTTTGGTTTTGGGATTGGCAGCCCAGGCCCAATTCGGCCCAAGCTTGGTCTGGCCCAGTTCGGTCTACTACGACCCATATCGCATCGTTGCCCTTTGAGACCTTGGCAACCCTGTAACAAAATCCATGGAGATGTGCTCCCATTTCCATTCCGGCACTGGTAAGGGTTTGAGTAACCCTGGTGGTTTCTGATGTTCCGTCTTAACCTGTTGACAAGTTAAGTAATGTGCTACAAATTCTGCCACATCTCTTTTGAGTCCGTGCCACCAGTAATGTCTCTTCAGGTCGTGATGCATCTTAGTGCTGTCCGGATGAATAGAGAGTTTGGTCTGATGTACCTCAACCAATAACTCTTTTCTACAACTCTTAGGTACATAAATCTTTCCTCGGAATAGAAGACCCTGGCCTGGCTGTAACTCCCATTCCGGTATGACTTCACCAGTAGACATCTTAGCCCAAATCTCCTCCACCTCCGGGTCTGTCCGCTGTTCCTGTTCAATCTTGGTAACCATGTTCGACCGTATGATCAAATTGTATATAGTCCCATGGTTATTGAGGTAAAGTTTAAATTCTCGAATGGTATTCAGCATCTCCCATTATGTCCTTATCAAACGTGCCACTGATGCATGTGATAAAAGGCTGAGGGCATTTGCCACTTTGTTCTCCTTGCCAGGGTGATAACGAAGTGTGAACTCATAATCCACCAGATATTCCATCCATCTGCGCTGCCTCAAGTTGAGCTCTTTCTGATCAAACAAATATTTCAAGCTCTTATGACTTGAAAACACTTAAAATTCCTCTCCATAAAGATAATGTCTCCAGCTTTTTAAAGCGAAGACCATTGCGGCTAGTTCTAGTTCGTGCGCAGGATAAAGACGTTCATGTATTTTCAAGTATATTGAGCCATAACCCACCACACGATTACTCTGATTGAGTGTACACCCCAGTCCCTTTCTTGAAGCATCGCATTGTACCTCATAACACTTGCTTCTTTCCTGTAAAATTAGGATAGGAGCTGTAACACCCCAATTTCTCAGTAATATGAATATTTCCGAAAATACCACTAGATTGGTGAATTTAATAAATGTGATTGTAAATGAGCAAATGGTAGGGCCCATTGTTCAAATTAAGACCATATGAACATATTATAAGGGTCAATTTATCATGAGTGGGTAATGAACATCTGTAACGCCCCGCCCTTTTTTACTCGCATTTTCCCGTAAATTCAGTGTATATATATATATATATTTTTTTTTTTTGTAGCAGAGTAGAGTGATAGAGCGCGGGACGTCACGACCCGAGCTAAGTCCGAACTTCCAAAGTCCGACCCTTAACTGGCCAACCCTATGTGTGTATGGACTCAGTCCAATAAAATGGTTCACACATAGCAATACCGGCTTGCGGAATAGAATCATAAAACTGCAGAATCATATTAGAACCAAGTTCTAATCCATTCAGATAGCAAAGCACGTCATAATCATCAAACCAAAGCATTCAACCATCTAAGTTATTACATTCCAAAATCCGAATACTCAAATACAAGTTCATGAGTAATTTATTCAAAGCATATAACTAGATCTTCCAATGCTCCTATGCCTAGTCCGCCTTCGGTTCATTGTTTCCCTGATTACCTGTATCACCAACTATAGGGTAGAAGTAGGGAGCTAGTACAACGCACCCAGCAGGTATTCCAGTTATGGCTAACACATGGTTAGTACAAAACATATCATATAACATAGTGATATCAAAACCATATAAATCCATGCCATGTAATGATGACAAATATGCAATGAGTCCCACCCATCACCTGTACATAAATGTGCCTACCACGTAGGTCTTTCGGTCGTCCCGACGGAGTGTGGACCCTCCGAAAATCTTCTTGATGGAAATCACATCAAGGTGTTGCACATAGGTTTTTCGGACGCCCCGACGGAGTGTGACCCCTCCTGTTATAAATCCTCCACCCCATGCCATGCATGAGATGCCAATGAACCACATGTTATTTTATAACATAAACATAGCATTGAAAATCATCATTTGAAAAACATACCCAATATATGCTCTTTATACAATTAAAACCTAGCATGTAAAATCACCTTTGGAGCATAATCAATCCAAGCTATTTAAATCAAGGTAAACGTAGCATTTGAAATTCAATAATAAATCAGATTCTTTGAAACACATTTTCATCAAAACATAAGATAAAAACAAGTACATAATCCATGGTTTCAAAGAGGTGAAATCCTACCTAAGACCGTTCACAAGTCCTTGCATTGCCGTCTGAGATTCGATCACCGATCGCGCACCACTTGCCAGATCCCGTTACCTTATAATATAATGATAAATCAACACCAAGTCTCATCTAATTACAAGGTTCTAAGTCCAGAACAAAACCCCATGGGGTTCGGCCATACACCATGGCCGAACCCATGGTTTACCATTTTTCATACATATTTAAAAAAATGCCACTGTTGGTAACCATAGTCCCGTTTCTTTGCTTAGGTTTCAAGTTATCCATTCATGTTTCCAAAGTACATAATACCATAAAATAACTCATGGGGTTCGGCCATACACCATGGCCGAACCCTATGTCCAACATTCTCTCATATTTACCAAATTGCCATTGGTTTCCTTCTTCCTTTAAATCTTCCATAATTAGACCTTAAAAAAAATTCCCTAATCAAATAAGTACATCAAACTTAACACATGGGGTTCGGCCATACATCATGGCCGAACCCATGGTTCTCTTACTTTGGTATTTTAATTACATTTTTGCCATTCCTTTCTCCATTAATTCATATCATACATTGTATCCTTTATTTTATTTTAAAACTAGCATAACTTAACTCATAATGTAGGTTCATAATCTGATTCATAAATCAGCCCTTAAATCATAATTTAAAGACACTTTAATCCTTTAATTTAGACCATGGGGTTCGGCCATACACCATGGCCGAACCCTATGGTGTATAATCTCCAATTAATCTCCACCTTTCTATAATTGGAAGGTCTCCAAATTTATATTTCACCTTCTAAGAATAGAACTTCCTTTTATTAATCTCTCCTACTATCATTAGAAGGTTTCCCTAATTAATTTGCCAAAATATCAGCCTCCTTCCATAAATGGAAAGTTTTCTAAAAGTAACTCCACCTTCCATTTTTAACCTAAGGTCCACATTTAAAAGGTTTCATAATTAAACACCAACCCTTCTATGATTGAATATCATATTCCATAAATAACAAAGTTTCCAAAAACTAAATCCTAGTGGGGTTCGGCCATACATTGTGGCCGAACCTCACTCTTGTCAATTAATCCCTTCATTCAATTAGGTTCAATAATCTAACCCTTACCTTCCATTCTTGGAATGGTTTCCATAAATAACTTTTATGGTCTTTAAGTAGATACTTTATAATTTTAATATCCACTGCCAAGAATGGAAACTTTCCTTAATATGTAACCTCCTTTCCATATTTGGAAACACCTTCCAAAATTAGATGGCTTTACCATTTTTAACAACTTCTTCCATAAATGGAAGGTTTCCATATATAGATTCTTACTTTCCATAAATGGAAACTTTCTAAGATTAGAACTCCTTTCCAAAATTGGAGTGCTTTCTAATTTAGCCACCCCTTCCCTTAATTAGATAGTTTCCTATTTAATTTCAATTCCAGATTACCCCATGGGGTTCGACCATACACCTTAGCCGAACCCTATGGTTCATGATCTTAGCCCTTGGTTTAGATCCATCAAAACCGATCATCACTTTCATAAAAGTTTGGTGGGGTTCGGCCATACACCATGGCCGAACCTCACCTCTTCTTTTTATCATTTTGGATCCCAAAGCTTAACCACAAAACATCATGGTTCGGCTATACCAAGGCTGACCCAATGTCCATCCAATTTTCTTTAATTATCATCAAACTCCTCCATGGATTTTCATCATTTAATTTTGTTAATCTAAACCATAAATCCCCATGGTTTCCATTATTCAAACCATTATGAAGTAACCATGATTTCCATGATCCAAGATCTAAAATAGAAACCCAATCAATGAATCAAGAACACACCATGGTTTTCAATCTTTAAAACCAATTAATTGAACAAATCTTTCCATGGGGTTCGGCCATGCACTATGGCCGAACCCTATGGTTCTTTTGATTTCATAAATCAAATTATAACATTAAACACTTAAATACAAACCTCTTCCTTGATCTTCTAATCTTTCTCCCTTCTTATTTTTTTCTTTTTTTCCTCCAAACAAGAACACCTTCTAGTTGCTGCCCTTTCTTCTCTTGCTTTGGCGTGGAAGAGAGTGATGAATTGACAGAGGGAGAGAGAAGAATAAAAACTTGCTAATGGGGTTGTAAAAATCGTGCACCCCCTTGGGCTTCTCTTTTTATTAAGCTCTCCTTATTCCCACATTAGAAATTTCTTAATATAAGCAACCCCTAGCTGTGTGCCCCTTGTGTTCCCCGTCATTACACATATACTATATTGTAAGCCAATTTCGACCTTGTTAACTTCCGAATCAGAACAATTGGTAAACTACAAAGTTGTATATATTGAAATCTTCTTTCCAACGCAAAATGAATCAAAGCAATCGGATATCAGAGTGAAAAGTTATAACCAAAATACTGGACATATGTCAAACCTTCCTTATTTAACCATGGCCGACTTTCCCTCTTTAATTAGCCATATCCGACTTTCCCTTCTTTTAATTTTTATTAGCAAGTACTATACGCATAACCCTAATCATAATCCAAATATTCTTTTAATTTAATTCATAGATATTTCATCCCTTTTTAAATATCTAGCATATCATTGTGGATTTAAAAATCCCACAAATCTCTCATGTGCATCATATGTAAATCACTATCTAGAATTCG
The DNA here is from genome assembly GCA_013350335.1 of Chimonanthus salicifolius. Lineage (NCBI taxonomy): Eukaryota > Viridiplantae > Streptophyta > Magnoliopsida > Laurales > Calycanthaceae > Chimonanthus > Chimonanthus salicifolius. Next base: position 25,674,882 of record CM023538.1, on the reverse strand, counting down.
GCCAAGATAATCTTTATTTGATTTTTTTAACATCTACTTGGATATTTCAAATCCACTAATCGGCCATAATATCATTTATTCAAAATTGGGTATGATTCACCACTAATTTAATCCTACCCATTTAAATTTTAATAAAACCAATTCCACCATTTGTTGGGTCTTAATTGGGTCATGGCCCAATTTCTTATCCATATAAGATTTTATTCTAAAATTCATAACTAAAATTAAATAAATAATAAACTGAAAACCCGAGGTGTTACAACATCAAATTGGGTCAACATGGTTAATTGGGTCAAAGGACCCAATTGGGACTCAATGGGTCATAATGGACTTGTTTGACCATTGGGTGAGCCCTAATTTAATGGGGTTAAGCTGAAATGATTGGAAATTAAATGGAGCATAAATTGGTAGGCTTGAGGCACATATGAAAATCACATGCAAAGGTCTAAAACAACCCATAATTGGGTCTTGGCGTCAATTAGGTCATTGAGCCAAATGGGGACCCAATGGGTCAGGTTGACCATGGTTGACCGAGTGGACCCTCAAATGAGCTCACATATGAGTTAAATCAATTTGAGTTGGGACTGAAGTGAGTTGGTATTAAATCAAGTAATGAGTTGACTCAAGTGCATTAAATGAAATGCATTAAGTGAAGTGAGTTGAGTGAGTTGAGTTGGAAATCAAAGGGACCTTGAGTCAAGTGAGTCAATGGGAGATGAGGAGTTGCCATAACCTTAAACACTATCAAGTGAGGTTCCACACGTTGGGAACTTATGCATGGAATTCAATGAAGAGTGAAGAGTCACGTTGGTTGGTGCCAAGGGGTACAATGGTTGGGGGCGGTTTTAATGATGAAAGATGGAGGGGTCTTTCCATCTCAAAGGGTGCAATGGTTGGTGCCAAGGGATGACTTGGTTGGCACCAAATGCCTCCTTGGTTTAATCAACATTGATGAGGGTTAAATGAGAGGTTATGAGGCTGTTAAACAAAAGAGATACACCTCCACTCTTGGCCGAATTTTACATTGCCAAGGTCATTGAGTTCTCATCTCTCTCCCTCTCTCAAGAACACCCCTCCTTGGCCGAACCAGCTAGTGGTGTCTTCACCAATTGATCAAACATATAATCAGCAAAGGAAAAGAGGCTAAGAAAGATAGGAAGCAAGGATCAAAAGCAAGAGGAAAGGCAAAGAAAATTGGTAAGTATTCCATGGACTTTAGTTTATTTGAATTGGTAAAAAGGGAGCATGTTTGGGCCATGGAATGGCTGAATGCATCAAAGAATTAAACCTTGGATAAAGGTTGTTTAAAATGGTTAAAATGTATCATTGGATTCGGCCACTTTGGATGGTCGAACGCCATGAAGTTACTTGGATAATTGGATGGTTTTTGTAAATTGAAAACCATGCAAAATGATGGACTGTTTTGGATGTTTTATTTAGACCTATGATGCAAGTTGAAAGGCTGTTTAAATCAGGGATTTGGATGTCATGATTTGGCCATGGCATGGCCAAATGTATCAAGGGTTTAAACCTTGGGTAAAGGTGGTATAAATGATAAAATGGATCATTGGGTTTGGCCACCTTGGATGGCCGAACCCCATGAAATTGTTTTGGTATTTGGATGGTTTTTGAAAGGTAAAAACCATGCAATATTATGCTGATTTTTAAATGTTTTAATGAGACATAAATTATGTGTTTAAGAGGACCAAATCATGGACATAGGGTTCGGCCACCTTGGATGGCCGAACCCCATGAAAGTGTTGGATAATTTGGTGTGGTTTTTGGAGAGATATAACCATACCAATGGTGGAGAATTTTTATGTGATTTAAATGGAGATAAGCTTACTTTTTTGGTTGGTCATTGGATGGCTGAACCATGTGGTAATCATAGCCAAAAGTATGTATGAATGTTGGAATCATTGAACCAAAGAGAACCTCATGGCCGAACCCCATGGACTGTTTTCATGGGGTAATCGGATTAAGATCATGTGGGAATTTATGTCTTGTGTTATGATTTTCTGTTAAGAATCATCTATGCTTAGTTATGAATATAAATCGATCAACCATGATAAATGGTGGAACATGAGATAAAAATCCATAGGGTGAGGTTCTACCATGTAGTATGGCCGAACCCCACTAATGATCATTTGATGGACTTAGGGTTAATTTTTAATGTAATTGGAGAAGGGTGATGAAGGGATAAAAGAACCAAGGATAATGTATAGGGCATACACCATGGCCGAACCTCACTAATTAGGTTTTTGGGTCCCTTTTTGATCCATCGATCATTTTAATCATGTGGTCTAAAATCAGCCACCCTTTGGTTCATTTATCCAGCAAATAAGGTTATCATTACAAATCCCTAAGTCCACAACCATCCCTCATCGGGTTCGGCCATACACCATGGCCGAACCCATGTTTCTTCATTTTTGGCCATATTTATGTTTTTGCCACTCCTTCTTCCCATGGTTGATCACCTCTCATTTAGGCATGTCCATATCCCTAACTGATCCATAAACATGGATCCCTCAATGCCTCATTAGTCATGTTTAAAAATCAGTATACATCATACATTTTCTTAACTTAATACCCATTCATTTAAACACATGCATAGACCCTAACTTAGCCCATAAAATGACTCATAAAATGGGTCATGGGTTCGGCCATACACCATGGCCGAACCCATGATGTCTTTTCCTCATTTTTTTCTTGGATCTTTTATCACATTTTAGATCCACAACAAGTCCCTTCATGAGGGGATTCCATCATACATTTAGATCATCACTTTTTGATCAACATTAAGTACATTTTGAGTCCATTGAAACCACCAAAATTCCCTCATCATTTTCCATCTTTTTCACCAATTCAAGTCACTAATACACCTCCATAGGGTTCAGCCATACACCATGGCCGAACCCATGGTTCATGGTTCATCCTCATTTATAACCTTTGAGGCCATAAAAATCATCAACATCCTCCATGACTTTCCTCATTAAAACTCCTTTAAAATTTACAAATATTTAACCATTCAAAACCCTAAAATCATTAACCATTACGCCATGGTTTCGATCCTTTAAACCCATGGAGGGAAACTTAATATCATTCCATGGGGTTTGGCCATACACCATGGCCGAACCCTATGGTACATTATATCTTCCAAAAATCACATTTTCCATGACTTATTATTTGATAGTTTTCATACAAGAAACCCTAAGGTTTGGCCATGAAAAGGCCAAACCATCTATCTTGATCATCCACCATATTTTGACATGCATGAGGTCCTCTCCATGAATCCATAACGTGTAGGGTTCGGCCATGCAATGGCCGAACCATGATCCTTGACCCATCATGCCATGCATGTATATGTAACCCAAATATATACATAGTGTCCTTAGCATTTGTTTTTCTTAACTTATCTTACCCTTTAGGGTTTGTCCATTTCTCAACCCCTCCTTGGATGGATTTTAGATCCATGGCCCATGACATTTTGGCCACTATTTAATCCAAGGAAAATGGACTTTCCATGGTCTCCTTTTAATCCTTAAAAATATAAAATCTTGTTTGAAGATACTTACCAATCCCGCGGCTCTTCCGGTTTCCTCTTGCTCCTCTTGATCCTTAGCCTTTCTCCTTCCTTCTTCTCCTTGATGTTCGGCCAATGGTGAGCTTGATCCAATGAAATCTCCAAGGGCTGGTTCGGCCAAGATAGAGATAGGTTTGAGAGAGGGGAAGGAGGAGAGGATAGAAAAATACCCTAAGGTTTTAGTCTTAGGGTGGTGGTCGGCCAAGCTTGGAGTCTCCTCTTTTTTTTCTAAGTCTTTTTCTCTTCTTTCTTCTGTAACACCCCAATTTCTCAATGAAATGGATAATTACCAAAATGCCCCTGAGTTGTTAAATAAATTATTTTGTGATGTTAAGTAGAAATAGTGGGGTCCATTGCTCAAATTAAAATCATATGAGCACATTATGAATGTTAAGTTTGATTGGTTGGGTAATTTACATCAATTGGGTCAAAAATGGCTAAATGGGTCAAAAAGCCCAAACGGGACCCATCGGTCTTACTGAATTATTTGATCGTTTTGTGAATTTAATTTAAATGGGGTTAAGCCAATTTGATTGGAAATCAAGTGGAGAAAAAATGGGTAGGCTTGATCCATATGTGAAAACCAATTACAAATGACCAAAATACCATAATTGGGTCATGGAGTCAAAAACGGGTCAAGGAGCCAAAGGTGAACCCAACGGGTCGAGTTGACTATGGTTGACCGTGTGGACCTTCAAGGGAGCTAAAATATGAGTTAAATCAGTTTGAATAGGACTGAAGTGAGTTGGAATTAAATCAAGAGGTGAGTCAACTCATGTGCATTAAATGAAATGCATTAAGTATGTGAGTTGGGTGAGTTGAGATGGAAATCTAAATGACCTTGAGTTGGGTGAGTCAAAATGGAAATCCATGGGATTGCAACTCAGTGAGCTAAGTGGGAATTTGAAGAGGTGGCTTGGTCCCAAACCAACCAAAACAAGTCCCACAACATGGGGACTTGTTTTGGTGAGTTCCATGTTGAATGATAAATGAGAATACATGGGATTGAGATGAGATGAATGGTAAACTGAATGGCTGCATGGGTAGGTGCCAAGGGGTGCCTTGGATGACACCCAATGCCCATCGATTTTTTCAAGAAGTTATGAGGGAATTGAGAGGTCATGGTGGCTGAAATACAAAAGCAAACAACACCCAAGGTTAGCCGATTTTTGTCATTGCAAACCCAAGTTTTTCCCATCTCTCTCTCCCTCTCTCCAATTCGTGTTCTTGGCTGGAACAGCAGAGGTTTGTGGCACCAATTATTCAAGCTTAAACCAGCAAGGAATTAAGGAAGAAAGGAAGAAATAAAAGATAGGAAGCAAGGATCAAAAGTCAAGAAGAAAGGCTTGGAAAATTGGTAAGTATTTCCATTGAGTTTTGTTGAAAAACATGGAACAAATGGGGTGTGTATTAGGCCATGGTCATGGCCGAATACACCAATGTTTAACCTTGATTAATGGAGGTTTAGAAATGGTAAAGATGACCATTGGGTTCGGCCACCATGAAGGGCCGAACCCCATGTAAAAGATTGCTTGGTTTTTTCAAGAAGTCCATGGGTTTTATGGACTGATTTTTGGGTTTTATTTAAGAATCAAATATATGTTTTAGAAAGGTTTAAAAACATGGATTTGAATGACAAAAAGGCTGAAGTTTATATGGCCTAAATCAGTGGATTAAAACTGGAAAAATAGACCATGGGGATCGGCCATCTTGGATGGCCGAATCCCATGAAATTGTGTTGGTTTTTGAAAGGTAAAACCCGATAATGATATGCTGATTGTTTTTACATGATTTAATGGACATATGATGTACGTTTAAAAGGGTCCAAAACATGGGCATAGGGTTCGGCCACATTGGATGGCCGAACCCCATAAAAGTGTTTGATAAGTTGGTATGGTTTTTGGTGAGATAAAAACCATACCAATGGTGGAGTTGTTTATGTAATATAATGGAGTTAAGATTACGATGAAGGATCAGCCAATGTATGGCTGAATCTTATTAATTTTTATGGCTACGATGCATGATAAATGATGAAAGATTATTAGAAGAATTGAATCCAAAGAACCATGAGGTTCGGCCATGAGAATGGCCGAACCCCATGGGTTGCTTTATGGTTTTTATGTGGTTTACTTAGGGATTATGGTTACTGATTTGGGTCAGCCTTTGGATGGCTGAATCATGCATTGAGCATGGTTGAATTAGCATGATTAAACCATGAGTGATCATAGTGATGATTGGATCAAGTGAACCCTAGGGTTCGGCTATGAGTATGGCCGAACCCCAAGGGGCTAGTTTTGGGATGAATGGACCAAGATTTATGGGTTTTCTTATGTATGTTAAATGAAATAAGCTTGCTGTTTTGGGTTGGCCATGGGATGGCTGAACCTTGTAGTTAACATGGCTAAATGGTAGAGCCTAACTTGTAAACAAATGATGGGATCATTGAGTAGGAGGATCATAGGGTTCGGCCATATGAATGGCCGAACCCCATAGATTGTTTTATTGGAGATTATGAATTGGTTATATGAGTTGGATTAAGTAAACACATGGAGTTATCTTTGGACTTAGTGATAAGTAAATAACCAGCCACTAAGATAGATTACTTTTATGATTTTTGTTTATGAGCAAGATTAGGCATTGGTTAGACTAATGGCAAATCTGTGAATACAAGTCAAATGAAGGGATTGATCAAAGGACTTACAAGATGTTTTGGGTCTTATATGTGAATGGACATTTAAGTGACAATATGCTTTACTGATTATTGTATCACAAGGTGACGAGAGTTGAACGACGAACGAGTCGTGACCGGGTGGAGCTCAAAAAGGAACGGACACTTAAACAAAGCTTCAGTAGGTTTCCTACCTACTTGTAACCACAGTTTTACCTCAGTTTTCTTATGAGACTCTTGTTTTATTTTATGTGTTTCAAATGATATATTATGCATTAACAAATGGCATACAAGCATTGGCATCTCATGCATAGACATGGGATAATGAATGAGGTTCTACAGTGTTGCAATTTATGGGTTACATCCTCCCTCGGCGATGCAAGTCACGCTAGGAGGAGTAACATGATGATCATAGTCACATTGGTCTCCTTAGGCGATGAGAGTCCCTCCAGGAGGACTAATACGTGATATGAATCAGTCAATGATGAAGAGATGGAAGTTGTGTTGTAATTTACCTTGTCGGTGCAAGGCACGTCAAGTGATGGCTATGAATGTACATGATGGGGGACGCTCATTCCATGTGCATATTTCATAGCATTGTTTTACCTGTTTTTAATGATCATGTAATATGATGTATATGCATGTTTTATATGTTAACATGTGGTAGCCCTGATTCGGGAACCTACTGGGCGCATTGATCTAACGCCCTAATTCTATCCTCAGAGGAGAATGCAGGTACAAGCAAAGGGAAAGAAAAGGTCGTTGACTTGGAGGGGAGCCAAGCCTAAGCGCTTGAATGATGGACTAGACTTCTTTACATTACTGTCATTTGAACTATATTTTGTTGGACATGTAATAAGTCAGTACTTGCTATGGTTCGATTAGGTTAATAACTTTGGATGGTTGATCTATGTTAATTAATGTTTAAGACTGTTACTTGCTATCTAGTCTTTCTATTCCACAGTTAATCTAGGTTATTCCGCATGTTGATGTTAGTTCCATGTGTGATTCATTATCATGGTCTATTCCATATACACATGGGTGGCCAGTTAAGGTTCAGACTTGGGTAGTCTGAACTTAACTCGCGTCGTGACGCCGCCCTCTCTCTTTCGACGTTTTATTATTACTTTTAAAAAAAATTAGACTCTGAAATTCTCTAAAGAGGGCGGGGCGTTACATCTTCTTGGTGTTTTCCTTGGATGAGAGGGTCGGCTGGGAGAGAGGGAGAGAGTGACATGGGAAAGAGATGGGAAATGGGATGGAAACCCTAGATTTTTCCATCTCATTTTGGGTTGCTTGTGTTTGACTCCACCACCTCCCATTTTGCCCAATCATAGTCCATGCATGCCCTTGATCTTAGGCCTCTTGTCTAGTAAACCACCCATGTACACGGTTTTGGGCTTGGGTTTTCATGGTGGTTTGGTGGTTTAGGTGAGATGGAACCACCACCTCACAATGGGCCAATGCATGCCCAAGCTTGCCCCCATTTTATGGATCTTTGTCTAGTAAACCACCCTTCCATGGTCAATGGTTTTGCATGTTTTGGATGAGGTGGCACCCCCACCTCATTTTTGGCCAAGGCATGCTCTCCACCTAGGCTTTTGGTCTAGCCAAGGGGGAAGCATGCCCTCCATGTGGCACTCCATCCATGCCAACGGTTTTGGTGATCTTAGTTTGGTGGTTTGGGTGGTTTCTATGAGATGAACCCACCCACTTGACTCAGCCATTTGACTCACCTATTTATTTAATTAATTTGATTTTTCACTTAGGTCATTTAATTACACAATTTAATTCCATTTAGTTTCCTTAATTTTCTCCATGAATCCACCCATGGTTGACCAAGTCAACCATGGTGGCCGGCCCCACCAGTTCTTTAGCCCACCCGCCACCTCACTTGATGAGGTGGAGGTGGGTCCCACTCGATCATGTCACCTTGATTTATTCAATATTAACTTAGATGATTCAAATTAATTAATTCAACTTTACTTACTTTGATCCCCCTTAATTCACCTTTGAAAACCCATGGTTGACCAAGTCAACCATGGTGGTCGGCCCCACCTATGTCTTGGTCCACATGCCACCTCACTTGATGAGGTGGACATGGGCCCCACTAGACCATAACACTTGGATAATTCCAATTTAACTTAGGTGATTTTAATCACTTCAATCCATTCCATCTAATTGGATCACCATTGGGCCCATGGCCCAATTAAATTCACCTCCTACCCATTTACCCTAATGCTCAACCATCTTGACCCATTGGGTCCCAAATGGGTATTTGACCTAATTGACCATCCTTGACCCAATTAACCATCATTGACCCATTTAAATGAAATTAATCCAATCCTTGGTCCATTGGACCCTACTTGGTCCATTGCCCAAATTTTGATCCATTCACCATCGATTCCATCAAAATTCTAAATTTTAACCATTAAAATAAATAATAGCCAACATATGTATTGATTTAAAAATCCGGGCTATTACAATGTGGAAGCTCGGACTTAACTCGCTGCGTGACACCCCACGCTCTTTGTCACTCTTTATTTCAAAAAAAAAAAATATACTCAGATTTTTTTTAAGCTAAGCATTAGTGAAAAGGGGCGGGCGTTACAGTTGATGATACAGGAAATAAGGGGAACGATGAACGCAAGGAAGGCCAGGCATAGGAGCTTGGATGATTTATTTTATATGTTTTGAATAAAGTTACTTATGGACATGTATTTGAGTAACTAGTTTCCGGGAATGTAATAACTTAAACGGTCGGATGTTTATTTGGATGATTATGACATTTTAATAATGATTAAGGACTTGATGTACTTTGCTATCTGAATGGAATAGAACTTGGTTCTATTATTATTCTGCATGTTATGATTTCGCATTTATGATTTTTATTCCGTAAGTTGATATTATTATGTGTGAACCATTTTCGTGGACTTAGTCCATGCACACATAGGGTTGGCCAGTTAAGAGTTGGACTTTGGAAGTTCGGACTTAGCTTGCGTCGTGACGTCCCTCGTTCTATCACTCTACTCTGTTATAAAAAAAAAAAAAAAATCGACACTATATTTACGGAAAGATACGAGTGAAAAACGGCAGGGCGTTACAGTTTTAATGGGTCATTTAGAGATTTATGCATGTTTAAATAAATGAATGATTAAGCTAGGAAATGGAGGGATTTAATTATGGGTCTATGTTGATGGATCATTTGTGGATCCATGCATGAAATATTTAGTTATGGATATATGTTTTGGACTTAAGAATGGGTAAATAAATTAGGTGATGGAAATAATGGCTAAGATGTAAATGTAACGCCCGCCCCTTTTCACCGTAAAATCAGAGTACATTTTTTTTTTTTTTTAAACAAAAGTGACAAAGAGCGCGGACGTCACGACGCGAATTAAGTTCCGAGCTTCTAAAGCCCGGCCCTTAACTGGCCAACCCTACGCGTGCGTGGAACATAAGTCCACGAGTACGGTTCACGCGTAGCAAGTAAGCTCACGGAACATAAAAATAAATGCGGATGATCATAGAACTATCCTACCAGTTCTTCAGATAGCAGGGAAGAAATACCCAATTAATTACGAAAATGCCATTATACTATATTATCCAAAATAATACCTAAACATAGCAAACTACCTAAATTATTACATTTCCGACAAGCTAACTATACAAATACATCTTTTCCAAAATAAAGTAAAACAAAATAATTAGTCCGCCTCCCCAAGCTCCTAAGCTTGGCTTCCGTCTCGCCCTTCCGGTCCGCCATCTCCTGCATCGTCAGCTAGGGTAGAAGTAGGGCGTTAGAACAACGCGCCCAGTAGGATTCCGAGTAGGGCTAGCACATGGGTTAGTAATAACCACATACAGATAATAACACAGTGAAAACTATAAACCACCATATACTGAAATATAAGTAAATGATATGCCATGGGTGTCAATGTTATGAATCCCACCCATCATTCCTGCCATATACTGTCATATCCCTCTTGACGGAAAAACCTCGTCAAGATATGTCCAATCGTAAAATATCCCCCTTGACGGCAAAGCCTCGTCAAGGTGTCCCCATGCCTGTTCTCGGTCGCCCCGACGGAGCATGGACTCCGGTTTGTTTATTTTTTATTTTTTTTCCGCCCATGCCATGCATGAGATGTAATGCATTATGCTATGTAATATGTATATCTCATACTCTTAATATACCATACATAGCCTTACCATATAATGCATAATCTTAAAAATAATAAACCATAGTATTAAACATAATGTCCATAATCATAGAACAATTTTTTTAAGATCAATCCCAAAGTCAACCAAAATAAGATAAATATACCATTACACATCCATGGCTTACAAGTAGGTAGAAATCCTACCGAATACCGACTCGCGTCCTTTTTCGGCTTCATCCGATAATCCGACTACCGACACGCGTACCGCTCGCGATATCCAATACCTTATTACATACACATAATTAGTCCATATTTTAACCATTTCTAAGCCCATACATCATATCTTAGTGGGTTGCTTCATTTTGATCAATATTTACGGTTTTGCCACTACCTCCCCTATAGTTAACATTAACTTAATTATATACATTTCTTTGTCTAAAAATTCATTCATGGATTCAGGTCCATTAATGACCCATCACCCATATCTCAAGATCATTAAATCAGCCACTTAATTGAACCTAAACTCCATTAATTTAATCATATACAAACACATTAACCTTAGGCCAAACAAGTCTACATACATCACTTAGTTCCATCACACATTTGACTTATCATTTTTTTTATCATCATAAACTACATTTTTGGAATCCATGAATGTCCCCTTTAATCATGCCATATTCCTCATTTACTAATCCATATACATACACCTTCATCTTAGTCCTTAATTGGTTCACACAAAATGGGTCCATTGGTGTCTCCTTAACCATAATATAACAACACTAGAATTTAGCCATTTAAATATTTTAATCCTCATTCATTTCCCACATACATAACACCAAAATTAATCATAAGTTTACCCACAAATAGGTCATGAAATCCATTTACAAATCACTACATTCAATCATTAACTCCTTAAAAAAATCATAAACCCTCTTTCCCATGATTTTTCTTATAAAACCCCTTCAAACTTAATCACATTTAATCAAGAAATTTAAAACCCTAAACCATCCTCCATGGTTTTCCATTCTTCATAAACCCTAATAAATCATTAAAATGCCCAAATTACTTTGCATATCCTCCATTCCTTAAAACCCTAAAAAAAATCATACATTAATTATATAACCCTTAATCCATTTTTTTTTCCCCTAACCCTAACCTATCCATTAGAGTTTCCTCCACTTTCCATCCTTCCATTTTGATGGATTTAAAATCCATGGCACAAAATTATTTAGCCACCATTAAATTTAACCAAAAAGAATTCCAATTCTTAAACCCTAAAAAAAATCCAAAACTCTTGTTTAAGAAATACTCACAATCCGTCGTCTCCTCCGACTTCCGCCGCTCCCGTCGGCTTCCTTAGCCTCCTTTCTCCTTCCTTTTAATCTTTGGTAGGTCAAGATGCTTGATCAATGGTGGAAACCTCCAAGCTTAGAATTGGCCAAGGTAGGGTTTACTTGAGAGAGGGAAAGGAGGAGATGATGAGAAGAAGATGGTAAGTCTTGACCTTAGAATGGTGGACCATGCTTTCACCTCTTCTCTTCTTTCTTCTCTTCTCCTCTTCCTTTCTTAATTTTTTTCTTCTCTTCTTGGAGTGTGGGACGGTGGTGGAGAGCAAAATGGGAAAAAAATGAAATGAGAGAAAAGAGCATCGATGGAAGAAGATGGTTAAAAGAGATAAAGTTTATCTCAATTGGGTGGAGTAATCAATTCCTCCCACCAACCCCACATAGATATTTTCCATGCTTTTTTGACCCCAACAACACTTGCCAACGTTTTTTTATGCCTTAAGATAAGATGGCATTTGGTTTTCCACTTTTTGACCATTTGACCCTCATTTGATTATTTTAATCATTTAATAAATTAACTAATTACCTTAGGTTAATTAGTTCCCACCTAATTTAATTCCATTTCTTAACTTCCTTCTATGAATCCACCCATGGTTGACCAAGTCAACCATCGTGGTCGGCCCCATCAAACCTTGGTCCACATGCCACCTCACTTGATGAGGTGGAGGTGGGTCCCACTTGGCCACACCACCATTGTTTAATTCCAAATTACTTAGGGTGATTGAATTTCATTAAGCCCACTCTAAATGGATCACCATTGGGCCCATGGCCCAATTACATTTCCATCTAGCCCATTTACCTTAGAGCATAACCATCTTGACCCATTGGGTACCAAATGAGTATTTGACCCCATTCGACCATTCTTGACCCATTTAAATAAATTTAAATCCAAACCATAGTCTATTGGGCCACACTTGGGCCTTTATCCAATTTTGGCCCATTTACCATTTACTCCACCAATTTTCTAATTTCCATCATTAAAATAAATAATATTCACATTTATATTAATTCCAAAATTCCAAGACCTTACAATACAATCCTCTTTTAAAATTTTCGTCCCGAAAATTCGAGCGAAGTAGAGGTTCAAAACATCTTACAAAAAGAGTTCCGGATGAGAGGCTCTCACTTCCGACTCAAGTTCCCAGGTGGTTTCTTCATTACCATGTCGTTCCCATACCACCTTGACAAACTGGATGGCACGGTTCCGCAGCACTCTTTGCTCGCTCCCGACTATTCTGACCGGCTTCTCCACATATGTCACATCGCTTTGCACATCGATGTCTTGAATATTCAATACATGTGAAGGATCAGGGTTGTACTTCCTCAACATAGATACATGGAATACATCATGTAATGATGATAACTGTGGAGGGAGCGCCAACTGATAAGCTACCCCCCCCACCCTCTTCAAGATTGGAAACGGTCCCACAAATCTAGGTGACAGTTTCCCCTTCTTTCCAAATCTCATGTGTCCCTTCCGTGGTGAGACTTTCAAAAATACCATGTCCCCCACCTCAAATTCGAGGAACCTTCTCCTCTTGTCGGCGTAACTCTTCTGTCGGCTTTGTGCAGTGAGTAGATGTTGCCGTATCAATTTAATCTGCGCTGTAGTTTCCGCAACCAACTCCGGTCCAATCAGCGCAGGCTCACCGGCTTCTGTCCAACACACTGGTGATCTACATGGCCTACCATATAAGGCCTCAAACGGAGCCCTCTGTAGGCTTGACTGATAGCTGTTATTGTAGGAAAACTCCACCAGTGGTAAATGATCCTCCCATCCACCTTTAAAGTCTAGCATGCATGCTCTCAGCATATCCTCCAATGTCTGTATTGTCCTCTCCGACTGTCCATCAGTCTGTGGATGAAATGCTGTGCTAGCTAATACGTCGGTCCCCATAGCCGACTGCAAGCCCTGCCATACTCTGCCGGTGAATCGGCCATCCCTGTCGGACACAATAGACCGGGGAATGCCATGTAACCTGATGATCTCCCGGATGTACCGTCGACCCAAAGTCTCTGATGAATCCGTCATCTTGATGGGAAGGAAATGTGCAGACTTGGTCAACCGGTCCACTATGACCCATATTGCATCGTTGCCCTTGGATGACCTTGGCAACCCTGTTACAAAGTCCATGGATATGTGTTCCCATTTCCATTCTGGCACCGGTAAGGGTGCGAGTAAACCCGGTGGCTTCCGATGTTCTGCCTTAACCTGCTGACAGGTTAAGTAACAAGCAACAAACTCTGCCACGTCTTTCTTAAGTCCATGCCACCAATAGTGCCTCTTAAGATCATGGTACATCTTGGTGCTGCCCGGGTGAATAGAGAGTTTTGTTTGGTGTGCTTCAATCAGCAACTCTCTTCTGCAATTCTTAGGCACATATGTCCTACCTCGGAACATAAGACCCTGTCCCGGTCGTAATTCCCATTCCGGTACAACTTCACCGGTAGACATTTTAGCCCATATCTCCTCCACCTCTGGATCTGTTCGTTGTTCCCGTTCAATCTCGGAGACCATGTGGGATCGTATGATCAGATTACATATGGTTCCATGATTATTCAGATAGAGTTTAAACTCTCTGATGGTATTCAACACCTCCCATTCTGTTCTGATCATACTGGCTACTGTCGCAGGTGATATACGGCTGAGAGCATCTGCCACTTTGTTCGCCTTGCCAGGATGATACCGGAGTGCGAACTCATAATCTGCCAAGTATTCCATCCATCTACGTTGTCTCATGTTGAGTTCCTTCTGATCAAATAGGTATTTTAGGCTTTTATGGTCTGAGAATACCTCAAACTTCTCACCATAAAGGTAGTGTCTCCAGCTTTTAAGAGCGAAGACCACCGCTGCCAGTTCCAGATCATGTGTGGGATAATTGCGCTCATGAATTTTCAACTGTCTTGACCCGTACGCCACCGCCCTATTACCTTGACTGAGCGTACACCCCAGTCCCTCTCCTGAGGCATCACAATACACCTCATAGTTTCTGCCTCTTTCCGGCAAGATCAAAATAGGAGCAGTTGTAAGCTTCTCCTTTAGCTCCTCAAATCTCCGGTTGCACAGATCTGACCATTCAAATTTGACTCCTTTCTGAGTGAGTCGGGTAAGTGGGACTGCAATCTTGGAGAAATCCATAATAAATTTCCTGTAGTAACCGGCCAATCCCAGAAAACTGCGGATCTCGGTCACATTCGTCGGTGCTTTCCACTCCCTCACTGCCGCTACCTTAGCCGGGTCTACAGCTATGCCTTCCTCCGATATAATGTGCCCCAAGAAATTGACCTCTGATAGCCAAAATTCACACTTGCTGGCTTTGGCATACAACTGGTTCCTCTTCAGGGTGTTCAGAACTATCCGCAGGTGTTCAGCATGTTCCTCCTGACTCTTGGAATAGATCAGGATGTCATCAATAAATACAATTACAAACTGATCCAAGTAAGGGCGGAATATCCTATTCATCAGGTCCATGAACACCGCCGGTGCATTAGTAAGCCCAAACGGCATGACTACATACTCATATAATCCATATCGTGTCTTGAAGGCTGTCTTCTCGATGTCTTCCTCTCTAACCCGGATTTGATGGTATCCGGACATCAGATCAATCTTGGAAAAGTGAGAGGAACCCCTAAGCTGATCAAACAGATCATCAATCCTGGGTAGGGGATATTTATTCCTGACAGTCAACTGGTTCAATTTTCTATAATCCACACACATCCGAAGGGTACTGTCCTTCTTCTTAACAAACAATACCGGGGCTCCCCATGCGGATGTGCTGTTCCGAATAAAGCCCAGCCTGAGCAGTTCATCAATCTGCTTTTTCAACTCAGTCATCTCAGCCGGTGCCATCCTGTAATGAGGTAATGATACTGGAGCTGCGCCGGGGTATAATTTAATCTCAAAGTCTATCTCCCTCTTAGGTGGCAAACCAGGGAGCTCTGTTGGAAATACCTCGGCATAATCTACTACAACCGCCGGAAGTTCAGCTATTGGTGCCTTATCTAATCTGAGGGTGTTCAAGGCAAGATGATTCAATTCTTCCTGCAGCCTTCTAGGAATGCCGTGTCGGTCAGCGGGCACTATATACCGCCTTCCTTCGGGTGACCAAAATATCACTTTACGAAGATGGCAATCAATATGGGCCTGATACGTAGCCAACCAGTCCATGCCAAATATAACATCGTACTCAGCCATATCGATTACTAAATAATTGAACTCGAATCTGAATCCAGCGAGTTCAGTGTTCAGTGCCGTGCATATGAGCCCCAAAGATGTGTCTCCGACAGGGGATACAATAGTAAGTGAGGTGGACAGATTCTGTACTAATGTGCCCGTAGCAGATATGAATGCAGCAGATATAAATAAATGGGAAGCTCCAGAATCAAATAATGTAACTGCATAAGAACTACCAACTACGGCCATACCTTGAATCACCGAGCGGTCCACTGCTACTGGAGAAGGTATAGCAAAAAGTCGTCCTGATCCCATAGGGTTTGGCGCCCGTCCTGCCTGATTGTATGTTCTGCCCCCTCGCGGCGGAGCTGATCTAACTGGAGGGCGGGAGGAACCCTTGAAGTTAGAGGGTCTGCTGGGCTGCGGACACTCCCTCTTGAAGTGACCCTGTTGGCCACACTGATAGCAAGTGTTCCCACCTCTAGGAACCTGGGTAACTGATGCTGACTGTAACGCCCGCCCCTTTTCACCGTAAAATCAGAGTACATTTTTTTTTTAAAAGGAAAGTGACAAAGGGCGCGGACATCACGACGCGAGTTAAGTCTGAGCTTCTAAAGCCCGGCCCTAACTGGCCAACCCTACGTGTGCGTGGCACCAAGTCCACGGAGAACAGTTCACACGTAGACAGCAAGCATCAAGGAATAATACAACTATATGCGGAACTAACAATACGGACTATCCTACAAATTTGAGATCGCAGGGAAGATAACATCCATTTAAAATTGCTACAATACCTCAAAATCATAATGTCCATAATATAATCCCAAAACATAGCAAGTAATCTAATTTATTACATTTTCGACAAGCTAAACTATTGCAAATTACATTATCCGAAATAAACATTAGTAACTATCTAGCACGCCTTTCCAAGCTCCTTAGCTTGGCTCCCGTCTCTTCCTTCCGCTTCGCCACCTCCCGTGTCATCAGCTAGGGTAGAAGTAGGGCGTTAGACAACGCGCCTAGTAGGACTCCGAGTAGGGCTAGCACATGGATTAGTAATAACAGCATACAGATATTAACCCAATGCAAGCTGATAAACCATCGTATAATGAAACTATAAAGTAAATGCCATGTCATGGGTGTCTATGTTATGCATCCCACCCATCATCCAAACCATATAATATCATATCCCTCTTGACGGCACGGCCTCGTCAAAATATACATAATCCCAAATCATCCCCCTGGACGGCAAAACCTCGTCCAGATATAACCAATCACAAATCATCCCCCTGGACGGCAAAACCTCGTCCTGATATAACCAATCACAAATCATCCCCCTTGATGGAAGAACCATCATCAAGGTATCATAATTACATACAACATCCCTGATAAATCAAATACATTAAAATACCTCCATGTCTGTTTATTGGTCGCCCCGACGGAGCATGGACTCCGGGTTCATTTCATCCTTCCCCTGTCATATCTCTCCCATGCCATGCATGAGATGTAGATGTCATATGCCATGTAATGAATATAATAACAAACCATGACATTTAAAAATCCCATCAATAATACATATAACTTGATTATAAAAAAAAAATCAAGAAAAGCCTCAATGATCACATCATAGCTTTAAAACCCATTTATAAACCAATCATATACTAACCAGAATAAATCAAATGAAAGCCTCTACATAATACATAATTCAAAACCAATCTTAACCAAACCATATAATTTTCAAAGTAATTCAAAGAAACCATCACTCCATCCATGGCTTACAAAAAGATTAGAATCCTACCGATTGCCGATTCACGTCCTTTTTCCGTATTCGTCCGACAATCCGGCTACCGACTCGCGTACCGCTCGCGCTATCCGATACCTTATTAAATTACCAAATTAGTCCATATTGTCCCATTTCCAAGCCCATAAACCATATTTTAGTGGTTTCTTCATTTTAGCCAATAATTACCATTTGTGCCACTACCCTTTACATAACCAATTACTCATTCATTCATGCCTATTTAAGCCCAAAATTAATCCACAACCTAGGTCCATTAATGATCCCTAACCATGTTACAAGATCATTAAAAAAATCAACCCTTAACTTAGCCTCATTTCTATTGATTTAAACACATCATATTTCCAAATTTTAGCCCCTTAGCATTCTCATTTGTGAGACTAAAATGCATCAACCCCAAGCTTAGTTTAATCATTCACAAGGTCATCTTTATGCACCCATTTTCATGTCCAACACACATGGGGTTCGGCCATGTACCATGGCCGAACCCGCGGTTCTTCAATGTGGCTAATAATTACCACTTTGCCATTCTCTCTTCCATGTTTAATCATTCACCCATCCATGTATATTTTAAGTCTAAATTTATCCATAACTTAAATCCATTAAAGGTTCACTAACCATGACCCAACATGAAACAAAATCAGCCACCTAATTTGATCAAATTTCCATCACCTGATCACAAACATGGAACCAACCTTAGCTCATACAATGACCTACAAAATGGGTCATGGGTTCGGCCACATACCATGGCCGAACCCATGATGTCTTGTTCCCCATTTTGCTTGGATCTTTTGACACATTTTAGATCTATCACAAGTCTTCCCATGAGTGGTTTACATCATGCATTTTAAATCACCATTCCATTGCATTTTTCATCATACAACCATTTAAAACATTACTCCCATGCATTCATTAAAGCCCTAATTCATTAATCAAGAACCCACATTGCTTTCCATTCTTAAAACCCTAAGTAATTTAAACCAACCACCAATTCACCCACTATGGGGTTCGGCCATACTATATGGCCAAACCCTACGGCCCATGATTCTTATTTCCAAGTACCCAATTCCATGTTCAATTTAATCAATCACACAATGCACACAATATATTTCTCCAATTTCTTACCCTAACCCTAATTCACCCATTTAGGGTTTTCTCCATCTTCCACCCTTCCATTTAATGCATCTAAATTCCATAGTATAAAATCACCTATCCACCATTAATTTCACAAAAATAATTTCCATTTCTTAAACCCTAAAATCCAAAATTCTTTTATTTAAGAAATACTCACATCCGACGTCTCCTCCGATTTCCGCCGCTCCCGTCGGTCTCCTTAGCCTCCTCTCTCCTTCCTCTTGATCTTTGATAGGTTTAGACTCTTGATTAATGGTGGCAATACCCAACCCTAGAATCAGCCATAATAGGGTTTGTGTGAGAGAGAGAGAGAGAGAGAGAGAAATCATGAGAGGAGAGATGTTAAACCCTAACCTTAGAGTGATTTCCCTCCAATTTCCACTTCTTTCTTCTCTCCTTCTCTTCTCTTCTCCTTAACACTCTTCCTCTCCTTCCTTAGAGCATGGGACGGCAATGGAGAATGGGAGGGATGGAGTTTGTGAAGAAAAGATGAGAATGAGATAACCAATAAGACTTATCTCCATTTTTCACTTTAATTTAATGATCCCACCAACCTTAAGATATTTTATTTGCTTTATGGTGGTGGTTATCCAAACCACCACCCAAGCCCAACGTTTTTAACATTTTGAGGTGGGGTAGCTTGGTCTCCATTTGACCAATCTAACCCCATGTAGCCACCAACTTATTAATTTAAGTATTTAATTAATTTGGTAATTAACTTAGGTTAATTCATTTTTATTTAACATAATTCCCATTATTCCACCCATGGTTGACCAAGTCAACCATGGTGGCCGGCCCCATCAATCATTGGTCCACATGCCACCTCATTTGATGAGGTGGAGGTGGGTCCCAATTGGCCATGTCACTTAGGCCTAATTAATACTAACTTAGGTGATTAAAAATCAATTCAACCCACTTCCCTTATTGGATCACCATTGGGCCCATGCCCAGTTAAGTTCTCTCCTATCCATTTACCTTAGAGTTTGCATTATTTTGACCCATTAAGTCCCAAATGGGTATTGGGCCCAATTTAACTATCCTTGGCCCAATTTGACCATCATTGACCATTAAGATAAATTAAATCCAATACATAACCCATTGGGCCCTAGTTGGGCCTTTGTCCACATTTTGATTCACTTAACATTTATTCCACTAAAAATCTCAATTTCCATCATTAAAATAATTAATAACCACAGATATACTGATTCACAAATTCCGGGTCATTACAGTACAATCCTCTTTTGAAATTTTCGTCCCGAAAATTCGAGTGAAGTAGAGGTTCCAATCATCTCATACAAAGAGCTCCGGATGAGCGACACTCATCTCTGGCTCAAGTTCCCAGGTGGTTTCCTTATTGCCACGTCGTTCCCATACCACCTTGACGAACTGACTGGCGCGGTTCCGCAGTACCCTTTGTTTGCTCCCGATCATTCTGATCGGCTTTTCCACATACGTCACGTCGCTTTGTACATCGACGTCTGGTACGTTCAACACCTGTGAAGGATCAGGGTTGTATTTCCTCGACATGGGCACATGAAACACATAACGTAAAGAGGATAACTGTGGAGGAAGCACCAACTGATAAGCTACTTCCCCCACCCTCTTCAAGATTGGAAACTGCCCCACAAACCTAGGTGACAGTTTCCCCTTCTTCTTCCCGAATCTCATGTGTCCCTTCCGTGGTGAGACGTTCAGAAATACTAAGTCTCCTCCTCAAACTCGAGGAACCTCCTCCTCTTGTCGGCGTAACTCTTCTGACGGCTCTGTACAGTGAGTAGGTGTCTCTATCCAACACACTGGCGATCTGCACGGCCTACCACATAAGGCCTCAAATGGAGCCATTTGGAGGCTTACCTGACAACTGTTATTGTAGGAAAACTCCACCAGGAGCAAATGATCCTCCCATCCACCCTTGAAGTCCAGCGTACATGATCACAACATATCCTCCGATATCTGTATTGTCCTCTCCGACTGTCCATCAGTCTGTGGATGGAATGCTGTGCTGGTCAACCCGTCGGTCCCCATAGCCAACTGCATACTCTGCCATACCCTGCTAGTGAACCGGCCCTCTCTATCGGACACAATAGTTCGAGGTACACCATGTAGTCTGATAATATCTCGGATGTACCGCCGACCCAAGGTCTCCGATGAATCTGTCGTTTTGACAGGAATAAAATGTGCAGACTTTGTCAATCAGTCCCCCATGACGCATATTGCATCGTGGCCCCTTTACGACCTTAGTAGCCCTATTACAAAGTCCATGGCTACATGTTCCCATCTCCACTCCGGCACTAGTAAGGGTTTGAGTAAACCCGGTGGCTCCTGATGCCCCCACCTTAACCTGCTGACAAGTTAGTGCAGCGAGTAACAAACTCTGCCACATTTCTCTTAAGTCCATGCCACCATTAGTGCCTCTTAAGATCCTTGCACATCTTAGCGCTGTCCAGATGGGTAGAGAGCTTGGTTTGGCGTGCCTCAACCAACAACTCCCTTCCGCTGCTCTTAGGTACCTCCGTCCTACCTCGGAACACAAGACCCTATCCCGGTCGTAACTCAAATTCCGATACTACCTCACATGTAGATATCTTGGTCCAAGTCTCCTCCATTTCTGGGTCTATTCGTTGTTCCCGTTTAATTGTGTCAAGTACCTCTTACTCACATCAACACCACTCATATCAACCTATGAGTTTCATTCTTGCAGAATTTACTTTCCTCTTATTATCTCTTTTCCTCATGAATCCATTTGCGATTTTATGTAGACTAACGTATTCTATTTCACTTTATCTGTTGCCAAAACATTTCCCATACGTACTCCTTCAATACGTTCTTTTGTCTACTCTCCGTGTGAGTTAGTCTGCCAATACGAGCCTATGCTCAAGTCCATTGTTGATTTCATTTTAACTAGGTTTCTAGCTTCACCCTCCTGGAACTCCATTGGCTAACTATAGAGTCAGCTAGCTAGACTAACTCGGCAGTCGCCCATAGCTTCCCATTCGAGTTTCACTAGACTTTTTATCTTTCCCGTCAATTACATCTCCAAAACTTAACACCTCTTCATTTGCACACAAGTCACTATGTGACTAACCCTTTTTGTTCATAACTTCTACAACACCAATACCTGACATCAATCCAATCCACCATGGGAACCCTCATCCATGGTTTATAACCATCCATGAATATAACCCTCTAAAATATTCCCAAGGATTACAAATTTCACCAACTGCCATTACTCCCCCAATATTTTTTTTTCCATGATTCCAAAACACCTAAGTTCACCAAAATTTCTCCACGGTTTTATTTTTTTTAAAACCCTATTTATAATACCTAAACTCCACTTAAAACAATGCACCTTCTCCATCATTTTTTTTCCTACTTTTACACCCTTCAAATTTACAACTACATAACCCTAGGGTTCATCATCCATTCATGGCTTTTTAAGGCCACCAAATCATTCGCATCATTCCTAAACTCCCTCATAATTCTTTTAAAATTTGCAACATTTAATCATTAAGCACTTAAAATTCTTAACCATTCTTCCATGGTTTAAACCTGAAAATTCCATTAAAATTCCCATATTTCTTTCCATGTCTTCCATTCTTCACAACCTTACTAAAATTATTCAATCAACCACCATGGGTTCATGGATCATCAATCACTGGTGACATTTAAGATCATTAGAAACCTTAACCTTCATCCATTAACTTCCACAATTTCACACCCAAAAATCATTACAACACCTCACTATAGGGTTCGGCCATGGTGGTTCATGGTCAACCATTTATTCATGTCTTTTAAGACCATATTAACCACTTTACATCTTCATGAATTTCTTCATTCAAGATCCCTAAAAGAAAACATCACTACACTTAATCATTATGAGCCTCAACATCCTTGTGAACTCTTAAATTTGAATACTTTATTGAAAATCATTCGAACTTTCATCATATTACAAGGTTTGGTAGGGTTAGCACAAACCCTTTATAACGTATCCACAACCTTTACAAAATCTTTTTCTTTTCCCCGACATTTCCTTACCCTTTCTTATCCTAATCTTCCATAGAAGACCCTGCATCATCCTCAAACACAAAGGAACTGTCAGGGCATGACACCGACATGTGACCCAGTACTTCACATGTCAACCAAGATATTATCCCTGGTCCTCCAACATAAGGACAGTTAGTCCTTTCTTTCCCGTGTCCATGTAGCCCACAAACCGGGCATACCACTTCAAAAGGGTAGGGACAGTATGCACAGTTGTGCCCAACCTGGTTGCACAACTCGTACCTATAATCGGGTCCTATTTCCCCTACTGACTTTCTTATCATCGGAAAGTCTTCCACATTCTCTTCAGGAAGAGATGATAAATCCCCTTCAACTTCCTCGGGAGGTCCCTCCTGAAAGTCCAGGCTAACTGCTTATGCTAGAAGCAGACACCAAATCTATGGGACAGCTAGGGGTTCCCTTATCCCATAATTCCGTATACTCCCCATCACTTGACATATCGGCATCATAGAATACAAACAAAATACTAAAATCATCGAGAGCAGTTTCTAATAAAACCAATCTAGACTTTGGGGAATTTCTTATACATAACACAATGTTTTTTTTTTTTTTGGGGGGAAAATTTACCAAATTAATACACTCAGTTTTGGGAATAACATCCCTAAGTACCAATTCTTATTCCATTTGGTGAGATAGGGGAAATTTTTCCTACATTTGATAAATCCATCACTGTCCCATTAATTGGGGAAAACTATATTTGTTTTCTCATTTTGGGGGAAATTTTCCTAAGTATCACTGTTTTTTTTTTTTTTTTCCATTTGGGGGGAAGTTGCCAAATAAGTACACTTGGTTTTCCTTTGTTTCTGGGGGGGAGAATCTCTAAAGTCCTACTGTTTGTTGTTCAACTTAAGAATACTGGGGAAACACATTCTATTTTCACTAGGTTTGATAAAGTTATCATTGTTTCATCAATTCGGGAAAAGATTTCTAAGTGATCACACCTTGTTTTGAGGGAAACTTCCTAAGTATCAAAGTATCATGTTCTCATTTTCGGGGAAGATAAGCCATATCTTGCTATGTTCGATAAATCTAACTTAGAATGAATTTTTCTTCCCTTGCTATCATTCCTTTTCATCAGACGTTGTTCTCAGACTGAATACTTCAGTTTGAGTCAATCGAAGTAAATTAACCCGGCCCCCGTGCAGCGGACTCTGAAGAGTCGGTCGGTTGGGATTCTTAGCTGCCAGTGAGACATGCAACCGTCTTAATCTTACTTCGAGAGATTCATTCTTCCGAGTTCGCTCTGATACCAACGGTAACGCTCGCCCCTTTTCACCGTAAAATCAGAGTACATTTTTTTTTAAAGGAAAGTGACAAAGGGCGCGGACATCACGACGCGAGTTAAGTCTGAGCTTCTAAAACCCGGCCCTTAACTGGCCAACCCTACGTGTGCGTGGCACCAAGTCCACGGAGAACAGTTCACACGTAGACAGCAAGCATCAAGGAATAATACAACTATATGCGGAACTAACAATACGGACTATCCTACAAATTTGAGATCGCAGGGAAGATAACATCCATTTAAAATTGCTACAATACCTCAAAATCATAATGTCCATAATATAATCCCAAAACATAGCAAGTAATCTAATTTATTACATTTCCGACAAGCTAAACTATTGCAAATTACATTATCCGAAATAAACATTAGTAACTATCTAGCACGCCTTTACAAGCTCCTTAGCTTGGCTCCCGTCTCTTCCTTCCGCTTCGCCACCTCCTGTGTCATCAGCTAGGGTAGAAGTAGGGCGTTAGACAACGCGCCCAGCAGGACTCCGAGTAGGGCTAGCACATGGATTAGTAATAACAGCATACAGATAATAACCCAATGCAAGCTGATAAACCATCATATAATGAAACTATAAAGTAAATGCCATGTCATGGATGTCTATGTTATGCATCCCACCCATCATCCAAACCATATAATATCATATCCCTCTTGACGGCACGGCCTCGTCAAAATATACACAATCCCAAATCATCCCCGTGGACGGCAAAACCTCGTCCAGATATAACCAATCACAAATCATCCCCCTGGACGGCAAAACCTCGTCCTGATATAACCAATCACAAATCATCCCCCTTGATGGAAGAACCATCATCAAGGTATCATAATTACATACAACATCCCTGATAAATCAAATACATTAAAATACCTCCATGTCTGTTTATTGGTCGCCCCGACGGATCATGGACTCCGGGTTCATTTCATCCTTCCCCTGTCATATCTCTCCCATGCCATGCATGAGATGTAGATGTCATATGCCATGTAATGAATATAATAACAAACCATGACATTTAAAAATCCCATCAATAATACATATAACTTGATTATAAAAAAAAATCAAGAAAAGCCTCAATGATCACATCATAGCTTTAAAACCCATTTATAAACCAATCATATACTAACCAGAGTAAATCAAATGAAAGCCTCTACATAATACATAATTCAAAACCAATCTTAACCAAACCATATAATTTTCAAAGTAATTCAAAGAAACCATCACTCCATCCATGGCTTACAAAAAGGTTAGAATCCTACCGATTACCGATTCACGTCCTTTTTTCGTATTCGTCCGACAATCCGGCTACTGACTCGCGTACCGTTCGCACTATCCGACACCTTATTAAATTACCAAATTAGTCCATATTGTCCCATTTCCAAGCCCATAAACCATATTTTAGTGGTTTCTTCATTTTAGCCAATAATTACCATTTGTGCCACTACCCCTTTACATAACCAATTACTCATTCATTCATGCCTATTTAAGCCCAAAATTAATCCACAACCTAGGTCCATTAATGATCCCTAACCATGTTACAAGATCATTAAAAAAATCAACCCTTAACTTAGCCTCATTTCTATTGATTTAAACACATCATATTTCCAAATTTTAGCCCCTTAGCATTCTCATTTGTGAGACTAAAATGCATCAACCCCAAGCTTAGTTTAATCATTCACAAGGTCATCTTTATGCACCCATTTTCATGTCCAACACACATGGGGTTCGGCCATGTACCATGGCCGAACCCGCGGTTCTTCAATGTGGCTAATAATTACCACTTTGCCATTCTCTCTTCCATGTTTAATCATTCACCCATCCATGTATATTTTAAGTCTAAATTTATCCATAACTTAAATCCATTAAAGGTTCAATAACCATGACCCAACATGAAACAAAATCAGCCACCTAATTTGATCAAATTTCCATCATCTGATCACAAACATGGAACCAACCTTAGCTCATACAATGACCTACAAAATGGGTCATGGGTTCGGCCACATACCATGGCCGAACCCATGATGTCTTGTTCCCCATTTTGCTTGGATCTTTTGACACATTTTAGATCTATCACAAGTCTTCCCATGAGAGGTTTACATCATGCATTTTAAATCACCATTCCATTGCATTTTTCATCATACAACCATTTAAAACATTACTCCCATGCATTCATTAAAGCCCTAATTCATTAATCAAGAACCCACATTGCTTTCCATTCTTAAAACCCTAAGTAATTTAAACCAACCACCAATTCACCCACCATGGGGTTCGGCCATACTATATGGCCAAACCCTACGGCCCATGATTCTTATTTCCAAGTACCCAATTCCATGTTCAATTTAATCAATCACACAATGCACACAATATATTTCTCCAATTTCTTACCCTAACCCTAATTCACCCATTTAGGGTTTTCTCCATCTTCCACCCTTCCATTTAATGCATCTAAATTCCATAGTATAAAATCACCTATCCACCATTAATTTCACAAAAATAATTTCCATTTCTTAAACCCTAAAATCCAAAATTCTTTTATTTAAGAAATACTCACATCCGACGTCTCCTCCGATTTCCGCCGCTCCCGTCGGTCTCCTTAGCCTCCTCTCTCCTTCCTCTTGATCTTTGATAGGTCAAGACTCTTGATTAATGGTGGCAATACCCAACCCTAGAATCAGCCATAATAGGGTTTGTGTGAGAGAGAGAGAGAGAGAGAGAGAAATCATGAGAGGAGAGATGTTAAACCCTAACCTTAGAGTGATTTCCCTCCAATTTCCACTTCTTTCTTCTCTCCTTCTCTTCTCTTCTCCTTAACACTCTTCCTCTCCTTCCTTAGAGCATGGGACGGCAATGGAGAATGGGAGGGATGGAGTTTGTGAAGAAAAGATGAGAATGAGATAACCAATAAGACTTATCTCCATTTTTCACTTTAATTTAATGATCCCACCAACCTTAAGATATTTTATTTGCTTTATGGTGGTGGTTATCCAAACCACCACCCAAGCCCAACGTTTTTAACATTTTGAGGTGGGGTAGCTTGGTCTCCATTTGACCAATCTAACCCCATGTAGCCACCAACTTATTAATTTAAGTATTTAATTAATTTGGTAATTAACTTAGGTTAATTCATTTTTATTTAACATAATTCCCATTATTCCACCCATGGTTGACCAAGTCAACCATGGTGGCCGGCCCCACCAATCATTGGTCCACATGCCACCTCATTTGATGAGGTGGAGGTGGGTCCCAATTGGCCATGTCACTTAGGCCTAATTAATACTAACTTAGGTGATTAAAAATCAATTCAACCCACTTCCCTTATTGGATCACCATTGGGCCCATGCCCAATTAAGTTCTCTCCTATCCATTTACCTTAGAGTTTGCATTATTTTGACCCATTAAGTCCCAAATGGGTATTGGGCCCAATTTAACTATCCTTGGCCCAATTTGACCATCATTGACCATTAAGATAAATTAAATCCAATACATAACCCATTGGGCCCTAGTTGGGCCTTTGTCCACATTTTGATTCACTTAACATTTATTCCACTAAAAATCTCAATTTCCATCATTAAAATAATTAATAACCACAGATATACTGATTCACAAATTCCGGGTCATTACACTGACTGGGAGGGCTGATTGGGGCGAAAGCCCCCTTTAGATCCAGTAGAGGATGAGGGTCTGCTGAAACTCGGGCAGAACCTCTTATTGGGTTGATATGCACCCCGTCCACTCTGCCATCGGCGGTTGTCATGCCGCGCTACCTCATTCAATTCCCGCTCCACTATAGTGGCCCTGCCGACCACCCCTGCCAATGTAGGTTCCTTGAATACTGTCACCCTAGTTTTGATGCTCGGCCGAAGGCCCCGTTCAAACTTACGGGCCCTCCGGTGCTCAGTGTCCACCATGTAGAACGCGTAGACAGATAGTCGAAGGAACTCCCGGTGGTACTCTGCCACTGTCATATTGCCTTGTACTAATGATATAAAAGCTTCAGTCTGACTCTCCCTTTCTTCATCCGGGAAAAACTGCTCTAGAAAAGTGGCTGAGAACCATTCCCAAGTCATGGCAATTCTTTCCCTTTCCGGCACCAGTGATTGTTGTTTTTCTACTACTTCCCACCAATTACCGGCATCCTCAATCAGTTGAGATGTTGCCAGTAAGATTCTGTCAGCCGGACTGGAAACCTGAAGCAGATTTAAGATCTGAGTGATCTTCTTTTAACCAGTGATCTGCTCCTACAGCCCCTTCTTTTCCTCTGAAATAGGGAGGGCGCTGTTGCTGAAAATCTTTGACCATCTTCCGTTTACTAGTGTCACTAGTAGTAGCATTTCCGTCGCTAGTAGTCGCATTTCAGCTCAAATGTTGCTAAAGAGCAGCAGCGACTGCCGCTTGAACTACATCTTTTAGCTCGGGAGGTACACCTTGTATGTTTATATTATTCTGTTCCTCCTCCCGATGGGGTACCTCCTCTTCCTGGCGAGGTGGTGATACCTCTTTCTTGTTGCGACGAGTCCTTCTCTTCGGAGCCATTTCCTAGTCATCGAAAACACTGACTTAGTTCCTTTTCAAATGAAGGACAAAGAAAAGAAAAAAAAAAATACCAAACAATATACTTTGTTTCTCATTTTTGGGGAAGATTGCCAAATAAGCACACTTGGTTTGGGGAAAAACTTCCCAAGTATCTATGTTTTGTTCCATTTGATGAAATCGAGGAATTCTCTCCTATGTTCAATAAATCTATCATTATTCTGTCAAATTTGGGGAAGACCTAGATTTGTTTTCTCATGTCGGGGAAATGTAACCCTACTTGCTGTGTTTGATAATTCCAAATTAAATTGATTTTTCTTCCCTTGCTATCATCCCTTTCCGTCAAATATTATTCTCAGATTAAACACTTCAGTTTAAGTCAATTGAAGTAAATTAACCCGGCCCCCGTGCAGCGGACTC
Organism: Chimonanthus salicifolius; assembly: GCA_013350335.1. Classification (NCBI taxonomy): domain Eukaryota; kingdom Viridiplantae; phylum Streptophyta; class Magnoliopsida; order Laurales; family Calycanthaceae; genus Chimonanthus; species Chimonanthus salicifolius. The sequence continues at coordinate 25,645,721 of CM023538.1, read as the reverse complement.
CGAAGAGTCGGTCAGTTGGGATTCTTAGCTGCCAGTGAGACATGCAACCGTCTTAATCTTACTTCGAGAGATTTATTCTTCCGATATTCGCTCTGATACCAATTGTAACGCCCGCCCCTTTTCACCGTAAAATCAGAGTACATTTTTTTTTTTTTAAATAAAAGTGACAAAGGGTGCGGACGTCACGACGCGAGTTAAGTTCCGAGCTTCTAAAGCCCGGCCCTTAACTGGCCAACCCTACGCGTGCGTGGAACATAAGTCCACGAGTACGGTTCACGCGTAGCAAGTAAGCTCACGGAACATAAAAATAAATGCGGATGATCATAGAACTATCCTACCAGTTCTTCAGATAGCAGGGAAGAAATACCCAATTAATTACGAAAATGCCATTATACTGTATTATCCAAAATAATACCTAAACATAGCAAACTACCTAAATTATTACATTTCCGACAAGCTAACTATACAAATACATCTTTTCCAAAATAAAGTAAAACAAAATAATTAGTCCGCCTCCCCAAGCTCCTAAGCTTGGCTTCCGTCTCGCCCTTCCGGTCCGCCATCTCCTGCATCGTCAGCTAGGGTAGAAGTAGGGCGTTAGAACAACGCGCCCAGTTGGATTCCGAGTAGGGCTAGCACATGGGTTAGTAATAACCACATACAGATAATAACACAGTGAAAACTATAAACCACCATATACTGAAATATGAGTAAATGATATGCCATGGGTGTCAATGTTATGAATCCCACCCATCATTCCTGCCATATACTGTCATATCCCTCTTGACGAAAAAACCTCGTCAAGATATGTCCAACCGTAAAATATCCCCCTTGACGGCAAAGCCTCGTCAAGGTGTCCCCATGCCTGTTCTCGGTCGCCCCGACGGAGCATGGACTCCGGTTTGTTTATTTTTTTTTTTTTCCGCCCATGCCATGCATGAGATGTAATGCATTATGCTATGTAATATGTATATCTCATACTCTTAATATACCATACATAGCCTTACCATATAATGCATAATCTTAAAAATAATAAACCATAGTATTAAACATAATGTCCATAATCATAGAACAATTTTTTTAAGATCAATCCCAAAGTCAACCAAAATAAGATAAATATACCATTACACATCCATGGCTTACAAGTAGGTAGAAATCATACCGAATACCGACTCGCGTCCTTTTTCGGCTTCGTCCGATAATCCGGCTACCGACACGCGTACCGCTCGCGATATCCAATACCTTATTACAGACACATAATTAGTCCATATTTTAACCATTTCTAAGCCCATACATCATATCTTAGTGGGTTGCTTCATTTTGATCAATATTTACGGTTTTGCCACTACCTCCCCTATAGTTAACATTAACTTAATTATATACATTTCTTTGTCTAAAAATTCATTCATGGATTCAGGTCCATTAATGGCCCATCACCCATATCTCAAGATCATTAAATCAGCCACTTAATTGAACCTAAACTCCATTAATTTAATCATATACAAACACATTAACCTTAGGCCAAACAAGTCTACATACATCACTTAGTTCCATCACACATTTGACTTATCATTTTTTTTATCATCATAAACTACATTTTTGGAATCCATGAATGTCCCCTTTAATCATGCCATATTCCTCATTTACTAATCCATATACATACACCTTCATCTTAGTCCTTAATTGGTTCACACAAAATGGGTCCATTGGTGTCTCCTTAACCATAATATAACAACACTAGAATTTAGCCATTTAAATATTCTAATCCTCATTCATTTCCCACATACATAACACCAAAATTAATCATAAGTTTACCCACAAATAGGTCATGAAATCCATTTACAAATCACTACATTCAATCATTAACTCCTTAAAAAAATCATAAACCCTCTTTCCCATGATTTTTCTTATAAAACCCCTTCAAACTTAATCACATTTAATCAAGAAATTTAAAACCCTAAACCATCCTCCATGGTTTTCCATTCTTCATAAACCCTAATAAATCATTAAAATGCCCAAATTACTTTGCATATCCTCCATTCCTTAAAACCCTAAAAAAAATCATACATTAATTATATAACCCTTAATCCATTTTTTTTTTCCCTAACCCTAACCTATCCATTAGAGTTTCCTTCACTTTCCATCCTTCCATTTTGATGGATTTAAAATCCATGGCACAAAATTATTTAGCCACCATTAAATTTAACCAAAAAGAATTCCAATTCTTAAACCCTAAAAAAAATCCAAAACTCTTGTTTAAGAAATACTCACAATCCGTCGTCTCCTCTGACTTCCGCCGCTCCCGTCGGCTTCCTTAGCCTCCTTTCTCCTTCCTTTTAATCTTTGGTAGGTCAAGATGCTTGATCAATGGTGGAAACCTCCAAGCTTAGAATTGGCCAAGGTAGGGTTTACTTGAGAGAGGGAAAGGAGGAGATGATGAGAAGAAGATGGTAAGTCTTGACCTTAGAATGGTGGACCATGCTTGCACCTCTTCTCTTCTTTCTTCTCTTCTCCTCTTCCTTTCTTAATTTTTTTCTTCTCTTCTTGGAGTGTGGGACGGTGGTGGAGAGCAAAATGGGAAAAAAATGAAATGAGAGAAAAGAGCATCGATGGAAGAAGATGGTTAAAAGAGATAAAGTTTATCTCAATTGGGTGGAGTAATCAATTCCTCCCACCAACCCCACATAGATATTTTCCATGCTTTTTTGACCCCAACAACACTTGCCAACGTTTTTTGATGCCTTAATATAAGATGGCATTTGGTTTTCCACTTTTTGACCATTTGACCCTCATTTGATTATTTTAATCATTTAATAAATTAACTAATTACCTTAGGTTAATTAGTTCCCACCTAATTTAATTCCATTTCTTAACTTCCTTCTATGAATCCACCCATGGTTGACCAAGTCAACCATCGTGGCCGGCCCCATCAAACCTTGGCCCACATGCCACCTCACTTGATGAGGTGGAGGTGGGTCCCACTTGGCCACACCACCATTGTTTAATTCCAAATTACTTAGGGTGATTGAATTTCATTAAGCCCACTCTAAATGGATCACCATTGGGCCCATGGCCCAATTACATTTCCATCTAGCCCATTTACCTTAGAGCATAACCATCTTGACCCATTGGGTACCAAATGAGTATTTGACCCCATTTGACCATTCTTGACCCATTTAAATAAATTTAAATCCAAACCATAGTCTATTGGGCCACACTTGGGCCTTTATCCAATTTTGGCCCATTTACCATTTACTCCACCAATTTTCTAATTTCCATCATTAAAATAAATAATATTCACATTTATATTAATTCCAAAATTCCAAGACCTTACAGTAAATGGGGTGAAAATGAAGGCCATACCATGGAGAATGTTTTTTTTTTTGGACTTAGGGTTTATTAATACTAAATGATTAACTCATGTGTGATTGGTTAATAAATCCAACGAGGGAATGATCTTGGACCCCATTTATTTAAAAGACCAAGGACTAAAAAGAGGGACCCAAAACCAAGTGATTGAGGTTCGGCCATGTTGTATGGCCGAACCCCACTAAGGCATGTTTTGTGGACTTAAACATGGTTGGAATCAAATGGAGCATTGGTTTGATTTGTTGATATGTAATAAGGTAACAGGATCTCACAAGCGGTGTATGATCGGTGATCGGTTTTCGGACGAAAATACAAAGACACATTAGTTGGTCATTGGTAGGATTCCTACCTTATTGAAAACCATGGACTATGTGTATGTGAATGTTTTACTTGAATTATTTTGGTATCAAATGGTATGTCTTGATGATGGGATTTCAATGCTATGATTTGTATTATTACATGGCATGTTTGCACTTGCATCTCATGCATGGCATGGGAGGGAGCAAATGTAACCAAAGTCAACGCTCCGTCGGGGCGACCGATAAACAAACGTGGGGATACCTTGATGTGCATTATCCATCAAGAGGGGAACTATGATTGGAGATGTAACCGGAGTCCACGCTCCGTCGGGGCGACAGATAAACAAACTAGGGGATACCTTGATGAGAGTTTTCCATCAAGAGGGTATTATGTGATTGTGGTTGTAACGGGAGTCCACGCTTCGTCGGGGAGACCGATAAACAAACGTGGGGATACCTTGCTGTGCCTTTCCATCAAGAGGGATACTATATGATTGTGATATGGATGATGGGTGGGACTCATGGCATATGACACCCATGGCATGGCATTTATTCATGGATATGTAATTTGAGTAAATTAGACTACTTGCTATGGTTTGGACTTTTATTTTGGACATTTTAATTTGAGGTATTTATCATTTAAGTGATGCACTTCCTTGCTATTTAATAATTGGTAGGATAGAACTCTATTATAATTCCTCATTAAGTTTACATGCCGCTAGCTTAACTTATTACGTGTGAACCGTTCTCGTGGACTTAGTTCCATGCACACGTAGGGTTGGCCAGTTAAGGGCCGAGCTTTGGAAGCTCGGACTTAGCTCGCGTCGTGACGTCCTACTCTCTTGTCACTCTTTTACTTCCAAAAAAAAAAATAGACTTTGATTTTTTGGCGATTGAAAAAAGGCGGGGTGTTACACTATCTGTGTTGAGAAGATTTCACGCCCAATCTTCTTTGAGTTTGATCTCTCAAACTCCAAGCATAGACATTCTCTCTATGTCCATTGGCTTCGATGTCTTCTACGTAACACCCCAGATTTTTATCACTTATAAATATATTGGATTGGTCTATTTAAATTGTGAATGAATGGAATTTGAGATTTAAATAGTTGAAATGGACCTTAGATGGGTAAGGAATTGGGTCAATTACCCAATTAAGACCCAATGGATCATGGGTAGGTTTGATTTTAAGTAATTGGGTAAATGTAAAGAAATAGGTCAATTACTCAATTGGGACCCAATGGGTAAAAGGTGAGCTAATTTTAAAGTAAATGGATAAGGTTAAATTAATTGGGTCAACTACCCAATTAAGATCCAATGCATAAATCCACCTCATCAAGTGAGGTGGCATGTATGTGAGGTGGCATTGCCATGTTGCATGCATGGAAGCCAACTAGGCAAGGGGCCACATCATCAAATGATATGGCTAAGATGGGACCCATGTGTCATGTACATGCATGGTCGGCTAAGTCATTGTTGACTAGGTCAACCATGAATGAGTTCAATTGAGATAAATAATGCTTGAGTTAAGTGTGAGTTAAGATGGGAAGTTGAGGAGACTTTCATCTCAAGGTGAGTTAAGTGGGAAGATGGAGAGTTTCCATCTCATGGAGATAAAACCCAAGGTGAACTCGATGGAAGGCCAAGGGTCTCCTTGGTTATGTAACGTCCGCCCCTTTACACTAAAATTAGAGTCTATTTTTTTTTTTTGAAATAAAAAGTGACAATGGGCGCGGGACGTCACGACACGAGTTAAGTCCGAGTTTCTAAAGCCCGGCCCTTAACTGGCCAACCCTACGTGTGCGTGGAAACTAAGTCCACGAGGACGGTTCACACGTAGAAGTAAGCTTGCGGAATATTTAATTAAATGCGGAATTATAATAGAGACTATCCTACAAATTTTTAGATAGCAGGGAAGATTACACTACTTAAATTACTAAAATACTTCCAATCATAATGTCCAAAAGTAAAATCCAAACCATAGCAAGAAATATAAATTATTACAGTTTGACGAGCTAAGTTACTCGAATCACATTTCCAAAATAAACTTAAGTAAACTATCTAGCCCGCTTCCCCAAGCGCCTATGCTTGGCTTCCGTCATGTCCTCCGTTTCCTGCATCGTCATCTAAGGTAGAAGTAGGGCGTTAGACAACGCGCCCAGTAGGACTCCGAGTAGGGTTAACACATGGATTAGTGATAACAAGCACATAAGTAATAATATAATGAAAACCATAAAATGCATGCCATGCCATGGGTGTCTTATTTCATGAGTCCCACCCATCATCCATACCATCATGATGCCATATCCCCCTTGATGGCAAGGCCTCATCAAGTGTCCCCATGTTTGCTTCTCGGTCGCCCCGACGAAGCATGGACTCCGGTTATATCTCAACACATCAAGATATCCCCATGTTTGCTTCTCGGTCGCCCCGACGGAGCATGGACTCCCGTTATAGCACATCAGGCTATCCCCATGTTTGCTTCTCCGTCGCCCCGACGGAGCATGGACTCCGGTTATAGCACATCAGGCTATCCCCATGTTTGCTTCTCGGTCGCCCCGACGGAGCATGGACTCCGGTTATAGCACATCAGGCTATCCCCATGTTTGCTTCTCGGTCGCCCCGGCAGAGCATGGACTCCGGTTTCATTATTTTCCTGCCCATGCCATGCATGAGATGTAAATGCATTATGCTATGTAATATATATAATTCATAACCTTCATATATAATTCATAGCCTAATCACATAATTCATAGCCTTAAAATATAATTCATAGTCTTAACATATAATTCATATCCTTAAAATCCATCATAAACATATCATAGGATTACCAAAATAATTCAATAAAACATCCATACACACATAATCCATGGCTTACAACAAGCTTGGAATCCTACCGAATACCGACTAGCGTCCCTTTACGTTTCCGTTCGATAATCTGCTCGCCGACTGCGCACCGATTGCGATGTCCCGATACCTTATTATACATTACCAAATCAGTCCATATTTTATCCATGATTAAGTCCCTAATACATGCCTTAGTGGGGTTCGGCCATACACTGTAATGGCCCGGAATTTTTAATGAATGAATATGTGGCTATTATTTATTTTTAATGGTGGAAATTGGAAATTTGATGGAATAAATGGTGAATGAATCAAAATATGGACAAAGGCCCAAGTATAGCCCAATGGACTATGGATTGGATTTAAATTCATTTAAAGGGTCAATGATGTCAATTGGGCCAAGGATGGTCAAATTGGGCCCAATACCCATCCGGGACCCAATGGGTCAAAATGATTTAAGCTCTAAGGTAAATGGGTAGGAGGTGAATGTAATTGGGCCATGGGCCCAATAGTGATCCAAGTAGTTGAAAATTGATTAAATTAAATCACCTAAGTTAGTGATGAATTGACCAAGGTGACATGGTCCAATGGGACCCACCTCCACCTCATCAAATGAGGTTGCGTGTGGACCAAGGATTGGTGGGGCCGGCCACCATGGTTGAGTTGATCAACCATAGGTGGAATAATGGAATTAGGTTAAGTTGGAAATAATTAACCTAAGTTAATTATCTAGTTAATTAAATGATTAAACTATCCAAAAGGTGGTCAAAATGGTCAAAAATGGGAAGACCAAACCACCCATTTCAAACATACAAAAATGTTGCTAGCGGTGGTTTGTTCCAACCACCACCATTAAAGCATAAAAAGATCTCATCTGGTTGGTGGGAAGAATTAATAGTTGAGTATAAGTCAAGCAACCAAAAAGGAGATGGTTTCATCTCATCTCTCAAATCCCATTCTCATTTTAACTCCCTTCCTCTCTTGCTCTCCCACATTGCCGTCCCACACCAAGAGAAAAAAGAAGAAGAAGAAAAGCTTGGAAGAAAAAGAGAAGAAGAGAAGAAAGAAACCAAGCTTGGCCATCACTCCAAGATCAAGCCATAGTATCTTCTTCCTCACCATCCTCTCCTCCCTTCCCTCTCTCAAATCTAACCCTACCTTAGCCGAACCCAAAACCTTGGAGACTCCATCTTGATCAAGCATCTTGACCCAAAGATCAAGGATAAGAAGAGAAAAGAAGGCCAAGGAATCCGAGAGGAGAAAGAAAAGTCGGAGGAGGCGTCGGATCGTAAGTATTTCTAAATAAGAGATTAATTTTTTTTTAGGGTTTAAGAGATTATGAAATCCATTTCTTGGATTTAGAGGTGGCCAAAACATCATGGCCTTGGATCTCAAATCCATTCAATGAAAGGATGAAAAAAAAAAAAAGGGGACAAACCCTAATGGGTAAATTAGCTTAAGAAAGAAATCAATGGATGTATTAAGGACCCTAAATATTGAAATTATTTAAACATGGGAGTGTGGATTTTTAATGGGATCATAGACCATGGGGTTCGGCCATAGGTGATTAATTGGTTTATTAGGGTTTATAAAGAATGGAAGCCATGGAGAATGATTTAGGGTTTTAAGTTTTATTGATTAAATGTGGGTAATTTTAAAGGGGTTTTTATGAGAAAAATCATGGGAAATATTGATGATTCTTAATGGCCTTGAAAGGCATAGATGGGAATGGACCATGAACCATGGGTTCGGCCATGGTGTATGGCCGAACCCTATGGTGGTGTAATGGTTTTGATGGGTGAAGAGATGGAAAAGTGATTAAGAATGTTGATAGATTGTATGGATTTTCAAGTATAGCATATAATGTTTTAAAGGGGCTGATTTTAATGATGCTAAGACATGAGTGGTAATTCATTGAGGGATCTAAGTTGTGGATCAAAATTGTGGTAAATGATCCAAGAAAAGTAGGAGATTAACACCATGGGTTCGGCCATGGTGTATGGCCGAACCCATGACCCAATTTTATGAACCACTTAATGGGCTAAGTATGGGGTTATGTATGTGTTTAAATGAATGGAGATTAGGTTAATTAAATGGCTGATTTCTAATGTTGTTATGTCATGGTTAATGAGACATCAATGGATCCATTTTGTGAACCAATTGATGGGCTAAGATTAAGATCTATGTATATGCATTAATTAATGGGAATTAGGTTAAGTTAGTGGCTGATTTTTAAGTGGTTGTATCTCATGATTTGTGACTCATTAATGGATCCAAGATTTTGGATCAATTATGGGTCTAAGAATGGAGAAATAAGATGAGAACTTAACCATGAAAGAAGAGTGGCAAAACCGTAAATATTGGCCAAATTCAAGAACCCCATGGAAGATGATCATGAACTTAGGGGCTCTAAGTAATAACCTTATGTGTGATTAATAAAGCCTAGGGTGGCTGACTTTTAGACTCATGTAAGTAAGATAAACAATGGATTAAGATGGGACCCACAAACCTAATAAATAGGGTTCGGCCAGGGTGTATGGCCGAACCCCACTAAGGCATGAGTTAGGGACTTAATTATGGTTAAAAACACGGACTAATTATTGATATATAAGGTAAAGGACATCGCAAGCGGTGCAAGATCGGCGACCGGGTTTGTGGACGGAGAAACGGAAAGGAACGTTAGTCGGTATTCGGTAGGATTCCTACCTTTTTGTAGGCCATGGATTATGTGTTATGTATGGGTTTTTCCTTGATTTATTTTGGTAAGCATGTGATTTTTTTAAGATGGGTTTTAAGGCTATGATGTGTATATTGATACTTTGCTTGATCTATTTTTTATAATCAAATTATATGTTTTATTGATGGGATTTAAAATGCCATGGTTTGTGCTATCATCTATATTACATGGCATATGACATCTACATCTCATGCATGACATGGGAGGGATATGGCATGGGAAGGATGAAAATAAAGAAAACCGGAGTCCATGCTCCGTCGGGGCGACCGAGAAGCAAACATGGGGACACCTTGACGAGGCCTTGCCATCAAGGGGGATGATTTGTGATTGTTTATATCTTGACGAGGTTTTGCCGTCAAGGGGGATGATTTGTGATTGTTTACACCTTGACGAGGCCTTGTCGTCAAGGGGGATGATTTGTGATTGTTTATATCTTGACGAGGTTTTTGCCGTCAAGGGGGATGATTTGTGATTGTTTACACCTTGACGAGGCCTTGCCGTCAAGGGGGATGATTTGTGATTGTTTATATCTTGACGAGGTTTTACCATCAAGGGGGATGATTTGTGATTGTTTATATCTTGACGAGGTTTTGCTGTCAAGGAGGTTGATTTGTGATTGTTTATATCTTGACGAGGTTTTTCCGTCAAGGGGGATATGACAACATGATGGTATGGATGATGGGTGGGACACATGACATAAAACACCCATGGCATGGCATTCATTTTATGGTTTTCATTATATTATACCTATGTGCTTGTTATCACTAATCCATGTGTTAGCCCTACTCGGAGTCCTACTGGGCGCGTTGTCTAACGCCCTACTTCTACCCTAGCTGATGACGCAGGAGACGGCGGAAAGGAAGGACGAGACGAGAGCCAAGCTTAGGAGCTTGGAGAAGTGAGCTACGTAGTTTATTAAGATTTATTTTGGAAATGTAATTTGTGTAATGTAGCTCGTCGGACTGTAATAATGTAGATTTCTTACTTTGGTTTGTGTCTTTACTTTGGACATTATCATTTTGGGGTAATTTAGTAATTTTAAATGATGTAATCTTCTCTGCTATCTAAAATTGGTAGGATAGTTTTTATTATAATTTCCACACTTAGTGTAATATTCCTCGAGCTTACTTCTACGTGTGAACCATTCTCCGTGGACTCTGTTCCACGCACACGTAGGGTTGGCCAGTTAAGGGCCAGGCTTTAGAAGTTCGGACTTAACTCGCGTTGTGACGTCCGCGCCCTTTGTCACTCTTTTTATTTAAAAAAAAAACAAAATTAGACTCTGATTTCGGTGAAAAGGGGCGGGCGTTACATACACCATGGCCGAACCTCACTATGTAGTTTTGTGGGTCCCATCTTAATCCATTGATTATTTTAATTACGTAAGTCTAAAAACCAGCACCCTATGCTTTATTAATCACACATGAGGTTGTTACTTAGAGCCCCTAAGCCCATGACCATCTCCCATGGGGTTCAGCCATGTACCATGGCCGAACCCATGGCTCTTCATTTTGGCCAATATTTACGGTTTTGCCACTCCCTCTTTTCCATGACTAATCACTCATTCATCCATGCATAATTAAGTCCATAACTAATCATTAAACTTAGATCCCTTAGTGCCTCATTTAATCATGCCACAAAATCATTAAAACAACCCTTTTTCTTAACTTAATCCTCATTAATTAAGACACATACATAGCCCTACACTTATCCCATCAAATGGCTCATAAATTGGGTCATGGGTATCATTAAAATCAGCCCCTTTAATTTAACCCAATCCCCATTTTTTTCCTTGGGTCTTTTGTCACACTTTAGATCCCTCACAAGTCCCTCCATGAGGGGATTTAAATTATACCTTTAAATCATCAACTTTGATCATCAATTTGGCACATTTTTTAGTCCATTAATGACTCATTTAGTCTTGCCATATTCCCCATTCCTTTCATGGTTTTCAAAATACTTAAACCATCAAAATCTCCCCATGGTTTTCCTCATTTAAAAACCCCTTCAAAAATCACTAACATTCATTCATTTAGAACCTTTAAAAAAATCATTAACCACTTATCATAGCCTCCATTCTTTAATCTCATTTAAAATTCTAATACATCACCATAGGGTTCAAAAACATTCTCTCCATAAAATCTCTCGATGGTTTTATTTTTAAAACATTATTTCTAATGCTTAAAGTCCATTTAAAAACCATCACCCTTCTCCATCAATTTCCACATTTTTACACCCATTAAATTTACCAACACATCACTATAGAGTTCGGCCATACACCATGGCCGAACCCATGGTTCATGGGTCACCTTCATCTATGCTTTTTGAGGCCATAAAACCCTTTGCATCTTCGTGAATTTCCTCATTTAAGATCCCTTTAAAACTACTACATTTAATCATTTAAACCCTAAAAATCATAATCATCCTTCCATGGCTTCCATTCTTTAAAACCCTAATAAATCACTTAATCACGTACCATGGGGTTCGGCCATACCACATGTAACACCCGCCCCTTTTTACTGAAAACAGAGTCTATTTTTTTTTTTTAAAGTGACAAAGGGCGCGGACGTCACGACGCGAGTTAAGTTCGAGCTTCTAAAGCCCGGCCCTTAACTGGCCAACCCTACGTGTGTGTGGAACGAAGTCCACGAAGAACAGTTCACACGTAGAAGTAAGCGTGCGGAATGTTACATTTAATGTGAAATGAAAATAGAGGCTAACCTACAATTTTTAGATAGCAGAGAAGATTTCATTCATTTAACTAACAAAAATATCTCAACATCACAATGTCCAAAATTAAACCCAAAATATCGCAAGTAATCTAATTATATAGTCCGACAAGCTAAACTATTCAAATATACATTTCCCCATATAAACTTAAATAAAGTAAATAGTCCGCATCCCCAAGCTCCTAAGCTTGGCTCCCGTCTCGTCCTTCTGCTCCGGCATTTCTTGCGTCATCAGCTACGGTAGAAGTAGGGCTTTAGACCACGCGCCCAGTAGGACTACGAGTAGGGCTAGCACATGGATTAGTGATAACAAGCATACCGATAATATTATAGTGAAAACTGGTAGACAATCATATAATGAAATTATAAAGTGAATGCCATGCCATGGGTGTCTGTGTTATGAATCCCACCCATCCTCTACTATCATGATGCCATATCCCCTTGACAGAAAAACCTCGCCAAGACATAACCAATCACAATGTATCCCCCTTGACAGCAAGGCCTCGTCAAGGTGTCCCCATGCTTGCTTCTCGGTTGCCCCGACGGAGCATGGACTCCGGTTATAGCCTATCAGGCTATCCCCATGCCTGTTCTCGGTCGCCCCGACGGAGCATGGACTCCTGTTATAGCCTATCAGGCTATCCCCATGCCTGTTCTCGGTCGCCCCGACGGAGTATGGACTTCAGTTCCTTTATTTTCCCACCCATGCCATGCATGAGATGTAGATGCATTATGCTATGTAATGTATATAATCCAGAGTCATAATATAGAATTCATAACTTGGCATATAATTCATAATCTTGCATTATGCCATATAAGATACATAAACCATGATCTTAAAATTCATCATATAATAAACCATAAATTCCCAAAATAAATCACCGAAACCATCACACAATCCACGGCTTACAAAAAGGTAGGAATCCTACCGAATACCGACTCGCGTCCTATTTCGTTTTCGTCCGACAATCCGGTTACCGACACGCGTACCGCTCGCGATATCCAATACCTTATTACATACACATAATCAGTCCATATTTTAACTATTTCTAAGCCCATTAATCATTTCCAAGTCCAAATGAAAAATCGGTCACTATTTAGGTTTTGTGGGTCCCATTTAATCCATTACATATTTTAATTACATGAGTCTAAAAATCAGCCTCCTAGGCTTTATTTAACCGTACATAAACTTATTACTTAGTGCCCCTAATTCCATGGTCCTCTCCCATGGAGTTCTTGAACTTGGCCATTAATTACGGTTTTGCCACTACCCCTTCTCCATGGTTAATCACTCATTCACCCTTGCCTAACTAAGTTCATAATTGATCATAAACTTGGATCCCTAACTTAGGTCCATTAATGACCCATTGAACCATGTCACATGACCATTAAAATTAGCCATTTAATTAATCTAATCCCCATTAATTAATCACATACATACATCCTTCCTTAGCCCATAAAAATAACTTACAATTAAATCATCATTCTTAGCCACATTCTTGGGTCCATAATTGACCCATCACCCATATCACAAGACCACTTACATCAGCCATTTAATTTAACCTATAGTCCATTCATTTAAACATATACCTACACATTAGTCTTAGGCCAAAATTATCTACCATTGGGTTCATTAAAAATCAACCCATTCTTAACCAAATCCCCATTTTCCTTGGTCTTTGGTTACATATTAGATTCATCATAAGTCCTTCCATTGAGAGAACCTAAACCATACATTTGATTCATCATTCCTTAATCACATTTCCATCCCAACTATCAACATTAAGTTTACATTGGTCTATCAGCACCACCAACATTCCCCATTTATTTTTCCATAATACATAACCATTAAATCCACCATTTGATCACCATAGGGTTCGGCCATACACCATGGCCGAACCCATGGTTCATGATCCACTCCCATTTACCATTTTTAAGGTCCTTAACATCATTCATACTTCCCATGCATTCTTCATTTACAATGCCTTTAAAAATTACCCCATTCAAACATTAAAACCCTAATAATCATAATTCACCCTCCATAGCTTCCATTCTTTACAAAACCCTAACAATTAATCAATCATATAACCAATCACCTAATCACCCACCATGGGGTTCGGCCATGCTACATGGCCGAACCCTATGGCCCATAATTTTCTTCCAATTACATAATTCCATGCTTAATCCATTTAATTACATAACACCCCTAATCCTTTTATTTTTTTCTTCTTAACCCTAATTTACTCATTTAGGGTTTTCCCCATTTTCATCCTTCCATTTGATAGATTTGAGATCCAAGGCCATGATTTGGCCACCTCCAAATCCAAGAAATGGATTTCATAGCCTCTTGAACCCTAAGAAAATCCAAATCTCTTGTTTTATAAAATACTTACAATTCGTCGTCTCCTCCGACTTTCTTCGCTCCCGTCGGACTCCTTGGCCTCCTTTCTTCTTCCTCTCCTTGTTTGATCGGCTAAGATGCTTGATCAATGGTGACAACCTCCAAAATTGGGTTCGGCCATAGTATGGTTTGTTTGAGAGAGGGAGAGGAGGAGATGATGAGAGGGAAGATAGTAGACCTTGATCTTAGAGTGGTGGACTAAAAATTGCACTTATTTCTTCTCTCATTCTCTTCTTTTCTCCTTAGCTTTCTTCTTCATTCTCATTAGTGTGGGACGGCCATGAGAGAGTGAAAGATGGGAAAAGAGTGAAATGGGAGAGAATGAGAGAAAACTCATCTTATCCTAAGATGGCTTAACTTACGCTTCACCATAAATTTCTCACCTACCAAGCATAAGATATTTTTTATGCTTTTTGACCCAACAACATCATCCAACGTTTTTGGTGTCTTCCAATGGGTGGTTTTGGTCTTTCATTGACCATTTGACCACCTTTTTAACTTAGCTTAATTAACTAATTAATTGGATCATTAAGTTAATTAATTTCATTCAACTTAACTCCACTTGCTTAAATTCCCTTTATGCATACACCCATGGTTGATCAATTCAACCATGGTGGCCGGCCCCACCAAACCTTGGGTCCACACGCCACCTCACTTGGTGAGGTAGAGGTGGGCCCCATTCGGCCATGTCACTTAGGTCCAACTAACATTAACTTAGATGACTTAACTTCCAAATCAATCCATTCCTCTTATTGGATCACCATTGGGCCAATGGCCCAATTACATTTTCATCTTACCCATTTACCTTAGAGCTTACACCAACTTGATCCATTGGGTCCCAAGTGGTTATTGGGCCCAATTTGACCACCCTTGGCCCAATTTGACCATCATTGACCATTAAGATAAATTAAATCCAATCCATGGTCCATTGGGCCATACTTGGGCCTTTGTCCAAACTTTGATCCATTTACAATCTATTCCATCAATTTTTTTTCTAATTTCCATCATTAAAATAAATAATATCCACATTTATATTGATTTAAAAATTCCGGGCTATTACACCACATGGCCAAACCTATGGTCCATGGTTTTTTCTAAAAATCATTACCTCTCCATGTTTAAATAAAATTTTAATACATAACACCCTTAAAGCATCCTTTATTTTTTCTTAACCTAATTTATCCACTTTGTCCATTTTTTTTTTTATCCTTTCATTGGATGGATTTGAGATCCAAGGCCCACGATAAATTTGGCCACCATTAAATCCAAGAAAATGGATTCCAAATCTTAAACCTTAAAAATCTAACCTCTTGTTTAGAAATACTTACAAATCCGACGACTCCGCCGACTTTTCTTTCTCCTCTTGGATTCCTTGGCCTTCTTTCTTCTTCTTCTCCTTTGTTGGTCGGCCAAGATGTGTTTGATCAAATGAAAAACATCAAAGCTTGGGTCGACTAAGATGGAGTAGATTTGAGAGAGAGAGAGATGGGGAGAGGATGTCTCAAGCTTTGGTTTTGAGGTGGAGGGCCCAAGCTTGAACTTCTTTCTTCTCTTCTTCTCTTCTTAGTTTTTCTTCTTCTTCTTTTCTCTTTGGTGTCGGTCGGCAATGAGAGAGCAAGAGAGGGAGAGAGTGAAAGAGTTAGATGGAAAGAGATGGAGAAATGAGATGAATCTATCCCATCTTGGTTGAGTGACCTACACTCCACCATTTAATTCCTCCCACCAACCAACATGGGCTAATGTGCTTAGTGGTGGTGGGTGGGATAAAACCACCACTTAAGCCAACGGTTTTGGCCTCTTAGGATGGAGTGGTTTGGTCTTCCATTTGACCATTTGACCAAACTTAATTTAATGTAATTAATTAAATCCTTAACTTAGGTTAATTAATCCCCATTTAATTTAATTCCATTTCCTTAAATTCCCTCCATGTATCCACCCATGGTTGACCAATTCAACCATGGTGGCCGGCCCCACCAATCCTTGGTCCACACGCCACCTCACTTGGTGAGGTGGAGGTGGGTCCCATTCGGCCATGTCACCTTGATCATTCCATCACCAACTTCGGTGACTTAAATTTAATTAAATCCACTTCAACTACTTGGATCAACATTGGGCCCATTGCCCAATTACATTCACCTCCTACCCATATACCTTAGAGCTTAAATCTTTTTGACCCATTGGGTCCTGGATGGGTATTGGGCCCAATTTGACCATCCTTGGCCCAATTGACCATCATTGACCATTTAAATGAATTTAATCCAATCCACGGTCCATTGGGCCATACTTGGGCCTTTGTCCAAACTTTGATCCATTTACCATCTATTCCATCAAATTTCCCAATTTCCATCATTAAAATAAATAATATCCACATTTATACTGATTTAAAAAGTCCGGGCTATTACAATACAATCCTCTTTTGAAATTTTCGTCCCAAAAATTCGAGAGAAGTAGAGGTTCAAAACATCTCATACAAAGAGCTCCGGATGAGCGGCTCTCATCTCTGATTCAAGTTCCCAGATGGTTTCCTCATTGCCATGTCGTTCCCATACCACCTTGACCAACTGAATAGCGCGGTTCCGCAGCACTCTTTGTTCTCTCCCGATCACTCTGATTGGCTTCTTCACATACGTCACGTCGCTTTGCACATCGACGTCTTGCACACTCAGGACATGTGAAGGATCGGGGTTGTACTTCCTCAACATGGACACATGGAATACATCATGTAGAGATGATAGCTGTGGAGGGAGCGCCAACCGATAAGGTACCCCCCCCACCCTTTTCAGGATTGGAAACAGTCCCACAAATCTAGGCGACAGTTTCCCCTTCTTCCCGAATCTCATGTGTCCCTTCCGTGGTGAGACTTTTAGGAACACCAAGTCTCCCACCTCAAACTGGAGGAACCTTCTCCTCTTGTCGGCATAGTTCTTCTGATGGCTCTGTGCAGTGAGTAGATGTTGCCGTATCAACTTGATCTGCGTCGTAGTCTCTGCAACCAACTCCGGTCCAATGAGTGCAGGCTCACCAGCCTCTGTCCAGCACACTGGTGATCTACACGGCCTACCATAAAAGACCTCAAATGGGGCCATCTGGAGGTTTGCCTGGTAACTGTTATTGTAAGAGAACTCCACCAGTGGTAAATGATCCTCCCATCCACCCTTGAAGTCTAGCATACATGCTCTCAACATATCCTCCAGTATCTGTATCGTCCTCTCTGACTGTCCATCAGTCTGTAGATGAAATGCTGTGCTAGTCAATATGTCGGTCCCCATAGCCGACTGCATGCCTTGCCATACTCTGCCGGTGAATCGGCCATCTCTGTCGGACACAATAGTCCGGGGAATACTATGTAGTCTGATGATATCTCGGATGTACCGTCGACCCAATGTCTCCGTTGAATCTGTCATCTTGATGGGAAGAAAATGCGCAGACTTAGTCAACCGGTCCACTACAACCCATATCGTATCGTTGCCCTTTGATGACCTTGGCAACCCTGTTACAAAGTCCATGGATATGTGCTCCCACTTCCACTCTGGCACTGGCAAGTGCGCAAGTAAACCCGGTGGTTTCTGATGTTCCGCCTTAACCTGCTGACAAGTTAGGCAACGAGCAACAAACTCTGCCACATCTCTCTTGAGTCCACACCACCAATAGTGCCTTTTAAGATCATGATACATCTTGGTGCTGCCTGGATGGATAGAAAGCTTGGTTTGGTGTGCTTCAATCAACAACTCTCTTCTGCAGCTCTTAGGCACATATGTCCTGCCTCGGAACACAAGACCCTGTCTTGGTTGTATTTCCCACTCCGGTACAGCCTCACCAGTAGACAACTTAGCCCGTATCTCCTCCACCTCTGGATCTGTCCGTTGTTCCCGTTCAATCTCGGAGACCATGTGAGATCGTATGATCAGGTTATATATGGTCCCATAATTATTGAGGTAGAGTTTAAAATCTCTAATGGTATTCAATACCTCCCATTCCGTCCTGATCAAGCTGGTTACTGTCGCATGTGACATACGGTTGAGGGCATCCGCCACCTTGTTCGCCTTGCTCGGATGATACCGAAGTGCGAACTCATAATCCGCCAGGTATTCCAACCATCTGCGCTGTCTCATGTTGAGTTCCTTCTGATCAAATAAGTACTTCAGGCTCTTGTGATCTGAGAATACCTCAAACTTTTCACCATAAAGGTAGTGTCTTCAGCATTTGAGAGCGAAGACCACTGCTGCTAGTTCCAGATCATGTGTGGGATAATGGCGTTCATGAATTTTCAATGTCTTGATCTGTACGTCGCTGCACGATTACCTTGACTGAGTGTAGACCCTAGTCCCTCACCTGAGGCATCACAGTACACCTCATAATTTCTGCCTCTTTCCGGCAAGATCAGAATAGGAGTGGTTGTAAGCCTCTCCTTTAGCTCCTCAAATCTCTGGTTGTACAGATCCGACCACTCAAATTTAACTCCTTTCTGAGTGAGTCGGGTAAGTGGAGCTGCAATCTTCGAGAAGTCCATGATGAATTTCCGGTAGTAACCGGCCAATCCCAGAAGACTGTGGATCTCCGTCACATTCGTCGGTGCTTTCCATTCCCTCACTGCCGCTACCTTAGCCGGGTCCACGGCTATACCTTCCTCCGATATAATGTGGCCCAAGAAGTTGACCTCAGATAACCAGAACTCACACTTGCTGGCTTTGGCACATAACTGGTTCTTCCTCAAGGTGTCCAAGACTATCCGCATGTGCTCGGCATGTTCCTCCTGACTTTTGGAATAGATCAGGATGTCATCAATAAATACAATCACAAATTGGTCAAAGTAAGGACGGAAAATCCTGTTCATCAAATCCATGAACATAGCCGGTGCGTTTGTAAGTCCAAATGGTATGACCACATATTCATATAAGCCATACCGTGTCCTGAAGGCTGTTTTTTCTATATCCTCCTCCCTAACCCGGATTTCATGGTATCCGGACATCAGATCAATCTTGGAGAAGTGAGAGGAACCCCTAAGTTGATCAAATATATCATCAATCCTGGGTAGGGGATACTTGTTCCTGACAGTCAGCTGGTTCAATTTCCTGTGGTCCACACACATCCAAAGGGTACCGTCTTTTTTCTTCACAAATAATACTGGGGCTCCCCATGTTAATGTGTTGTTCCGAATAAAACCCAGTCTGAGCAGTTCATCAATCTGCTTCTTTAACTCATCATCTCAGCTGGTGCCATCCTGTAATGGGGCAATGATACTGGAGCAGTGCCGATATATAACTTGATCTCAAAGTCTATCTCCCTCTTGGGTGGCAAACCAGGAAGCTCTGTTGGAAATACCTTAGCATAGTTTGCCACTACTGCTGGAAGTTCAGCCATTGGTGCCTTGTCTAATCTGATGTTGTTTAAGACAAGGTGGTTCAATTCTTCCTGCAACCTTCTAGGGATGCCCTGTCTGTCAGCGTGTACCACGTACCGCTTTCCCTCGGGTGACCAAAATATCACCCTACGAAGATGGCAATCGATATGGGCCTGAAATGTAGCCAACCAGTCCATGCCAAATATAACGTCGTACTCAGCCATATCGAGTAACCAAATAGTTGAACTCGAATTTGAATCCAGCGAGTTCAGTATTCAATGCTGTACAAATAAGTCCCAAAGATGTGTCTCCGACGGGGGATACAATGGTAAGTGATGTGGACAGTTTCTATACTAATGTGCCCGTAACAGATATGAATGCAGCAGATATAAATGAATGGGAAGCTCCAGAATCAAATAATGCAACAGCATAAAAACTAACAACTACGGCCATACCTTGAATCACCGCGTGATCCACCACTGCTGGAGGAGCTATGGTAAAAACTTGTCCCGATTCTGTAGGGTTTGGCGCCCGTCCCCTCTAGTTGTAAGTCCTGCCTCCTCGTAACTGAGCTGGTCTAGCTGGAGGGTAGAAGGAACCCCTGAAGTGAGAGGGTCTGCTGATCTGTGGACACTCCCTCTTGAAGTGACCCTGCTGGCCACATTGATAACATGTGTTCCCACCCCGTGGAACCTGAGTGACTGATGCTGATGGGGAAGGCTGATTGGGGCGAAAGCCCCCTGTAGATCCAGTGGAAGGTGAGGGTCTGCTGAAGTTCGAACGGAACTTCTTGTTGGGCTGAAATGCACCACTCCCACCCTGTCCTCGGCGGTTGTCAAACCGTACCATCTCATTCAACTCTCGCTCTGCTATAGTGGCCTTGCTGACCACCTCAGCCAATGTGGTTGCCTTGAATATTGTCACCTTGGCCCTGATACTTGGCCGAAGTCCCCGTTCAAACTTACGGGCCCTCCGGTGCTCGGTATCCACCATATAGAATGCATAGACGGATAGACTAAGGAATTCCCTGTGATATTCTGCCACCGTCATATTGCCTTGTACCAATGATAGGAAGGCTTGAGTCTGGCGCTCTCTCTCCTCCTCAGGAAAATACTGCTCTAGAAAAGTAGCTGAGAACCATTCCCATGTCATGGTAGTCCTTTCCCCTTCCGGTACAAGTGCTTGCTGTTTTTCTACAACCTCCCACCAATTACCGGCATCCTCGATCAGTTGAGATGTAGCCAGTAAGGTCCTATCAGCATGACTGGAAATCTGAAGCAGAGTCAAGATCTGAGTGATCTTTTTCATCCAATGCTCTGCTTTGACAGCCCCTTCTTTCCCGTTGAAGTACAAGGGGCGCTGTTGCTGGAAATCTTTGACCATTTTCCGGTTATTAGAGACGCTGGTGGTCGCATTCCCATTCAAATGCTGTTGCAGGACGGAGGTGACCACTGCTTGAACCAATTCTTTCAACTCAGGAGGCACAACAGGTAGGTTCACACTATTCTGTTCCTCCTCTTGATGGGGTGGCTGTACCTCCTCTTCCTGACGAGGTGGTGGAACCTCTTCCTCAACCCGTGGGTTGCGGCGAGTCCTTCTTTTCGGAGGTATTTCCTAAGTCATTTAAAAAAAACATTTTATTGACTTAATTCCTTTTCAAAATGAGGGGGGGCGGGGAATTGCTAAGTAAACACACTTTGTTTTGGGGGGAAAACTTCCTAAGTATTGTTTCTCATTTTGGGGGAAAATTACCAAATAAGCACACTTGGTTTGAGGGAAATCGGGGAGATTTTCCTATTTTGCTACGTTTGATAGATCTAACTTAGAGTGATTGTTCTTCCCTTGCTATCATTCATTTTCGTCAAATGTTGTTCTCAGATTGAATGCTTCAGTCTGAGTCAATCGAAGTAAATTAACCTAGCCCCCGTGTAGCGGACTCCGAAGAGTTGATCAGTTGGGATTCTTATCTGTCAGTGAGACGTGAAACCGTCTTAATCATACTTCGAGAGATTCATTCTTCCGATTTCGCTTTGATACCAACTATAACGCCCGTCCCTTTTCATTAAAATCAGAGTCTTTTTTTTTTTTTGAAATAAAAGTGACAAAGGGCGCGGGACGTCACGATGCGAGTTAAGTCCGAGCTTCTAAAGCCAGACCCTTAACTGACCAACCCTACGTGTGCGTGGAAACTAAGTCCACGAGGACGGTTCACACGTAGAAGTAAGCTTGCGGAATATTTAATTAAATGCGGAATTATAATAGAGACTATCCTACCAATTTTTAGATAGCAGAGAAGATTACACTACTTAAATTACTAAAATACTTCCAATCATAATGTCCAAAAGTAAAATCCAAACCATAGCAAGAAATATAAATTATTACAGTCTGACGAGCTAAGTTACTCGAATTACATTTCCAAAATAAACTTAAGTAAACTATCTAGCCCGCTTCCCCAAGCTCCTACGCTTGGCTTCCGTCATGTCCTCCTTTTCCTGCGTCGTCATCTAAGGTAGAAGTAGGGCATCAGACAACGCGCCCAGTAGGACTCCGAGTAGGGCTAACACATGGATTAATGATAACAAACACATAGGTAATAATATAATGAAAACCATAAAATGCATGCCATGCCATGGGTGTCTTATGTCATGAGTCCCACCCATCATCCATACCATCATGATGCCATATCCCCCTTGATGGCAAGGCCTCATCAAGGTGTCCCCATGTTTGCTTCTCGGTCGCCCCGACGAAGCATGGACTCCGGTTATATCTCAACACATCAAGATATTCCCATGTTTGCTTCTCGGTCGTCCCGACGGAGCATGGACTCCGGTTATAGCACATCAGGATATCCCCATGTTTGCTTCTTGGTCGCCCCGACGGAGCATGGACTCCGGTTATAGCACATCAGGTTATCCCCATGTTTGCTTCTCGGTCTCCCCGATGGAGCATGGACTCCGGTTTCATTATTTTCCCGCCCATGCCATGCATGAGATGTAAATGCATTATGCTATGTAATATATATAATTCATAACCTTCATATATAATTCACAGCCTAATCACATAATTCATAGCCTTAAAATATAATTGATAGTCTTAACATATAATTCATATCCTTAAAATCCATTATAAACATATCATAGGATTACCAAAATAATTCAATAAAACATCCATACACACATAGTCCATGGCTTACAACAAGGTTGGAATCTGACTGAATACCGACTAGCATCCCTTTACGTTTCCGTTCGATAATCCGGTCGCCGACCGCGCACCGATTGCGATGTCCCGATACCTTATTATACATTACCAAATCAGTCCATATTTTATCCATGATTAAGTCCCTAATACATGCCTTAGTGGGGTTCGGCCATACACCATGGCTGAACCTCACTATGTATTTTTGTGGGCCCCATCTTAATCCATTGATTATTTTAATTACGTAAGTCTAAAAACCAGCACCCTAGGCTTTATTAATCACACATGAGGTTGTTACTTAGAGTCCCTAAGTCCATGACCATCTCCCATGGGATTCGGCCTGTACCATGGCCGAACCCATAGTTCTTCATTTTGGCCAATATTTACGGTTTTCCCACTACCTCTTTTCCATGACTAATCACTCATTCATCCATGCATAATTAAGTCCGTAACTGATCATTAAACTTAGATCCCTTAGTGCCTCATTTAATAATGCCACAAAATCATTAAAACAACCCTTTTTCTTAACTTAATCCTCATTAATTAAGACACATACATAGCCCTACACTTAGCCCATCAAATGGCTTATAAATTGGGTCATGGGTATCATTAAAATCAGCCCCTTTAATTTAATCCAATCCCCATTTTTTTCCTTGGGTCTTTTGTCACACTTAAGATCCATCACAAGTCCCTCCATGAGGGGATTTAAATCATACCTTTAAATCATCAACTTTGATCATCAATTTGGCACATTTTTGAGTCCATTAATGACTCATTTAGTCATGTCATATTCCCCATTCTTTTCATGGTTTTCAAAATACTTAAACCATCAAAATCTCCCCATGGTTTTCCTCATTTAAAAACCCCTTCAAAAATCACTAACATTCATTCATTTAGAACCTTTAAAAAAATCATTAACCACTTATCATAGCCTCCATTCTTTAATCTCATTTAAAATTCTAATACATCACCATAGGGTTCAAAAACATTCCCTCCATAAAATCTCTCGATGGTTTTATTTTTAAAACATTATTTCTAATGCTTAAAGTCCATTTAAAAACCATCACCCTTCTCCATCAATTTCCACATTTTTACACCCATTAAATTTACCAACACATCACCATAGAGTTCGGCCATACACCATGGCCGAACCCATGGTTCATGGGTCACCTTCATCTATGCCTTTTGAGGCCATAAAACCCTTTGCATCTTCATGAATTTCCTCATTTAAGATCCCTTGAAAATTACTACATTTAATCATTTAAACCCTAAAAATCATAATCACCCTTCCATGGCTTCCATTCTTTAAAACCCTAATAAATCACTTAATCACCTACCATGGCGAACCCTATGGTCCGTGGTTCTTTCTAAAAATCATTACCTCTCCATGTTTAAATAAAATTTTAATACATAATACCCGTAAAGCATCCTTTATTTTTTCTTAACCTAATTTACCCACTTTGTCCAGTTTTTTTTTTTTTATCCTTTCATTGGATGGATTTGAGATCCAAGGCCCATGATAAATTTGGCCACCATTAAATCCAAGAAAATGGATTCCAAATCTTAAACCTTAAAAATCTAACCTCTTGTTTAGAAATACTTACAAATCCGACGACTCCTCCGACTTTTCTTTCTCCTCTTGGATTCCTTGGCCTTCTTTCTTCTTTTTCTCCTTTGTTGGTCGGCCAAGATTTGTTTGATCAAATGAAAAACATCAAAGCTTGGTGTAATGGCTCGGAATTTGTAAATCAATATATAGGTGGATATTGTTTATTTTAATCGTGGAAATTTGGAAATTTGATGGAATAAATGGTGAATGAATCAAAATTTGGACAAAGGCCCAAATATGGCCCAATGGACCATGGATTAGATTTAAAATCATTTAAATGGTCAATTGGACCAATGATGGTTAAATTGGGCCCAATACCCATTTGGGACCTAATGGGTCAAGATAATGTAAGCTCTAAGGTAAATGGGTAAGGGTGAATTTAATTGGGCCATGGGCCCAATGGTGATCCAAGTAGTTGAAATGGATTTAATTAAATCACCTAAGTTGGAATTTATTTAAAACCTAGGTGACATGGCCCAATGGGACCCACCTCCACCTCACCAAGTGAGGTAGCGTGTGGACCAAGGATTGGTGGGGCCGACCACCATGGTTGAATTGGTCAACCATGGGTGGAATAATGGGATTAGGTTAAGTGGAAATTATTTAACCTAAGGTAATTAACTAATTAATTAAATGGTTAAATTATCCAAAAGGGTGGTCAAAGGGGTCAAAATTGGAAGAAAACCAAATCACCTCATTTTAAGCTCAAAAACGTTGGCTAAGGTGGTGGTTATCCTAACCACCACCATAAAGCATATAAAATATCTTATGGGTTGGTGGGAGAAATTAATGGTAAAGTCTATCTTAACCAACCAAAAAGGAGATGACTTCATCTCATCTCTCAAATTCCATCCTCATTTCACTCATTTCATCTCTTTCACTCTCAAAACCGTCCTACACCTAAGGAGAAGAAAGAAGAAGAGAAACCATGGAGGAAAGAAGAAAAGAAAGCTAAGAAGAGAAGAAAAGTGCAAACTTTGGGCCACCTCTTCTAGACCAAAGCTTGAGGTAATTTTTCCATCCCATCCTTTCCCTCTCTCTCTCAAGTACACCCCATGGTAGATGATTGATTTATTTGTTAGGGTTTATAAGAATGGAAGCATGGAGAATGATTTAGGGCTTTAAGTTTTTAAATGATTAAATTTGGGTAATTTTAAAGGGTTTTAAATGGAAGCCATGGAAGGTGATTAGGAATTTAATGGGGTTCTTAAAGAATGGAAACCATGGAATATGATTAATGGTTTTAAAGGTTTTGAATGATTAAATGTAGTGCTCTTAAATGAGGAAATTCATGGGAGATATGAATGGTGTTTATGGCCTTGAAAGGCATAGATGGGAATGAACCCTATGGTGATGTTTAATAATTTTAGTGGGGGTGGAAAGATGGAAGATGATGGAGGAAGTTAATAGTTTTTAAATGGATTTGTAAGTATAGGATATAATGTTTTAAAGGTATGAAATTATGGAATGATGATGGATGTAAAGTAATGGAAAAATAAATGGGGAATGTTGGTGGTGTTGATGGACCAAAATGAACCTAATGTTGATGGTTTGAAATGGATTTTTAAGCATAAATTATAATGTTTTTAAAGGAGCTGATTTTAATGGAGATTAGGGTAGTTAAATGGCTGATTTCTAATGTTGTTATGTCATGGTTAATGAGACATCAATGGACCCATTTTGTGAACCAATTGGTGGGCTAAGATTAAGAACTATGTATGTGCATTAATAAATGGGAATGTGGCTAAGTTAATGGACTCAAGTATGATTAAGAGTGATGGTTTAAATGCATGAACGTTTGATGTGGGTTATATGTTGCATATGTTTATAAGTGAGATAAATGTGAATAAAAAGGGTGGAGAGTGTTTGATAATGTGATATATGGGTATACTTAGGGGATGGTACATTGGTTTACACAATCATCAATTAGCATAACTCATGTGTAACAAGATCTTTCATCTCCATTCTCATCAAACAATAACTTGAGGTAACATAAGAAATAACACTTTAAGGAGATCTAGTGATTCAACATAATTATGATTAGGTTACTCTACCCCATTTCCAACATACACCTAAAGATTTTTGAAATAACAATCCTACTCATCCAAAGCAAGTCATCCCAATACATTCGAAGATCATCTATGACTATCCACAAATCCCTAACTTTGGAATTATTCATCAGCCCCACCAAGGTTTCCTACCAAACGCATTGGCATAACACGGCCTCTTCATGCATACTACATATTTACAACTCCCGGCACTTTATCAACTCATCATCATACACATAGTCTATAACACATCCTTGTTCCTCAATGCCTATTCATTGAATACCACCAATTATCAAAGTAACATCATATAAACTCATTGCAACACTTGATAATTCACAACTTAGTAACATCATAAGGAATCCTCATGCAATCACTAAATAAAATATTTTCATAAGTTCATGGTCCATCATTCATTCATGCTTTTTAAGGCCATAAACCCATTTCAAGGCCTATCATCACTCGTTCATAATCACCACAACACATTGGGAGAATGCAATTGCATTATACATACAAGATTTTTTTTTTATACAATATATTAGTCTTTGCAAGCTAGACCCTTCACATTCTCCTTATAATATCATCTTCTCACGAGTTTCATGTGGCAAGTTAACCCATGCATTCCGGTCTCTTTCAAGTACATTGTTTATCCAACATCTCTCAAATGGCACTTTGTTCACATGAGAACCTCTTATACCCCTTCACAAAGCGTTTACATCATCACCCATTATATGTCATAACATAAATCTCTTCACTTGGTCATGACAAATTATCAAACCATGGGTTATCACCAATATAAAAACCATTTCTAAAAGCCATTGTACCATCCCCCCCAAGGATACCCATATATCACATTATCAAATACTCCCCACCCTTTTTATTCACATTTATCTCTCTTTCCTCACTTCATTACCTCATACACTCAACAATAAGAACTCAACACATGTATATTCACATGCACTCACAATACAAGTATGCTTGTGCAATTTACTATCACAGTTATTTCCTTTATTTAAAACCCCAAAATCATTAATTATCTTCCAATATAGGGACAGTTAGTCCTTTCTTTCCCGTGTCCATGTAGTCCACAAATCGGGCATACCACTTCAAGAGGGTAAGGATAGTATGTGCAGTTGTGCCCAACCTGGTTGCACAACTCGCGCATACAATCGGGTTCCATTTCCCCTACCGACTCTCTTATCATTGGAAACTCTTCCATATTCTCCTCAGAAAGAGATGCTACATCCTCTTCATCTTCCTCGGGAGGTCCCTCCTGAAAGTCCAGGCTAACTGCTATGCTAGAAGCAGACACCAAATCTATGAAACAGTTAGGGGTTCCCTTATCCCATAATTCCGTACACTCCCCTTCATTTGACATAATTGTATTCATAGAATACAATTAGAACCCAAAAATCATCAACTACAATTTCCAATAAAAACAATCTAGGTTTTTAGGGAATTTCTTATGTATATCACAATGTACTTTGTTTGGGGAAAGTTGCCAAATAAGCACACTTGTTTTTCCTTTGTTTCTGGGGGGGGAATCTCTAAATTGCTATTGTCTGTTGTTCAACTTGAGAATACCGGGGAAATACATTCTACTTTGCTATGTCTGATAAATCTAGTATTGTTTCATCAATTTGGGGGAAAAAAAACCTAGATGTTTTCTCATTTCTAGGGAAGTAAACCCTATCTTGCTATGTTTCAATAAATCTCTCCTAGAATGAATCTTTCTTCCCTTGCTATCATTCCTTTCTGTCAATTGTTGTTCTCAGATTAAACACTTCAGTTTGAGTCAATCGAAGTAAATTAACCCGGCCCCCGTGCAGCGGACTCCGAAGAGTCGGTCGGTTGGGATTCTTAGCCGTCAGTGAGACGTGCAACTGTCTTAATCTTACTTCGAGAAATTCATTCTTCCGAATTCGCTCTGATACCAACTGTAACGCCCGCCCCTTTTCACTGAAAATTACAGTCTATTTTTTTTTTTACATAAAAGTGACAAAGGGCACGGACGTCACGACGCGAGTTAAGTTCCGAGCTTCTAAAGCCCGCCCTTAACTCGCCAACCCTACGCGTGCGTGGAACATAAATCCACGAGTACGGTTCACGGGTAGAAAGTAAGCTCGCAATACATAAAAATCAATGCGGATGATAATAGACACTATCCTACCAATCGTCAGATAGCAGGGAAGAGATATCCGTTAAATTACTAAAATGCCCTCATACTGTACTGTCCAAAATAATTTATAAAACACAGCAAGACATCTAAGTTATTACATTTCCGACAAGCTAAATTATGCAAATACACATTTTCCCAAAATAAACTTAAACAAAATAATCACTCCGCCTTCCCAAGCTCCTAAGCTTGACTCCCGTCCTGTCCTTCCGTTCCGCCATCTCCTGCATCGTCAGCTAGGGTAGAAGTAGGGCGTTAGAACACGCGCCCAGTAGAACTTCGAGTAGGGCTAGCACATGGATTAGTAATAACAGCATGCAGATAATATTATAGAAAAACCATGCACTTTGGGCAATGTCATGCAATGGGTGTTCTATGTCATGAATCCCACCCATCAATCTCATCATCATTCTACAATGTTCCTTTTTCAACCATCCATAGTGTCCCAAATAAAATCCATACCATCATCGTGCATGACCCTCTTGATGGAAAAGCCTCATCAAGATGCGGTCCACACTAGGCATCTCCCCCTTGATGGAAAAACCATCATCAAGGTATACCAATACATACAAAATCCCCCTTGATGGAAAACCATCATCAATGTATCATAATTACAAGAGTCCCCCCTTGATGGCAAAGTCTCATCAAGGTATAATAATAACATATGTGAAATGTCCCCATGCTGTTTATCGGTCGCCTCGACGGAGCATGGACTCCGGTTTCATTTCATCATTCCCCTGTCATATGCCTCCCATGCCATGCATGAGATGTAGATGCCATGTGCCATGTAATATATAAAATTCAATAGTAATAAAACCCATCTTAAAACAATTACAAGATTACCAACTAAATCAAAGGGAAACCATCCCACAATATTTAATCCAAAACCCATCATAAACATTCACGTAATTTCCAAAATAATTTAAAGTAAAACATCACATGATATATAGTCCGAAACTTATCTTGAAGACAACCACATGATTTCCAAAATAGATTAAAGAAAACATCACCCAAATCCATGGCTTACAAAAAGGTAGGAATCCTACCGAATACCGACTCGCGTCCTTTTACGTTTTCCGTTCAATAAACATGGTCGCCGATCGCGCACA
Source organism: Chimonanthus salicifolius (assembly GCA_013350335.1). Lineage (NCBI taxonomy): Eukaryota > Viridiplantae > Streptophyta > Magnoliopsida > Laurales > Calycanthaceae > Chimonanthus > Chimonanthus salicifolius. Next base: position 25,615,870 of record CM023538.1, on the reverse strand, counting down.
GCCTGCGATGTCCAGTACCTTATTACACATTCATCATTAGTCCATGTTTTAACCATTATTAAGTCCATTAATCATACCTTAGTGGGGTTCGGCCATACATCATGGCCGAACTTCACTAACTAGGTTTTGTGGGTCCCACGTCATCTATTAAACCCATCAATCTTCCCATTTTCCATGGCTTTTTAAACCCATTTAAAATTTGTAACACATTACCATAGGGTTATTACATTAGATCCCCTAAGTCCATGATCAATTTCCATGGAACTCTTAAAGTTGACCACTAATTACGGTTTTGCCACTACCTCATCTTTCATACTTAATCACTCATTTATCCATGCATGATTAAGTCCATAATTGATCATAAACTTAGATCCCCAACTTAGGTCCATTAATTAACCATTGACCCATGTCACATAGCCATTAAAATTAACCATTTTATTAACCTACCCCTCATTCATTTAAACCCATACAAAATCTCACACTTAACCCTTTAGATGGGTAATGAATCATGGTTTCAAAATACCTCATTCATCAACTCTTCCCATGGGATTTAGCTCATACATTTAAACTACAATGAATCCATTACCCATTCATACTCTTTGGAGACCATGAACATCACTCATCCTCCAATTTAACCCACCAAAATGGATCACAATTGGGCCATGGGTTCGGCCATACACCATGGCCGAACCCATGGTGTCCTTTCCCCATTTTTCTTGGGTCCATTGTTACACATTTGGGTTTATCACAAATCCCTCCATGAAGGGTTTAATTCATACACTTAAAACCATCATCTTTAGCTACATTAGAGTCCATTACAAATATCAATGCTAAAACCATGTTTGGGTCCATCAACACAATCAACATTCCCATTTACTTTCCATTATTCACAACCCTTCATTCCACCATTTGATCACCATAGGGTTCGGCCATACACCATGGCCGAACCCATGTCTCAAGGTTCACTTCCTCCATGCATTTCAATGCCATAAACCCCTTTGCATTTTCATCATAAAACCATTTTACAACTTACTCCCATTCATTCATCTACAACCCTAATTTTCATTAGATAAAACCCTCATTGTCTTCCATCTTTTTGAAACCCTAATTATTTAAATCCAATACCAAATCACCCACCATGGGGTTTGGCCATACCACATGGCCGAACCCTATGGCCCATGATTTTCTTCCAATCATCCAATTCTATGCTTAATTTCATAAATTACCCAATGCACATAATCCAAGTATTTATTTCTTTTCCCTAACCCTAATTTTTCCACTTAGGATTTTTGCCCACTTTTCCATTCATTCCATTTGATGGATTTAAAATCCATAGCATAAATTTACTTGACTACCATTAAATTCACAAAATAAAACCCAAATCTTAAACCCTAAAATCCAAAATTTCTTGTTTAAGAAATACTCGCCATCCGACGTCTCCTCCGATTTCCGCCACTCCTGTCGGTCTCCATAGCCTCCTCTCTCCTTCCTTTTAATCTTTGGTAGGTTAAGATCTTTGATCAGGGGTGGCAATCCCCAACCCTAGAATCAGCCAAGGTAAGTTTTGTGTGAGAGAGGGAGAGGGGAAAATTATGAGAGGGAAGATGATAACCCTTTACCTTAGAGTGATTTCTCTCAAAATTCCACTCCTTTCTTCTCTCATTCTCTTCTCTTTTCCTTAACTCTCTTTCTCTCCTTCACTTGGATGTAGGGGACGACCATGGGAGAGTGGAAATGGAGATAGTTGAATGAAAAGAGAGTGGGAAAAGACATCAAGGCTTATCCCCATTTTTTTTTTTTTTTACTTTACATTAATTACCTTCACCAACCTTAAGTTATTTTGAGATATTTAAGTTGCTTTATGGCTTATAGCTCCACCCCTCTAAGTCCCAACGTGTTCTATTTTTTGAGTTTGGGATGAGGTGAGTCTTCACCTCATGGGCCCCCTTTGACCACTCTTAACTACCATTTTAAATAATTTAATTATTTAATTACTTAGTTACTTTAATTCCCATTTACTTATTTAAATCACCTTAGGTGAATTCATTATACTTAACCTAATTTCCATTATTCCACCCATGGTTGACCAAATCAACCATGGTGGTCGGCCCCACCAAACCTTGGGTCCACACTTGGCCACATCACCATTGTTTAATTCCAAATAACTTAGGTGATTTAAAATCATTGAATTCACTCTAAGTGGATTACCATTGGGCCTATGGGCCCAATTACATTTCCATCTAGCCCAGTTAACTTAGAGCATAACCCTCTTGACACATTGGGTCCCAAATGGGTATTTGACCCAATTTAACCATTCTTGACCCATTTAACCCTCATTGCCCCTTTAAATGAATTTAAATCAACTCCATAGTCCATTGGGCCATACTTGGGCCTTTGTCCAAATTTTTGGCCCATTTACTCTTTACTTCACCAATTTTCCAATTTCCATCACTAAATAACTTATATCCACATTTTTTATTAATTTAAAAATTCCGGGCCCTTACATGAAGGATCGGGGTTGTACTTCCTCAACATGGATACATGGAATACATCATATAGAGAGGATAGCTGTGGAGGGAGCGCCAACTGATAAGATACCCCCCCCCCCCCCCCCCCACCCTCTTCAGGATCGGAAACGGCCCCACAAATCTAGGTGACGTTTCCCCTTCTTCCCGAACCTCATGTGCCCCTTCCGTGGTGAGACTTTCAAAAACACCAAGTCTCCCACCTCAAACTCGAGGAACTTTTTCCTTTCGTCGGCGTAACTCTTCTGAAGGCTCTGCGCAGTGAATAGATGTCGCCGTATCACCTTGATCTGTGTTGTAGTCTCTGCAACCAACTCCGGTCCAATCAGCGCAGGCTCACCGGCCTCTGTCCAACACACTGACGATCTACACGGCCTACCATATAAGGCCTCAAACGGAGCCATCTGGAGGCTTGCTTGGTAACTGTTATTGTAAGAGAACTCCACCAGTGGCAAATGATCCTCCCATCCGCCCCTGAAGTCTAGTATGCATGCTCTCAGCATATCCTCCAATGTCTGTATTGTCCTCTCCGACTGTCCATCAGTCTGTGGATGAAATGTTGTGCTATTCAATATGTCGGTCCCCATAGCCGACGGCATGCCCTGCCATAATTTGCCGGTGAATCGGCCATCCCTGTCGGACACAATAGTCCGGGGAATACCATGTAGTCTGATGATATCTCAGATGTATCGTCGACCCAAGGTCTCCGATGAATCTGTCATCTTTATGGGAAGGAAGTGTGCAGACTTAGTCAACCAGTCCACTACGACCCATATAGCATCGTTGCCCTTTGATGACCTTGGCAACCCTGTTACGAAGTCCATGGATGTGTGCTCCCGCTTCCACTCTGGCACTGGCAAAGGTGCGAGTAAACCCGGTGGTCTCTGATGTTCCGCCTTGACTTGTTGGCAAGTTAGGCAACGAGCAACAAACTCCGCCACATCTCTCTTGAGTCCCTGCCACCAATAGTGCCTCTTAAGATCATGATACATCTTAGTGCTGCCCGGATGGATAGAGAGCTTGGTTTGGTGTGCTTCAATCAACAGCTCTTTTCTGCAGCTCTTAGGCACATATGTCCTGCCTCGGAACACAAGACCTTGTCCTGGTCGTAACTCCCACTCCGGTACAACTTCACTGGTAGACATCTTAGCCCATATCTCTTCCACCTCTAGATCTGTTCGTTGTTCCCGTTCAATCTCGGAGACCATGTTGGATCGTATGATCAGACTATATATGGTCCCATGATTATTGAGGTCGAGTTTAAATTCTCTAATGGTATTCAATACCTCCCATTCCGTCTTGATCAAGCTGGCTACTGTCGCATGTGACATGCGGCTGAGGGCATCCGCCACCTTGTTCGCCTTGCCCAGATGATACCAAAGTGCGAACTCATAATCTGCCAAGTATTCCATCCATCTACGTTGTCTCATGTTGAGTTCCTTCTGGTCAAATAAATACTTCAGGCTCTTGTGATCTGAGAATACCTCAAATTTCTCACCGTAAAGGTAGTGTCTCCAGCTTTTGAGAGCGAAGACCACTGCTGCTAGCTCCAGATCATGTGTGGGATAACGACGTTCATGAATTTTCAACTGTCTTGAGTCGTGCGCCACCGCACGATTACCTTGACTGAGTGTACACCCCAGTCCCTCACCTGAGGCATCACAGTACACCTCATAATTTCTGCCTCTTTCCGGCATGATCAGAATAGGAGCGGTTGTAAGCCTCTCCTTTAGCTCCTCAAATCTCCGGTTGCATAGATCAGACAGCTCAAATTTAACTCCTTTCTGAGTGAGTCGGGTAAATGGAGCCGCAATCTTAGAGAAGTCCATTATTAAATTCCTATAGTAACCGGCCAATCCCAGAAAACTGCAGATCTCCGTCACATTCGTCGGCGCTTTCCACTCCTTCCCTGCCGCTACCTTAGCCGGGTCGACGGCTATACCTTCCTTCGATATAACGTGCCCCAAGAAGTTGACCTCAGATAACCAGAACTCACACTTGCTGGCTTTGGCACATAACTGGTTTTTCCTTAAGGTGTCCAAGAATACCCGCAGGTGCTCAGCATGTTCCTCTTGACTTTTGGAATAGATCAGGATGTCATCAATAAATACAATCACAAATTGGTCAAAGTAAGGACGGAAGATCCTTTTCATCAAATCCATGAACACAGTCGGTGCGTTTGTAAGTCCAAATGGCATGACCACATATTCATATAAGCCATACCATGTCCTGAAAGCTGTCTTCTCTATATCCTCCTCCCTAACCCGGATTTGATGGTACCCGGACATCAGTTCAATCTTGGAGAAGTGAGAGGAACCCCTAATTGATCAAACAAATCGTCAATCCTGGGTAGGGGATAATTGTTCCTGACAGTCAACTGGTTTAATTTCCTATAATCCACACACATCTGAAGGGTACCGTCCTTCTTTTTCACAAATAATACCGGGGCTCCCCATGCAGATGTGCTGTTCCGAATAAAACCCAGTCTGAGCAGTTCATTAATCTGCTTCTTTAGCTCGATCATCTCGGTCGGTGCCATCCTGTAATGGGGCAATGATACTGGAGCAACACCGGGATACAATTTGATCTCAAAGTCTATCTCCCTCTTGGGTGGCAAACCAGGGAGCATCGTTGGGAATACCTCTGCATAATCTGCTACTACGGCTGGAAGTTCAGCCACTGGCGCTCTATCTAATTTGAGACTGTTCAAGGCGAAGTGGTTCAATTCTTCCTGCATCCTTCTAGGGATGCCCTGCCTGTCAGCGTGTACCACGTACCGCTTTCCCTCGGGTGACCAGAATATCACCCTACGAAGATGGCAATCAATATGGGCCTGGAATGTAGCCAACCAGTCCATGCCAAATATAACATCGTACTCAGCCATATCGATTACCAAATAGTTGAACTCGAATCTGAATCCCGCGAGTTCAGTGTTCAATGCCGTGCATATGAGTCCCAAAGATGTGTCTCCCACGGGGGATACAATGGTAAGTGATGTGGACAGGTTTTGTACTAATGTGCCCGTAGCAGATATGAATGCAGCAGATATAAATGAATGGGAAGCTCTAGAATCAAATAATGTAACAGCATAGGAACTACCAACTACGGCCATACCTTGAATCACCGAGCGATCCGCCGTTGCTGGAGGAGCTATTGTAAAAAGTTCTCCCATTCCTGTATGGTTTGGCGCCCTTCCCCTCTGGTTGTAGGTCATGCCTCCTTGTGACTAAGCTAGTCTCGCTGGAGGGCGGGAAGAACCCCTGAAGTTAGAGGGTCTATTGAGCTGCGGACACTCCCTCTTGAAGTGTCCCTCTTGACCACACTGATAACATGTATTCCCACCCCGTGGGACTTGAATGACTGATGTTGACGGGGAGGGCTAATTGGGGCGAAAGCCCCCTGTAGACCAAGCGGAGGGTGAGGGTCTGTTAAAATTCGGGCGGAACCTCTTGTTGGGTTGAAATGCACCCCGCCCACTCTTCCCTCGGCGGTTGTCAGGCCGCGCCAACTCATTCAACTCTCGTTCCGTTGTAGTGGCCCTGCTAACCACCCCTGCCAGTGTAGGTTCCATGAAGATGGTCACCCTAGCCCTGATGCTCGGCCGAAGGCCCCGCTCAAACTTACGGGCGCTCCGGTGCTCGGTATCCACCATGTAGAATGCATAGATGGATAGCCTAGGGAATTCTCTGTGATACTCTGCCACCGTCATATTACCTTGTACCAATGACAGGAAGGCTTGAGTCTGGCTCTCTCTTTGTTCCTCCGGAAAATATTGCTCTAAAAAGGTAGCTGAGAACCCTTCCCATGTCATGGCAATCCTTTGCCCTTCCGGTACAATTGCTTGCTGCTTTTCTACAACCTCCCACCAATTACCGGCATCCTCGATTAGTTGAGATGTAGCCAGTAAGATCCTATCAGCATGACCAGAAATCTGAAGCAGATTCAAGATATGAGTGATTTTTTTTCAACCAGTGCTCTGCTGCGATAGCCCCTTCCTTTCCCCTGAAGTAGGGAGGGCGCTGTTGCTGGAAATCTCTAACCATATTCCGTTTGTTGGAGTCGCTGGTGGTCGCATCCCCAATCAGGTGCTGTTGCAGGACAGAGGTGACCACCGCTTGAACCAATTCTTTTAACTCGGGAGGCACAACCGGTAGGTTCACACTATTCTGTCTCTCCTCCCGATGGGGTGGCTGTACCTCCTCTTCCTAACGAGGTGGTGTTACCTCTTTCTCTATCCATGGGTTGCGGCGAGTTCTTCTTTTTGGCTGCATTTTCCTAAGTCATTGAAAAACATTTATCGATTTAGTTCCTTTTCAAATTGGGTTGGGGGGGGGGGGGGGGGGGGGGGAGGAATGCTAAGTAAACATACTTTGTTTTGGGGGAGAAAACTTCCTAATTATTGTTTCTCATTTTGGGGAAAATTACCAAATAAGCACACTTGATTTGAAGGAAAACTTCCCAAATATTAAATGTTCCCTTTTAATTTGGGGAAATCGGGGAGATTTTCCTATTTTGCTACGTTTGACAGTTCCAACTTAGATTGATTGTTCTTCCCCTGCTATCATTCCTTTCCGTCAAATGTTGTTCTCAGATTGAACTCTTCAGTTTGAGTCAATCGAAGTACATTAACCCGGCCCCCGTGCAGCGGACTCCGAAGAGTAGGTCAGTTGGGATTCTTATCCGTCAGTGAGACGTGAAACCGTCTTAATCATACTTCGAGAGATTCATTCTTCCGATTTCGTTCTTATACCAACTGCAACGCCCGCCCTTTTTCACCGAAATCAGAGTCTAATTTTTTTTTTTTTAAATATAAAGAGTGACAAAGGGCGCGGACGTCACGACGCGAGTTAAGTTCCGAGCTTCTAAAGCCCGGCCCTTACCTGGCCAATCCTACGCGTACGTGGAACGAAGTCTACGGAGAATGGTTCACACGTAGAAGCAAGCTCGAGTAATATTAAATTAAATGTGGAATGATAATAGAGACTAAACTACACATTTTAGATAGCAGGGAAGAACATTCATTTGATTACTAAGATACCTCAAAATTACAACATCCAAAACTGAAAACCAAAACATAGCAGGTAATCTAAAATATTACATTTCCGACAAGCTAGGCTACTCAAATACATTTCCAAAACAAATTTAAATAAGTTAAGTAGCTGCCTTCCCCCAAGCTCCTAAGCTTGGCTCCCGTTAGACCACTCGCCCAGTAGGACTCCGAGTAGGGCTAGCACACGGATTAGTGGTAGCAAGCATACAGATAATAATATAGTGAAAACTGGTAGACAATCATATCATGAAACTATAAAGCGAATGCCATGCCATGGGTGTCTGTGCTATGAATCCCACCCATCATCCCTACTATCATGATGCCACATCCCCTTGACGGAAAAAAAAACTCGTCAAGACATAACCAATCGCAATGTATCCCCCTTGACAGCAAGGCCTCTTCAAGGTGTCCCCATGCTTGCTTCTCGATTGCCCCGACGGAGCATGGACTCCGGTTTTAGCCTATTAGGCTATCCCCGTGCCTGTTCTCGGTCGCCCCGACTGAGCATGGCCTCCGGTTCCTTTATTTTCCCGTCCATGCTATGCGTGAGATGTAATGCATTATGCTATGTAATATATTTGGATCATAGCCTTTACAATCCGGCCACCGACACGCGTGACAATCCGGCCACCGACACGCGTACCGCTCGCGATAACCAATACCTTATTACATACACATAATCAATCCATATTTTAACTATTTCTAAGCCCATGAATCATTTCCAAGTCCATATGAAAAATCGGTCACTATTTAGGTTTTGTGGGTCCCATTTAATCCATTACATATTTTAATTACATGAGTCTAAAAAATCAGTCTCCTGGGCTTTATTTAACCATACATAAACTTATTACTTAGTGCCCCTAAATCGATGGTCCTCTCCCATGGAGTTCTTGAATTTGGCCATTAATTACGGTTTTTCCACTACCTTTTCTCCATGATTAATCACTCATTCACCCTTGCCTAACTAAGTTCATAATTGATCATAAACATGGACCCCTAACTTAGGTCCGTTAATGACCCATTCAACCATGTCACATGATCATTAAAATTAGCCATTTAATTAATCTAATCCCCATTAATTAATCCATATGCATATACCTTAATCTTAGTCCTTAATTGGTTCACAAAATGGGTCCCATTGATGTCTCATTAACCATAACATAACAACACTAGAAATCAGCCATTTAAATACTCTAATCCTCATTCATTTCTCACATACATAACACCAAATTTAATCCATAAGTTTACCCACAAATGGGTCATGGTTTCGGCCATACACCATGGCCGAACCCATGATGTCTTTATCCCATTTTTTCTTTGGCCTATTTACACATTTGGACCCATCATAAGCCCTTCCATGAAGGGGTTTAATTTATACATTTCAATCATCATCCTTAATCACATTCAAGCCCATAAACTTAGCCACATTCCCATTCCAACTATCAACATTAGGTTCACATTGGTCCATCAACACCACCAACATTCCCCATTTATTTTTCCATAATTCATAATCGTTAAATCCACCATTGATCACCATAGGGTTTGGCCATACACCATGGCCGAACCCATGGTTCATGATCCATCATTTTCTATGCCTCTTGGGGCCACAAAAATCATTCTCACACTCCATGATCTTTCCTCATTTAAACCCCTTTAATTTTCCAACATTTAATCCTTTACAACCCTAAAAATCATAATCACTCTCCATGGCTTTAAACCTTAAAACCCTAATTAAATTCATCAACCATTTACCATGGGGTTCGGCCATACTACATGGCCGAACCCTATGGTCCATTAATCCCCTCAACATCCACATATTTCCATGCTTAATTATTTAATTACATATCATCCTTAATCCTTTTATTTATTTTCCTTAACCCTAATTTTTTTTCTCCATTAGGGTTTTGTCCATCTTTCCTCTCTTCATTTGATGGATTTTAGATTCAAGGCCATGATTTGGCCATCTCTAAATCCAAGAAATAGATTTCATAGTCTCTTGAACCCTAAGAAAATCCAAATCTCTTGTTTTAGAAAATACTTACAATCCGTTGTCTCCTTCGACTTTCTTTGCTCCCGTCGGACTCCTTGGCCTCCTTTCTTCTTCCTCTCCTTGTTTGATCGGCTAAGATGCTTGATCAATGGTGACAACCTCCAAGCTTGGGTTCGGCCATAGTAGGGTTCGATTTGAGAGAGAGAAAAGGATGGAGATGAGAAAGAAGGCACCTAGTCTTGACCTTGGTGTGATGGCTTATCCTTGCACTTCCCTCTCTTTTCTTCTCTTCTTCTTTCTCTTGGTTTTCTTCCTTTCCTTCTCCTTGGGTGTAGGACGGTTTTTGAGAGGGCAAGAGATGGAGGACGTATGAAAGAGTTAGATGGAATGGAGAGAATGAGATGAAAAAGTCATCTCATCTCTTGGTTGCTTAAGACATACTCCACATTAACTCCTCCCACCAACCCATACAAGATATTTTCCATGCTTTATGACCCAACAGCATTATCCAACGTTTTTGGTGTCTTCCAATGGGTGGTTTTGGTCTTTCATTGACCATTTGACCACCTTTTTAACTTAGCTTAATCAACTAATTAATTGGATCATTAAGTTAATTAATTTCATTCAACTTAACTCCACTTGCTTAAATTCCCTTTATGCATACACCCATGGTTGACCAATTCAACCATGTTGGCCGGCCCCACCAAACCTTGGGTCCACACGCCACCTCACTTGGTGAGGTAGAGGTGGGCCCCATTCGGCCATGTCACTTAGGTCCAACTAACATTAACTTAGATGACTTAATTTCCAAATCAATCCATTCCTCTTATTGGATCACCATTGGGCCCATGGCCCAATTACATTTTCATCTTACCCATTTACCTTAGAGCTTACACCAACTTGATCCATTGGGTCCCAAGTGGTTATTGGGCCCAATTTGACCACCCTTGGCCCAATTGACTATCATTGACCCTTTAAATGAATTTAAATCCAATCCATAGTCCATTGGGCCATACTTGGGCCTTTGTCCATATTTTGATCAATTCACCATTCATTCCATCACTTTTCCCAATTTCCATTATTAAATAAATAATATCGACATTTATATTGATTTAAAAATTCCGGGCTATTACAATCCAAGTCTATGGATCAATTATGGACAAAGAAATGTATATGGTTAAGTGAATGTCTGACCATGGGAAAGGTATTGGCAAAACCATAATTAATGGCCAAATTTAAGAACCCATGGAAGATGATCATGGACTTAGGGGCTCTACGTAATAAACTTATGTATGGTTAAATAAAGCCTAGGGTGGTTGATTTTTAGATTCATGTGATTTAAATATTTGATAGATTAAACGGGACCCACAAAACTGCATAATGATGTTCGGCCATGATGTATGACCGAACCCCACTAAGGCATGAATTAGGGACTTAATAATGGTTAAAAACCACGAACTAATTATTGTTATATAATAAGGTACCGGACATTGTAAGCGGTGCACGATCGGCGATCGGATTATTGGATGGAAACGCTAAGGAGTACTAGTCGGTATTCGGTAGGATTCCTACCTTTTTGTAAGCCATGGATTAAGTATTATGTGATGGTTTTTCCTTTGATTTATTTTGGTCATGGATTAAGTATTATGTGATGGTTTTTCCTTTGATTTATTTTGGTCATGGATTAAGTATTATGTGATGGTCTTTCCTTTGATTTATTTTGGTCATGGATTAAGTGTTATGTGATGGTTTTCCTTTGATTTATTTTGGTAATCATGTAATGGTTTTAAGATGGGTTTTATGACTATGATCATATATATTACATGGCATATGGCATCTACATCTCATGCATGACATGGGAGGGATATGGTATGGGAAGGATGAAATGAAACTGGAGTCCATGCTCTCTCGGGGCGACCGAGAAGCAAGCATGGGGATATCTTGATGTGTTTCATCCATCATGAGGGATATTATGAGATATAACCGGAGTCCATGCTCCGTCGGGGCGACTGAGAAGCAAGCATGGGGACACCTTGACGAGGCTTTGCCATCAAGGGGGATGATATGTGATTGTTTACACCTTGACGAGGTTTTGCCGTCAAGGGGGATGATTTGTGATTGTTTATATCTTGACGAGGTTTTTCCGTCAAGGGGGATATGGCAGATGATGGTATGAATGATGGGTGGGATTCATGACATAGGACACCCATTGCATGACATTGTACCAAATTGCATGGTTTTGGATATGATATTATCTATATGTTTTGTTACCACTAATCCATGTGTTAGCCCTACTCGGAGTCCTACTGGGCGCGTTGTCTAATGCCCTACTTCTACCCTAGCTGATGACGCAGGAGATGGCGGAAACGGTGGATGAGACGGGAGCCAAGCTTAGGAGCTTGGGGAAGCGAGCTGTTTAGTTTATTTAAGTTTTATTTTGGAAATGTAATTTTGAGTAACTTAGCTCGTCGGAATGTAATAACTTAAATTACTTGCTATGTTTTGGATTTTATTTTGGACAGTACGATTTAGTGGTATTTTGTAATTAAATGGATGTTTCTTCCCTGCTATTTGAAAATTGGTAGGATAGTCTCTATTACATTTTCCGCACTTAGTTTAAATATTCCTTGAGCTTACTTCTACGTGTGAACCGTTTTTCGTGGACTTAGTTTCCACGCACACGTAAGGTTGGCCAGTTAAGGGCCGGGCTTTAGAAGCTCGGACTTAACTCGCGTCGTGACGTCCGCACCCTTTGTCACTCTTCATTAAAATATATATATATATATATATATATATATATATATATATATACTCTGATTTTCTGTGAAAAGGGGCTGGTGTTACAGTTGGTATCAAAGCAAAATCGGAAGAATAAATCTCTCGAAGTAAGATTAAGACGGTTGCACATCTCACTAACGGCTAAAAATCCCAACTGACCGACTCTTCGGAGTCCGCTGCACGGGGGCCGGGTTAGTTTACTTCGATTGACTCAAACTGAAGTATTCAATCTGAGAACAACGTTTGAAGGAAACGAATGATAGCAAGGGAAGAAAAAATTCATTCTAAGTTAGATTTGTCAAACATAGCAATATAGGGCTTATTTCCCCCGAAAATGAGAACACAATACTTTGATACTTAGGAAATTTCCCCCAAAACAAGGTATAATCACTTAGAAATCTTTCCTCCGAATTGGTGAAACAGTGATAGCTTTATCAAACGTAGCGAAAATAGGATGTATTTCCATAGTATCCCTAAGTTGAACAACAAACAGTAGGAATTTAGAGATATCACCCCCCCCCCCCCCCCCCTAAAAAAAAAAAAAAAAACAAAGGAAAACCAAGTGTGCTTATTTGGCAACTTCCCCCAAACAAAATACATTGTACTATGCATAAGAAATTTCCCCAAAACTAAGTATGATTATTTAGTGATTTCCCCCAAAATGAGAAAACAAATCTAGTTTTCCCCAATTGATGGAACAGTGATGGATTTATCAAACGTAGGAAATTTCCCCGATCTTACCAAATGGAACAAACATTGATACTTAGGAAAGTTATTCCCAAAACTAAGTGTGCTAATTTGGAAATTTTCCCCCAAAATACATTGTGTTATGTATAAGAAATTTCCCCAAGACCTAGATTGGTTTTTTTGGAAACTGCTGTTGATGATTTTTGTATTCTATGATACAGATATGTCAAGTGACATGGAGTATACAGAATTATGTGTCAGGCACTGTAATAGCCGGAATTTTTAAATCAATATAAATGTGGATATTATTTATTTTAATGATGGAAATTGGGAAAATTGATGGAATAGATGGTAAATGGATCAAAGTTTGGACAAAGGCCCAAGTATGGCCCAATGGACCATGGATTGGATTTAATTTATCTTAATGGTCAATGATGGTCAAATTGGGCCCAATACCCACTTGGGACCCAATGGATCAAGTTGGTATAAACCCTAAGGTAAATGGGTAGGAGGTAAATATAATTGGGCCATGGGCCCAATGGTGATCCAATAAGTGGGAGTGTATGGAATGGGTTTAAATCACCTAAGTTAATTTGAAGTTGACCAAGGTGACATGGTTCAATGGGACCCACCTCCACCTCACTAAGTGAGGTGGCGTGTGGACCCAAGGTTTGGTGGGGCTGGCCACCATGGTTGAATTGGTCAACCATGGGTGTATGCATAAAGGGAATTTAAGCAAGTGGAGTTAAGTTGAATGAAATTAATTAACTTAATGATCCATTAATTAGTTAATTAAGCTAAGTTAAAAAGGTGGTCAAATGGTCAATGAAAGACCAAAACCACCCATTGGAAGACAGCAAAAACGTTGGATAATGTTGTTGGGTCATAAAGCATGGAAAATATCTTGTATGGGTTGGTGGGAGGAGTTAATGTGGAGTATGTCTTAAGCAACCAAGAGATGAGATGACTTTTTCATCTCATTCTCTCCATTCCATCTAACTCTTTCATACGTCCTCCATCTCTTGCCCTCTCAAAAACCGTCCTACACTGGGTCTATGGGGGGCTTTCGCCTCAATCAGCCCTCCCCGATAGCATCAGTCACTCAACTCCCACGGGGTGGGAATACATGTTATTAGTGTGGCCAACAGGGACACTTCAAGAGGGAGTGTCTACAGCTCAACAGACCCTCTAACTTCAGGGGTTCTTCCCTCCCTCCAGCTAGACCAGCTCAGTCACGAGGAGGCAGGACCTACAACCAGAGGGGACGGGCGCCAAATCCTACAGGAACGGGAAAACTTTTTACAATAGCTCCTCCAGCAGCGGCGGATCACTCAGTGATTCAAGGTATGGCCGTAGTTGGTAGTTCCTATGCTGTTACATTATTTGATTCTGGAGCTTTCCATTCATTTATATTTGTTGCATTCATATCTGCTACGGGCACATTAATACAAAACCTGTCCACATCACTTACCATTGTATCCCCCGTGGGAGACACATCTTTGGGACTCATATGCACGGCATTGAACACTGAACTCGCGGGATTCAGATTCGAGTTCAACTATTTGGTAATCGATATGGCTGAGTAGGATGTTATATTTGGCATGGACTGGTTGAGTACATTCCAGGCCCATATTGATTGCCATCTTTGTAGGGTGATATTCTGGTCACCCGAGGAAAAGCCGTACGTGGTACACGCTGACAGGCAGGGCATCCCTAGAAGGCTGCAGAAAGAATTGAACCACCTTGCCTTGAACAGCCTCAGATTAGATAGAGCGCCAGTGGCTGAACTTCTAGCGGTAGTAGCAGATTATGCTGAGGTATTCCCAACGGAGCTCCCTGGTTTGCCACCCAAGAGGGAGATAGACTTTGAGATCAAATTGTATCCCGGTGTTGCTCCAGTATCATTGCCTCATTACAGGATGGCACCAGCCGAGATAACCGAGCTAAAGAAGCATATTGATGAACTGCTCAGATTGGGCTTTATTAGCAACAGCAGATCCGCATGGGGAGCCCCAGTATTATATGTGAAGAAGAAAGACCCCCTTCGGATGTGTGTGTACTATAGGAAATTAAACCAGTTGACTGTCAGGAACAAGCATCCCCTACCCAGGATTGACGATCTGTTTGATCAACTTAGGGGTTCCTCTCACTTCTCCAAGATTGATCTGATGTTCGAGTACCATCAAATCCAGGTTAGGGAGGAGGATATAGAGAAGACAGCTTTCAGGACACGGTATGGTCTATATGAGCATGTAGTCATGCCATTTGGACTTACTAATGCACCCGCTGTGTTCATGGACCTGATGAATAGGATATTCCGTCCTTACTTGGATCAGTTTGTGATTGTATTCATTGATGATATTCTGATCTATTCTAAGAATCAGGAGGAACATGCTGAGCACTTGCGGATAGTCCTGGACACCTTGAGAAAGAACCAGTTGTATGCGAAAGCCAGCAAGTGTGAATTCTGGCTATCTGAGGTCAACTTCTTGGGGCACGTGATATCGGAGGAAGGTATAACCGTGGACCCGGCTAAGGTAGCGGCAGTGAAGGAGTGGAAAGCGCCGACGAATGTGACGGAGATCCGCAGTTTTCTGGGATTAGCCGGTTACTATAGGAAATTCATCATGGACTTCTCCAAGATTGCAGCTCTACTTACCTGACTCACTCAGAAAGGAGTTAAATTTGAGTAGTCAGATCTGTGCAACCGGAGATTTGAGGAGCTAAAGGAGAGGCTTACAACCGTTCCTATTCTGATCTTGCCGGAAAGAGGCAGAAATTATGAGGTGTACTGTGATGCCTCAGGTGAGGGACTGGGGTGTACACTCAGTCAAGGTAATCATGCGGTGGCGTACGGATCAAGACAGTTGAAAATTCATGAACGTCATTATCCCACACATGATCTGGAGCTAGCAGCAGTGGTCTTCGCTCTCAAAAGCTGGAGACACTACTTTTACGGTGAGAAATTTGAGGTATTCTCAGATCACAAGAGCCTGAAGTATTTATTTGACCACAAGAAACTCAACATGAGACAACATAAATGGATGGAATACTTGGCGGATTATGAGTTCGCACTTTGGTATCATCCGGGCAAGGCGAACAAGGTGGCCGATACCCTCAGCCGCATTTCACATGCGACAGTAGCCAGCTTGATCAGGACAGAATGGGAGGTATTGAATACCATTAGAGAATTTAAACTCTACCTCAATAATCATGGGACCATATATAGTCTGATCATACGATCCAACATGGTCTCCGAGATTGAATGGGAACAACGAATAGATCCAGAGGTGGAGGAGATATGGGCTAAGATGTCTACCGGTGAGGTTGTACCGGAGTGGGAGTTACGACCAAGACAGGTCTTGTGTTCCGGGGCAAGACATATGTTCCTAAGCACTGCAGAAGAGAGTTGTTGATTGAAGCACACCAAACCAAGCTCTCTATCCATCAGGGCAGCACTAAGATGTATCATGATCTTAAGAGGCACTATTGGTGGCGGGGACTCAAGAGAGATGTGGCGGAGTTTGTTGCTCATTACCTAACTTGCCAACAGGTCAAGGCAGAACATCAGAGACCACCGGGTTTACTCGCACCTTTGCCAGTGCCAGAGTGGAAGTGGGAGCACATATCCATGGACTTCGTAACAGGGTTGCCAAGATCATCAAAGGGCAACGATGCGATATGGGTCGTGATGGACCGGTTGACTAAGTCTGCACACTTCCTTCCCATCAAGATGACAGATTCATCGGAGAGTTTGGGTCGACTATACATCCGGGATATCATTAGACTACATGGTATTCCCCGGACTATTGTGTCCGACAGGGATGGCCGATTCACCGGCAGAGTATGGCAGGGCATGCAGTCGGCTATGGGGACCGACATATTGACTAGCACAGCATTTCATCCACAGACTGATGGACAGTCGGAGAGGACAATACAGACATTGGAGGATATGCTGAGAGCATGCATGCTAGACTTTAATGGCGCATGGAAGGATCATTTGCCACTGGTGGAGTTCTCTTACAATAACAGTTACCAGGCAAGCCTCCAGATGGCTCCGTTTGAGGCCTTATATTGTAGGCCGTGTAGATCGGCAGTGTGTTGGACAGAGGCCGGTGAGCTTGCGCTGAATGGACCGGAGTTGGTTGCGGAGACTACAACGCAGATCAAGTTGATACGACAACACCTACTCACTGCGCAGAGCCGTCAAAAGAGTTACGCCGACAAGAGGAGAATGTTCCTCGAGTTTGAGGTGGGAGACTTAGTGTTTTTGAAAGTCTCACCACGGAAGGGGAACATGAGGTTCGGAAAGAAAGGGAAACTGTCGCCTAGATTTGTGGGGCCGTTTCCGATCCTGAAGAGGGTGGGGGGGGGGGGGGGGGGGTAGCTTATCAGTTGGGGCTCCCTCCACAGCTATCCTCTCTACATGATGTATTCCATGTATCATGTTGAGGAAGTACAACCCCGATCCTTCACATGTCCTGAGCGTGCAAGACGTCAATGTGCAAAGCGACGTGACATATGTGGAGAAACCGATCAGGGTAATCGGGAGAGAACAAAGAGTGCTGAGAAACCGCGCTATTCAGTTCGTCAAGGTGGTATGGGAACGGCATGGCAATGAGGAAACCACCTGGGAACTTGAATCCGAAATGAGAGCCGCTCATCCGGATCTTTTTGTATGAGTTGTTTTGAACCTCTACTTCGCTCGAATTTTCGGGATGAAAATTTCAAAAGAGGATTGTATTGTAATAGCCCGGAATTTTAAAATCAATATAAATGTGGATATTATTTATTTTAATGATGGAAATTGGGATAATTGATGGAATAAATGGTAAATGGATCAAAGTTTGGACAAAGGCCCAAGTATGGCCCAATGGACCATGGATTGGATTTAATTTCTCTTAATGGTCAATGCTGGTCAAATTGGGCCAAGGATGGTCAAATTGGGCCCAATACCCACTTGGGACCCAATGGATCAAGTTGGTATAAGCCCTAAGGTAAATGGGTAGGAGGTAAATATAATTGGGCCATGGGCCCAATGGTGATCCAATAAGTGGGAGTGTATGGAATGGGTTTAAATCACCTAAGTTAATCTGAAGTTGACCAAGGTGACATGGTTCAATGGGACCCACCTCCACCTCACCAAGTGAGGTGGCGTGTGGACCCAAGGTTTGGTGGGGCTGGCCACCATGGTTGAATTGGTCAACCATGGGTGTATGCATAAAGGGAATTTAAGCAAGTGGAGTTAAGTTGAATGAAATTAATTAACTTAATGATCCATTAATCAGTTAATTAAGCTAAGTTAAAAAGGTGGTCAAATGGTCAATGAAAGACCAAAACCACCCATTGGAAGACAGCAAAAACGTTGGATAATGTTGTTGGGTCATAAAGCATGGAAAATATCTTGTATGGGTTGGTGGGAGGAGTTAATGTGGAGTATGTCTTAAGCAACCAAGAGATGAGATGACTTTTTCATCTCATTCTCTCCATTCCATCTAACTCTTTCATACGTCCTCCATCTCTTGCCGTCTCAAAAACCGTCCTACACCTAAGGAGAAGAAAGAAGAAGAGAAACCATGGAGGAAAGAAGACAAGAAAGCTAAGAAGAGAAGAAAAAATTCAAAGCAAAGGCCCACCACTCCAAGATCAAAGGTTGGGATCTTATTTCTCACCATCTCCTCCTCTCCCTCTCTCAAGCAAACCCTACATTAGCCGACCCCAAACTTGGAGGTTTTCACCATTGATCAAGCATTTTGGCCGACCAAAGATCAAGAGGAAGGAGAAAGGACGCCAAGGAGTCCGACGGGAGCGAAGAAAGTCGGAGGAGACGACGGATTGTAAGTATGTTCTAAAACAAGAGGTTTGGATTTTTCTTAGGGTTTAAGAGCCTATGAAATCCATTTCTTGGATTTAGAGGTGGCCAAATCATGGCTTTGGATCTCAAATCTATCAAATGGAAGGATGGAAAGTGGACAAAACCCTAATGAAAAACTAGGGTTAAGAAAAATAAATAAAAGGATTAAGGATGATATGTAATTAAATAATTAAGCATGGAAGTGTGGGTTTTTAATGAATTGATGGACCATAGGGTTCGGCCATTTTGTATGGCCGAACCCCATGGTAAATGGTTGAGGATTTTAATTAGGGTTTTAAGGTTTAAAGCCATGGAGAATGATTATGATTTTTAGGGTTGTAAATGATTAAATGTTGGAAAATTAAAGGGGTTTAAATGAGGAAAAATCATGGAGTGTGGGAATGATTTTTGTGGCCTCAAGAGGTATAGAAAATGATGGATCATGAACCATGGGTTCGGCCATGGTGTATGGCCGAACCCTATGGTGATCAATGGTGGATTTAATGGCTAGGAATTATGGAAAAATAAATGGGGAATGTTGGTGGTGTTGATGGACCAATGTGAACCTAATGTTGATAGTTGGGATGGAAATGTGATTAAGGAATGATGAATCAAATGTATGGTTTAGGTTCTCTCAATGGAAGGACTTATGATGAATCTAATATGTAACCAAAGACCAAGGAAAATGGGGATTTGGTTTAGAAGGGGTTGATTTTTAATGAACCCAATGGTAGATCATTTTGGCCTAAGACTAATGTGTAAGTATATGTTTAAATGAATGGACTTTAGGTTAAATTAAATGGCTGATGTTAGTGGTCTTGTGATATGGGTGATGGGTCAATTATGGGCCCAAGAATGTGGCTAAGAATGATGATTTAATTGTAAGTCATTTTTATGGGCTAAGGAAGGACGTATGCATGTGATTAATTAATGGGGATTAGATTAATTAAATGGCTAATTTTAGTGGTCATGTGACATGGTTCAATGGGTCATTAATGGACCTAAGTTAGGGATCCAAGTTTATGATCAATTATGAACTTAGTTAGGCAAGGGTGAATGAGTGATTAACCATGGAGAAGGGGTAGTGGCAAAACCGTAATTAATGGCCAAGTTCAAGAACTCCATCGGAGAGGACCATGGATTTTGGGGCACTAAGTAATAAGTTTATGTACGGTTAAATAAAGCCTAGGAGACTGATTTTTAGACTCATGTAATTAAAATATGTAATGGATTAAATGGGACCCACAAAACCTAAATAGTGACCGATTTTTCATATGGACTTGGAAATGATTAATGGGCTTAGAAATAGTTAAAATATGGACTGATTATGTGTATGTAATAAGGTATTGGATATCGCGAGCGGTACGTGTGTCGGTAGCGGGATTATCGGACGAAAACGTAAAAGGACGAGAGTCGGTATTCGGTAGGATTCCTACCTTTTTGTAAGCCATGGATTGTGTGATGGTTTCTTTGAATTATTTTGGAAATTTTATGGTTTATTTTATGATGGGTTTTAAGATCATGATTTATGTATCTTATATGGCATAATGCAGGATTATGAATTATATACGAAGTTATGAATTCTATATTATGATTATGGATTATACATATTACATAGCATAATGCATTACATCTCATGCATGGCATGGGCGGGAAAATAAAGGAACCGGAGTCCATGCTCCGTCGGGGCGACTGAGAACAGGCATGGGGATAGCCTAATAGGCTATAACCGGAGTCCATGCTCCGTCGGGACGATCGAGAACAGGCATGGTGATAGCCTAATAGGCTATAACCGAAGTCCATGCTCCGTTGGGGCGACCGAGAACAGGCATGGGGACACCTTCACGAGGTTTTTCCGTCAAGGGGGATATGACATCATGATGGTGGGGATGATGGGTGGGATTCATAACACAGACACCCATGGCATGGCATTCACTTTATAGTTTCATTATATGATTGTCTGCCAGTTTTCACTATATTATTATCTGTATGCTTGTTATCACTAATCCATGTGCTAGCCCTACTCGGAGTCCTACTGGGCGCGTGGTCTAACGCCCTACTTCTGCCCTAGCTAATGATGTAGGAGATGGCGCAGCGGAAGGGCGCGATGGAAGCCAAGCTTAGGAGCTTGGGGAGGCGAACTATTTACTTTATTTAAGTTTATTTTAGGAAATGTATTTGAGTAGCCTAGCTTGTTCGAAATGTAATATTTTAGACTTATTGCTATGCTTTGAATTTTATTGTAGACATATGATGTTATGGCATTTTAGTAATTAAATGATGAAATCGTCCCTGCTATCTAGAAAAATTGGTAGGATAGTAACTATTATCATTCCGTATTTAATATATTATTCCTCGAGCTTACTTCTACGGGTGAACCATTCTCCGTGGACTCCGTTCCACGCACCCGTAGGGTTGGCCAGTTAAGGGCTAGGCTTTAGAAGCTCGGACTTAACTCGCGTCGTGACGTCCGCGCCCTTTGTCACTTTTAAAAAAAAAATAGACTCTGATTTTCGGTGAAAAGGGGCGGGCGTTACAGGCACAACTGCACATACTGCCCCTACCCTCTTGAAGTGGTATGCCCGGTTTGTGGACTACATGGACACGGGAAAGAAAGGACTAACTGTCCTTATATTGGAGGACTAGGGATAAGGCCTTGTTTGACAGGTGGAGTACTGAGTCACATGTCAATGTCGTGCCCTGACAGTTCCTTTGTGTTTGAGGATGATGCAGGGTCTTCTACGGAAGACTAGACTGGGGAGTAGTAAGAAAGGTCATTCAAAGAGGGTTATTTTGTAAGGGTTGTGGGTACACTTTGTTATTTTGAAGGGTTTATTTTAACCCTACCAACCCTTGTATTATGATAGAAGTTTGAATGACTTTTTTAAGGAAGTATGCAACTTACGAATTTATGAAAGAACTAAGCCAGTAAATTTTTTTTATGACTAAGGGAAAATGCCTCCGAAGAGAAGAACCTGACAAGACCCATGTGAGGAAGAAGAGGTACAGCCACCTCATCAGGAGGAAGCGCAGAATAGCGTGAATATTCCGGTGATAACCCCCGAGCTACAAAACTTAGTGCAAGCTATAGTCATTGCGGTTTTACAACAACTCTTGAACGAAAATGAAACATGGGACAAAAGAGGTCAGGGTAGGGGAAATGTATTTTGCCCTCACAAGAGATTCAGACCCAACTCTTGGAGACCTTCAGCCTCTACTGGCAGTTCCTGTTTCCAGTGTGGTCAGCAGGGGCATTTCAAAAGAGAGTGTCCTTAAAACGATAGATCTTCGCACTTCAGAGGTTCTCGCCTTCGTCTAACTCGATCAGCTCAGCCATAGGGACCTAAAGCACATGACCCGACAGGAAGGGCACCTACTCCGACAGAATTGGGACAGCTGAATACTACGATTTCTCCTCCAGAGACAATGGATCATTCGGTGATTCAATGTATGGCAGTAGTTTGTAGTTCATATGTTCATATGTTTATGCGATCTTTAATTTGGGAGCATTCCACTCTCTGATATATACTGCCTTCACATCCGTTACTAGCACTTTAGCACAATAAATGTCCACTACACTTACTATAGTATTCCCTATTGGTAGACGATGACGACAATTGGTGGGTATGTCGATCCCCTGATAGATACAACGGTTCCATAGTAAAAGCGGCAATTCTATGGATATATACTATCTTCCCATGGATGGGGGTTTCCATGGTGATTTGGATTGATGCCGGACATTAGCATTATGATAGGCATTTGATTTCGTAGTCGACGCATGGGTCGTATGTTAGATCTGTTAGCCTATGATAGACAGAATAGTCTTACGAAGGTATTAGTTATGCCCATGAATGGATTATACCCATAGGAGGGTTATATTCATGGATGGTTACTAACCATGGATATGTATAACTATGGATGAGGGTTCCCATGGTGGTTTGGATTGATGTCGGGTATTGGTATCGTAGAAGTTATGAACAAAAGGGTTAGTCACATAGTGACTTATGTGCAAATGAAGAGGTGCTAAGTTTTGGAGATGTATTTAATGGGAAAGATAAGAGTCTAGTGAAACTCGAATGGGAAGCTATGGGCGACTGCCGAGTTAATCTAGCTAGCTGACTCTGTAGCTAGCAGATGGAGTTCCAGGAGAGTGCAGCTAGAAACCTAGTTGAAATGGAATCAGCAAAGGACTTGAGCATAGTCTCGTACTGGCAGGCTATCTCACATAGAGAGTAGACGAAAGAACGTGTTGAATGAGTACGTATGGGAAATGTCTTGGTCGCGGGTAAAGTGAAATATAATACGTTAATCTACATAAGATCGCAAATGGGTTCATGAGAAAAAAAGGATAACATGAGGCAGAGTAAATTCTGCAAGAATGAAACTCATAGGTTGATATGAGTGATGTGATGTAATTAAGAGGTACTTGACACGATTTAACGGAAACAACAAATAGACCCAGAAATGGAGGAGATATGGACCAAGATATCTACAGGCGAGGTGATACCGGAATAGGAATTACGACCGTGACAGGGTCTTGTATTCCGAGGCAGGATGGATGTGCCTAAGAGCTGCGGAAGGGAGTTGTTGGTTGAGGCACACCAAACCAAGCTCTCTACCCATCCGGGCAGCACCAAGATGTACCAGGATCTTAAGAGGCACTATGGGTGGCGTGGACTCGAGAAAGATGTAGCGGAGTTTGTGGCCTGTTGCCTAACTTGTCAGCAGGTTAAGGCGGAACATCAGAAACCACCGGGTTTACTCAAACCCTTACCTGTACCGGAGTGGAAATGGGAGCACATCTCCATGGATTTTGCGATAGGATTGCCAAGGTCTCCCAAAAGCAATGATGCAATATGGGTTGTGGTAGATCGGTTGACCAAGTCTGCACATTTCTTTCCTATCAAGACGACGGATTCATCGGAGACCTTGGGTCGATGGTACATCCGAGATATTATCAGACTACATGGTGTACCTCGGACTATTGTGTCCGACAGAGATGGCCGATTCACTAGCACAGTATGGCAGAGCATGCAGTCGGCTATGGGGACCGACGTGTTGACCAGCACAGCATTCCACCCACAAACTGATGGACAGTCGGAGAGGACAATACAGATATTGGAGGATATGCTGCGAGCATGTATGCTGGATTTCAAGGGTGGATGGGAGGATCATTTGCCACTGGTGGAGTTCTCCTACAATAACAATTATCAGGCAAGCCTCCAGATGGCTCCATTTGAGGCCTTATATGGTAGGCCATGTAGATCGCCAGTGTGTTGGACAGAGGTCGGTGAACCTGCGTTGATTGGACCGGAGTTGGTTATAGAGACTACAGCGCAGATCAAGGTGATACGGCAACACCTACTCACTACACAGAGCCGTTAGAAGAGTTACGCCGACAAAATGAGAAGGTTCCTCGAGTTTGAGGTGGGAGACTTGGTGTTTTTGAAAGTCGCACCACGGAAGGGACACATGAGATTCGGGAAGAAGGGGAAACTGTCGCCTAGATTTGTGGGCCGTTTCCAAATCTTGAAGAGGGTGGGAGAAGTAGCTTATTAGTTGGTACTTCCTCCACAGTTATCCTCTTTGCATGATGTATTCCATGTGTCCATGTTAAGAAAGTACAACCCCGATCTTTCGCATGTATTGAACGTACAAGATGTCAATGTACAAAGCGACGTGACGTATGTGGAGAAGCCGATCAAAGTGATCGGGAGAGAACAAAGGGTGTTACGGAACCGTGCCATTCAGTTCATCAAGGTGGTATGGGAACGACATGGCAATGAGGAGACCACCTGGGAACTTGAATCAGAGATGGGAGCCGCTCACCCGGAGCTCTTTGTATGAGTTGTTTTGAACCTCTGCTTCGCTCGAATTTTAGAGACGAAAATTTCAAAAGAGGATTGTATTGTAATGGCCCGGAATTTGTAAATCAATATATAGGTGGATATTGTTTATTTTAATGGTGGAAATTTGAAAATTTGATGGAATAAATGGTGAATGGATCAAAATTTGGACAAAGGCCCAAGTATGGCCCAATGGACCATGGATTGGATTTAGAATCATTTAAATGGTCAATTGGACCAAGGATGGTTAAATTGGGCCCAATACCCATTTGGGACCCAATGGGTCAAGATAATGTAAGCTCTAAGGTAAATGGGTAAGGGTGAATTTAATTGGGCCATGGGCCCAATGGTGATCCAAGTAGTTGAAATGGATTTAATTAAATCACCTAAGTTGGAATTTATTTAAAACCTAAGTGACATGGCCCAATGGGACCCACCTCCACCTCACCAAGTGAGGTGGCGTGTGGACCAAGGATTGGTGGGGCCAGCGACCATGGTTGAATTGGTCAACCATAGGTGGAATAATGGGATTAGGTTAAGTGGAAATTATTTAACCTAAGGTAATTAACTAATTAATTAAATGGTTAAATTATCCAAAAGGGTGGTCAAAGGGGTCAAATTGGAAGAAAACCAAATCACCTCATTTTAAGCTCAAAAACGTTGGCTAAGGTGGTGGCTATCCCAACCACCACCATAAAGCATATAAAATATCTTATGGGTTGGTGGGAGAAATTAATGGTAATGTAATAACCCGAATTTTTGATAAATATATATATTGGCATTTATTCATTTTAATTTGAAGTTTGATATAATAAAATGCCAAATGGACCAAATTTTGGGACAATGGCCCAAGGATAGCCCAATTGGGCCATGGATTGGATGAAATCCATTTAATGAGTCAATGAGGACCAAGCGGGTCAATGATGGTCAAAGGGGGTCCGATAGCCATGTGGGGCCCAATGGATCAAAATAATCGGTTCCAACCCTAAAGTAAGTGGGCAAAGAGGGAATCTAATTGGGCCATGGGCCCAATGATTACCCAATAGACCATGAATTAGAATTAATTCATTTAATTGGTCAATGGTAAGTAATTGAGCCAAGATAGTCAATTTGGGTCAAAGGGCCATAGGGGACCCAATGGGCCAAAGTAGATAAGCCCTAAAATAAATGGAAAGACAAAATATAATTGGGCCATGGGCCCAATGGTAATCCAATTAAGATAAATTAAATGGATTAGATAATTATAAAATTATCTAAGTTAAGATGTATCAAGATTAAGTGATATGGCCAAATGGGGCCCACCTCCACCTCACCAATTGAGGTGGCATGTGGACCAAGGTAAAAGTGGGACCAACCATCATGGTTGACTTGGTCAACCATGGATAAATTTAAGAAGACTAAGGTGGATTAAGGTAAATTAAATTGATTAAAATTATTGGAAAATTATCTAAGTTAAAATCAATGGAATTAAAATAACATGGCCAAGTGGGGGCCACCTCCACCTCAGCAAGTGAGGTGGCGGGTGGGGTAGGTATAGGTGGGGACCGTCCACCATGGTTGACTTGGTCAACCATGGGTGGATTTATTAGATAGATAATTTGATGGAATTAAATTGGATAGAAATTAATTAACCTAAGTGAGGACTTAACTTAATTAATTAAGTTGATTAATTAGGGTCAACATAAACAAGTCAAAGAGGACATGGGAGCCATGCTTGGTGGTTGGATCTCAACCACCACCACCAAGGTCAAGGGAGCCCATACTTTGTTTGGTGGAGACATGATGGAGGGGTATGGTCCAAGTAAGACCAAGGAATGAGATGGGTTTTCCATCTCATCCCTCTCATTTCACTCTATCTTTCCTTCCCACTCTCAAAAGCGTCCCTCCATGTATCAAGAGAAGAAAAGAAGAAAATAACAAGACTTAGAGGAAAAGAAGAGAAGAAAAGGGAAGACCAAGCATTGATCAACCATCACCACTTCAAGATCAAAGGCTAAGATCTTGTTTTCCATCACCTTCCCCTCTCCCTCTGTCAATCTAACCCCATCTACCATAGCCGATCCAAGCATATCTCACCGTTGATCAAGCTCATCTTGACCGTCCATCAAGGAGAAGAAGAGAAGAGAAGGCTAAGGAAGCCCAAAAGCGACAAAGACCGGAGGCGTCGTCGGATAGTAAGTATGTTCTAAACAAGAAATTTATTATTTAGGGTTTTTAATTTTAAAATCCATCCTTGCCATATGATGGTGGCCAAATTATTTTAGGCTATGGAATGGATCTAAAATCCATCAAATGGAAGGC
The DNA here is from genome assembly GCA_013350335.1 of Chimonanthus salicifolius. Taxonomy (NCBI): domain Eukaryota; kingdom Viridiplantae; phylum Streptophyta; class Magnoliopsida; order Laurales; family Calycanthaceae; genus Chimonanthus; species Chimonanthus salicifolius. The sequence continues at coordinate 25,588,839 of CM023538.1, read as the reverse complement.
AAAGAAATGGAAGAGATGGTCTAAGAAAAAAAATGAAATGAATGGATTAGGTATGGAAAAGATGGAAGCTTTGATGGATTGAATGGACCTTAGGGTTCGGCCATGTAGCATGGCCGAACCCCATGGCCAATGTGGGATGAACTTATTAAGATGTTAAGGTTTAAAATTTTGGAGAATGGCTAATGAGCTCTAGGTTTTTTTTTTAAATGAGTGAACATTAGTGATTTATGATTCCAAATTTTTGGAATTCTAAGGCTGTATTAAAGCATGGAGAATATGGAATTTTTAATGAATGGATGGACAATAGGGTTCGGCCATGTAGCATGGCCGAACCCCATGGTAAATGAGGATGATTTTAATTTGGATTATATTTTAATATTATGCATTTTAATTAGGGTTTTTATAGAAAATAAAAAGTTGGAGAATGGTTTAGGGTTTCAAGGATTTAAAGGATTAAATGTAGGCAATTTTTGGAAAAAAGTTTTATGATGGAATCCATGGATGATATTTTAGAAGTTTTATAAGATTAGAAGTATGGAGAATGGTTAATGAAAATTAGTTTCCAAATGATTAAAAATAGGTGTTTTAAAGGATTATTAAAATGAGAAATCATGAGGAAATGTTGGTGGTTTTTAATGGACTTTAAATGTGATTAAAAGACCCAAGTTAAAAATGAGGGAAAGGCATCATGGGTTCGGCCATGGTGTATGGCCGAACCCATGACCCATGTTTTAGGTCATTCATGGGCTAAGTATGGTTTATATATGTGCTTAAACAAAATGGAAATTAAGTTAAGTTAATGATGAAATTTAAATGGATGTTACAAGTATGATATGTGATGTTTAAATGGAATAAAGATGGTGATTGAAATGGATGATTTAAGTTTCATTGGAGGTATGTTTAATGGATAATTGAAACCAAGAAGGATGGGGAAAGAAACATCATGGGTTCGGCCGTGATGTATGGCCGAACCCATGACCCAAATTTTGATCAACTTTAGGCTAAGGTTAATGAATGTATCAATGCCTAGGAGGTTGTTTTAAAGGGCCAAAATGAATGAAGATTTGTGATTTTTGAAATGGATTATTTTTGGGACAAAATATGAGTCTTTGAAAATGGCACCAATAAAAGTGAACCATGAACCCATGACCCATTTGGAGGTCATGATTGTGGGCCACCTTTAGGGCCAAATGTGAAAGGTTATATGGGGTTAAATGTTTTTCAAAAATTAAATAATAGGTGGCTGATTTTGGATATGATATGGAATCATAAATAGGTCTAAGATATGGATGAAATCTAGACTTAAAATAGACATAAGTGGGTGAATGATTTACCATGGAAGAGAGAGTGGCAAAACGGTAAATAAGTGCCCCATTGAAGAACAGTGGGTTCGGCCATGGTACATGGCCGAACCCTATGCGGATTAGAAGTAAAATTCGATGCAATATGAATGATGAAAAGAAATGTATAGATGCTGCGTTTTAGGCTCGCTCATTTGGATATTAAAATTGGCCAAAATCGGATTTATGTATGAGGTCTAAAACCCATGGATAATGGGCTAAGTTAGGGACTTAATCATGGATAACGTATGGACTAATTCGGTAAATGTAATAAGGTATCGGACGCCGCAAACGGTACGCGATCGGCGACCGGATTATCGAGCGGGAAGCGTAACGGAACGCGACACGGTATTCGGTAGGATTCCTACCTTTTTGTAAGCGATGGATATGTGATGGTGTTTTTAAATTATTTTGACTTGGCTTATTATGGATTTATGATTTTAATTTATGATTTATGGGACTTGCACTATGATGGGTTTTAACTTATGAATTACATGATGGTATCATGGATTATATTTTAATATTATGCATCATATGACTATGTATGGTATATTGAATATGGTCTATCTATATACTACATAGCATAATGCACCTACATCTCATGCATGGCATGGGCAGAAAAAAATAAACAAACCGGAGTCCATGCTCCGTCGGGGCGACCGAGAATCAGACATGGGGATTGCCTGAGGGCTATAATCGGAGTCCATGCTCTATCGGGGCGACCGAGAATCAGACATGGGGATAGCCTGAGGGCTATAACCGGAGTCCATGCTCCGTCGGGGCGACCGAGAAGCAAACATGGGGAACAAGATATTGTATGATCATACGGATAATGGGTGGGACACATGACATAAGCACCCATGACATAGCATTCATCACATACTTATTTTGTTGTATTTTATGTTATCGGTATCTGTGTATCACTAATCCATGTGCTAGCCCTACTCGGAGTCCTACTGGGCGCGTTGACTAACGCCCTACTTCTACCCTAGCTGATGACGCAGGAGAGGCAGGAAGCGGTGGACATACCGGAGGCCAAGCTTAGGAGCTTGGAAAGTGCAGTCCTAGTTTATATTATGTTTACATTTTGGGAGATGTAATGTTAAAGTAACTTAGCTTGTCGGGTTGTATAAATTTACCTTTTTTGCGATGGTTTTGGACGTTACTTATGGACGATACATTTTGTGATATAATCATGAACATAGGGGCATTTTGGTAAATTCAATGTTGTATCTTCCCCTCTATCTAAAAACCGGTAGGATAGACTCCATTATCATGTTCCGCAATAATTATAATCCGCGAGCTTACTTCTTACGCGTGAACCGTTCTTGTGGACTTAGCTCTGCGCACGCGTGGGGTTGGCCAGTTAAGGGCCGGGCTTTAGAAGCTCGGACTTAACCCACGTCGTGGCGTCCGCGCCCTCTCTTACTCTTCTATTTCAAAAAAAAAATAGACTCTGATTTTCGTAAAACGGGTGAAAAAGGGCGGGGCGTTACAGGTAAAGTCTATCTTAACCAACCAAAAAGGAGATGACTTCATCTCATTTCTCAAATTCCATCCTTATTTCACTCACTTCATCTCTTTCACTCTCAAAACCGTCCTACACCTAAGGAGAAGAAAGAAGAAGAGAAACTATGGAGGAAAGAAGAAAAGAACGCTAAGAAGAGAAGAAAAGTGCAAACTTTGGGCCACCTCTTCTAGACCAAAGCTTGAGGTAATTTCTCCATCCCATCCTTTCCCTCTCTCTCTAAAGTACACCCCATGGTAGATGATTGATTTATTTATTAGGGTTTATAAGAATGGAAGCATGGAGAATGATTTAGGGTTTTAAGTTTTTAAATGATTAAATTTGGGTAATTTTAAAGGGTTTTAAATGGAAGCCATGGAAGGTGATCAGGAATTTAATGGGGTTCTTAAAGAATGGAAACCATGGAATATGATTAATGGTTTTAAAGGTTTTGAATGATTAAATGTAGTGATCTTAAATGAGGAAATTCATGGGAGATATGAATGGTGTTTATGGCCTTGAAAGGCATAGATGGGGATGAACCCTATGGTGATGTTTAATAATTTCAATGGGGGTGGAAAGATGGAAGATGATGGAGGAAGTTAATAGTTTTTAAATGGATTTGTAAGTATAGGATATAATGTTTTAAAGGTATGAAATTATGGAATGATGATGGATGTAAAGTAATGGAAAAATAAATGGGGAATGTTGGTGGTGTTGATGGACCAAAATGAACCTAATGTTGATGGTTTGAAATGGATTTTTAAGCATAAATTATAATGTTTTTAAAGGGGCTGATTTTAATGGAGATTAGGGTAGTTAAATGGCTGATTTCTAATGTTGTTATGTCATGGTTAATGAGACATCAATGGACCCATTTTGTGAACCAATTGGTGGGCTAAGATTAAGATCTATGTATGTGCATTAACAAATGGGAATGTGGCTAAGTTAATGGACTTAAGTATGATTAAGAGTGATGGTTTAAATGCATGAACGTTTGATGTGGGTTATATGTTGCATATGTTTATGAGTGAGATAAATGTGAATAAAAAGGGTGGAGAGTGTTTGATAATGTGATATATGGGTATACTTAGGGGATGGTACAATGGTTTTTAGAAATGGCTTTTATATTGGTGATGACTCATGGCTTGACAATTTGTCATGACCCAAGGTGAAGAGATTTGTGTTATGACATATAATGGGTGATGATGTAAACACTTTGTGAGGGGGTATAAGAGGTTCTCATATGAACAAAGTGCCCATTTGAGAGATGTTAGATAAACAATGTACTTGAAAGAGACCGGAATGCATGGGTTAACTTGCCACATGAAACTCGTGAGATGACGACACTATGAGGAGGGTGTGAAGGGTCTAGCTTGCAAAGACTAATATGTGGTATGAAAATCTTGTATTTATAATGCAATTGCATTCTCCCAATGTGTAGTGTAGATTATGAACGAGTGATGATAGGCCTTGAAATGGGAGTAATGGGCAGATTCAAAGTGCGGACCAGGACATGGGGGTAGTGGCTGATTTTTTATGATGTTGTGTCATGGCTAAGGAGTCATTAAGCGATCCAAGTCTATGGATCAATTATGGACAAAGAAATGTATATGGTTAAGTGAATGTCTAACCATGGGAAAGGTAGTGGCAAAACCGTAATTAATGGCCAAATTTAAGAACCCATGGAAGATGATCGTGGACTTAGGGGCTCTAAGTAATAAACTTATGTATGGTTAAATAAAGCCTAGGGTGGCTGATTTTTAGATTAATGTGATTTAAATATTTGATAGATTAAATGGGACCCACAAAACTATATAGTGAGGTTCGGCCATGATGTATGACCGAACACCACTAAGGCATGAATTAGGGACTTAATAATGGTTAAAAACACGGACTAATTATTGATATATAATAAGGTACCGGACATTGCAAGCGGTTCACGATCGGCAATCGGATTATTGGACGAAAACGCTAAGGAGTACTAGTCGGTATTCGGTAGGATTCCTACCTTTTTGTAAGCCATGGATTAAGTATTATGTGATGGTTTTTCCTTTGATTTATTTTGGTCATGGATTAAGTATTATGTGATGGTTTTTCCTTTGATTTATTTTGGTCATGGATTAAGTATTATGTGATGGTCTTTCCTTTGATTTATTTTGGTCATGGATTAAGTATTATGTGATGGTCTTTCCTTTGATTTATTTTGGTCATGGATTAAGTATTAGGTGATGGTTTTCCTTTGATTTATTTTGGTAATCATGTAATGGTTTTAAGATGGGTTTTATGACTATGATCATATATATTACATGGCGTATGGCATCTACATCTTATGCATGACATGGGAGGGATATGGTATGGGAAGGATGAAATGAAACTGGAGTCCATGCTCTGTCGCGGCGACCGAGAAGCAAGCATGGGGATATCTTGATGTGTTTCATCCATCAAGAGGGATATTATGAGATATAACCGGAGTCCATGCTCCGTCGGGGCGACCGAGAAGCAAGCATGGGGACACCTTGACGAGGCTTTGCCGTCAAGGGGGATGATATGTGATTGTTTACACCTTGACGAGGTTTTGCCGTCAAGGGGGATGATTTGTGATTGTTTATATCTTGACGAGGTTTTTCCGTCAAAGGGGATATGGCAGCATGACGGTATGGATGACGAGTGGGATTCATGACATAGGACACCCATTGCATGACATTGCACCAAATTGCATGGTTTTGGATATGATATTATCTATATGTTTTGTTACCACTAATCCATGTGTTAGCCCTACTCGGAGTCCTACTGGGCTCGTTGTCTAGCGCCCTACTTCTACCCTAGCTGATGACGTAGGAGATGGCGGAAACGGAGGACGAGACAGGAGCCAAGCTTAGGAGCTTGGGGAAGCGAGTTGTTTAGTTTATTTAAGTTTTATTTTGGAAATGTAATTTTGAGTAACTTAGCTCGTCGGAATGTAATAACTTAAATTACTTGCTATGTTTTGGATTTTATTTTGGACAGTACGATTTAGTGGTATTTTAGTAATTAAACGGATGTTTCTTCCCTGCTATTTGAAAATTGGTAGGATAGTCTCTATTACATTTTCCGCATTTAGTTTAAATATTCCTTTAGCTTACTTCTACGTGTGAACCGTTTTTCGTGGACTTAGTTTCCACGCACACGTAGGGTTGGCCAGTTAAGGGTCGGGCTTTAGAAGCTCGGACTTAACTCGCGTCATGACATCCGAGCCCTTTGTCACTCTTCATTAAATATATATATATATATATATATATATATATATATATATATATATATATATATATATATATATATATATATAGACTCTGATTTTCGGTGAAAAGGGGCGGGCGTTACACTTGGGTCGGCTAAGATGGAGTAGATTTGAGAGAGAGAGAAAGAGATGGGGAGAGGATGTCTCAAGCTTTAGTCTTGAGGTGGAGGGCCCAAGCTTGAACTTCTTTCTTCTCTTCTTCTCTTCTTAGTTTTTCTTCTTCTTCTTTTCTCTTTGGTGTGGGTCGGCAATGAGAGAGCAAGAGAGGGAGAGAGTGAAATAGTTAGATGGAAAGAGATGGAGAAATGAGATGAATCTATCCCATCTTGGTTGAGTGACCTACACTCCACCATTTAATTCCTCCCACCAACCAACATGGGCTAATGTGCTTAGTGGTGGTGGGTGGGATAAAACCACCACTTAAGCCAATGGTTTTGGCCTCTTAGGATGGAGTGGTTTGGTCTTCCATTTGACCATTTGACCAAACTTAATTTAATGTAATTAATTAAATCCTTAACTTAGGTTAATTAATCCCCATTTAATTTAATTCCATTTCCTTAAATTCCCTCCATGTATCCACCCATGGTTGACCAATTCAACCATGGTGGCCGGCCCCACCAATCCTTGGTCCACACGCCACCTCACTTGGTGAGGTGGAGGCGGGTCCCATTCGGCCATGTCACCTTGATCATTCCATCACCAACTTGGGTGATTTAAATTTAATTAAATCCACTTCAACTACTTGGATCACCATTGGGCCTATGACCCAATTACATTCACCTCCTACCCATTTACCTTAGAGCTTAAATCTTTTTGACCCATTGGGTCCCGGATGGGTATTGGGCCCAATTTGACCATCCTTGGCCCAATTGACCATCATTGACCATTTAAATGAATTTAATCCAATCCACGGTCCATTGGGCCATACTTGGGCCTTTGTCCAAATTTTGATCCATTTACCATCTATTCCATCAAATTTCCCAATTTCCATCATTAACATAAATAATATCCACATTTATACTGATTTAAAAAGTCCGGGCTATTACAGGTTAAGCCAAGGGACTCCTTGTTTAGACAACTTTAATAAGGGAAAATGAAGAGGCTGGACTGTCATACAAAGGGACATCAACCAAGGGGCACACCCCACCCCTTGGCCGATTTCATCTCTTTGGAACAAAGAGATTTCTCTCCTCTATCTCTATCTCCTTCACCTACACTATGGACTTAGAGAATTCGTGAAGAGCAAAGGAATAAGAAGGTTTAAGGAATGAAAGAAACAGACCAAAAGAAAAGAAGGAGACAGGAAAAGAAGGTATGTTTTGAGGTTAATAACATAGGGATTAAGATTAAGAGTGAACCATAGTTTTGGCCATGGTGTGGTCGAACCTATGGGTTCCATATTTGGTTGGAAGGACTGGCCAAACAATCATAGGGCCATGGAATTGGAAATCCACGTGAGGAACGGATATGTGTTGAATAACTAACAACCAAAGGATGGAATTTAGAATCATGTTTTAATGGCATAAGATTGAGCGAATTAAGGAAAAGACCCTAGCCTTGGCTAGGGGTGTAGTAAGTACATCAAAACTTATATGAATAATGATTGATATACATGTTTAAAATGGACAAGGAACAGATTTCATGAAGAAGGGATTTACAAAATATGCAAATAGAGAAGACGGACAAACAGTCAGTCGACTGAATCTGGGATTCAGTCGATTGAACTAAAGTTGGTAGAAGCAGAAATGAGTTTCTGGGAGTTTCAGCTGACTGAATCTGGTGATTCAGTCGACTTAACATGGACTGGATTAAAAAAATATGGGATTTATTGTGTTTCAGCCGACTGAATCTAGGATTCAGTCGACTGAAAATAGATGTACCGAATAAGTAAAGAGATTTGGTGTGTTTCAACCGACTGAATCTATGATTCAGTCGACTGAAGGTAAACTTACCAAACATGTAAATTGTTCGCTGATGATTTAACCAACTGAATCTATATTGGCCAAATACACAGTTGATCTGATCCAAAGTCAGCCGACTGAATCTGAATCTGTGATTCAGTCGACTGAAAGTGGATTGACAGAAAATACAGAAGGTTTGACTTAGAGTTAGCCAACTGAATCTATGATTCAACCGACTGAAAGTTTACGAGTCAAGGTTAAACAGTTCCGAGTTGGGTATCGGCCGACTCAATATCATATTCAGTTGACTGAAAGTCTGCGGGTAAGGCAGAGGACTGTATCTGGGTATGATTCAGTCGACCGAATTCCTGATTCAATCGACTGAATTGAAAAATTGAAATTTCAATTAATTTTCCAGATGTTTTAGTCTTTCTAGAAGGATGTGAGGGATGACGAAAATTAAATGGATAGTCAGATTGATTTATATATGTGATTAAATGTAATAAGGTAAGGAGATTCGTAAAGGGTTGCTACTCGTTGTGATGTGATCGTTGAACGGTATTTTCACAAAACAACAAAGATAGTATACTGGAATTTGGTAGGATTCCTACCTTATTGAGACACTGCGGATTATATATATGTTACTGGTTTTTATTCTAAGTATGATGATTTACTTTGGTTAAACAATTGATACATGTATATGAACTGATTTGCAAATAGTTTTATGTAATTTGAAATGAAATAGCATTATTGCATTCATGATCTCATGCATGGCATGGGAGGGAGTATATGGGACAACAAACCAAGTTATGAAGCTATGTGAATTATTGATATTTTGGCCTTGTCCAGGATTGCTAGAAATGGATACGGCGTAGTCTGGGCCAAAGAGCTCCAGAGTAACAAGTACAAAAACCCTGCGCAGAGGGAGGAGTCCACGCTCCATTGGTAATTCCGATTAACACATGTTGGGAGGTATAACAGCGACATGGTTGTGCCGTCACAAAACACTGTGGATGTAAATGGCCAAGGGAACACTTTGATATGATTTTATTTATCAAGGAAACTGTTGATATATTTGTGTTGTGAGTGGATATGGAGATTGGGTGGGAGATCATTGGCATATGACACCCATGGCATTACATATACATTAGCATGGTTTTGATATGAGTACCATGCGCTGGTTTTAGTATTATGAGATGTTTTACAGTTTTGATATAATGTACTTATCTTGATTTTATATTGATCATATGTGTACATAACTCTATTTGAAATTCCAACTGGACGCGTTGACTAACGCCCTACTTCTACCCTATAGATGATGGAATAGGAAATGACAAGGACATGGGACATCATGGGAGCCAATCATAGGAGCTTGGGCAGATTCATTCTTATATTACTTAGCTTGATTTTGGAATGATGTATTGAGATAACTGATATTTTTGGGATTGTAATAACTTAGAATTATTTTGCTATGGTTTGATATTAATTAAGTTTCAGTTAATTATATGGTGTTTGGCTTCCTTGCTTATTGATTGTCATGTATATGAATGGTATCATATTCATATGTTAATACCACAATTATTGTTAAGCGTGTCAAATGTTTAAGTGGACTTAGTCCATGCATATGTAAAGGTGGCCAGTTAAGGGTCGGGTTTTGGAAACTCGGACTTGGCTCGCGTCATGACATTCCCGCTCTCTCTCACTCATTTATAAAAAATATATATATATATTCTGATTTTCGGAGAGTGAAAAAGGGCGGGGCGTTACATTCAAGCTTCTACTAATTTCTGCCCCATTTTGTCATTCAATTGACAAAGATTAGTAGGCAGAGCCCTCCCCCATGCTTCTTCGTATTTACTGCTTAACTAGGTTTTACTCAAACTCATGGTTTTCCCTTTTGGTTTAATGTACACTTCTCATGTATCAATATTAGTTTGTCCCTGCACAAACTAAAATTTCAGCTTTGCTGATTATTCCATGAGTGGAGCAATTGTAACACCCCGAATTTTCAAGTGATCAATATATATGAATCTGCCCATTTAATTTGTGAATTTAAATGATATGGACCTTAGATAGGTAAGGTGTTGGGCCAATTGCCCAATTATGACCCAACGGATTGTGGATATGGTTTCAATTGAAATAAATGGGTAAGATGTATTCAATTGGGTCAAGATGGTTAATTGGGTCAAAATTTGTTAATTGGGTCAAAATGTAATACCCCAGATTTTTAGTTTATCAATATTTACGGAAATTGCCATTGAAAGTGTGAATTAATGGTTATGAACCTTAGATGGGTAAGGCGTTGGGCAATGGCCCAATTAAGACCCAATGGTTATGTTATAAGGATCAATTTAAATAATTGGGTAATGTGCATTTAATTGGGTCAAGGTGGTTATTTGGGTCAAAAGACCCAATTGGGACCCAATGGGTCATAGTTGACTTGATTGAACATTAGGTGAGCTCAAGCCTAATTTGGTTAAGGCTGAATTAAATGGGAATGCAAACAAATGTTTGAGTTGAGTCAAATGAATTAAATGGATGAGTTTAGTTTAATGGTGGAGTTGAATTAAATGGTTGAGTGGAATTAAATGGTTGAGTTGAGTTAAATGAATGGGTTGAGTTGAGGGAGTTAAATAAATGTTAAGTGAGTAAAGTGTGGATGAAAGTTGTTGGTTGTTTCAAAATGCAATCAATGGAACACGTTGGATGCATGGGGAATTTTATCCCTTGCATGAAACTCCAAAGATGGTTAATGAAAGGAGTTGGCGTTTTTATGGAGTTACACAAGAGTTGGGGAGTTGTTTCAAATTCAAAAGAATGGAGTGTCAAGTTGAAGGGCTGATGTTTCAAACTCAAACACCAATCCATACTTTGGAGAGAAAGGGTGGGGGAAGTTTCATCTCAAAGATGAAACCCCCACATGAAGCTTTAAATCAAGAGTGGAGGAGTTTCTTATTTCAAATTCAAATCCAAATAAGAATTAAAGGGGAGTTGGATGGTTTAGTGGTTCAAGCTTAAGTAAAACCGTTGGGCTCATGGAGTTTCATCTCATGGATGAAACTCCCACAAGGGCAAATAATGAGGAATGGTGGTTACATATTTCAAGCTCACACATGCCATTGGGCACATGGGAGTTTCATCTCAAGGATGAAACCCCCAAGATGGAAGATGAATGGGGCTTGTGGAGGTTACACAAGACATTGTATTGCAGCCGTTGGAGCCTTGGGAGTTTCATCTCAAGGATGAAACCCCCAAGGGAAGCATTAAGGACAATTGTTAATGAAAATGGGAGTTACAAGTGGTGCCACCAAGAGACATCACCTTGGGACTGAATTTGTAACACCCGCCTCTTTTCACCGAAAATCAGAGTCTATTTTTTTTCTTCTTTTAAATGAAAGGGCACGGACGTCACGACACGAGTTAAGTCCGAGCTTCTAAAGCCCGGCCCTTAACTGGCCAACCCTACGTATGCGTGGAACGAAGTCCACGAAGAACAGTTCACACGTAGAAGTAAGTGTGCGGAATGTTACATTTAATGCGGAATGATAATAGAGGCTAACCTACAATTCTTAGATAGTAGGGAAGATTTCATCATTTAATTACTAAAATACCATAACATTATATGTCTACAATAAAATCCAAAACATAGTAATAAGTCTAAAATATACAGTCCGACAAGTTAACTATTCAAATATACATTTTCCAAAATAAAGCTTAAAACAAAGTAAACAATCCGTCTCCCCAAGCTCCTAAGCTTGGCTCCCGTCTCATCCTTCTACTCCGGCATTTCCTGCAGTCATCAGCTAGGGTAGAAGTAGGGCGTTAGACCACGCGCCTAGTAGGACTCCGAGTAGGGCTAGCACATGAATTAGTAATAACAACATGCAGATAATAATATGATAAAACCTGGTAGACAATCATATAATGAAATTATGAAGTGAATGCCATGCCATGGGTGTCTGTATTATGAATCCCACCCATCATCCCTACCATCATGATGTCATATCCCCTCTTGACGGCAAGACCTCATCAAGGTATCCCCATGCCTGTTCACGGTCGCCCCGACGGAGCATGGACTGCTGGTTATAGCCTATCAGGCTATCCCCATGCCTGTTCTCGGTCGTCCCGATGGAGCATGGACTCCGGTTCCTTTATTTTCCCGCCCATGCCATGCATGAGATGTAATGCATTATGCTATGTAATAAATTTGGGTCATAGCCTTTACATATTACTCATATCACCAACATATAACTCATAGGTTAGCCATATACCATAAGTACATATAAATCATAATTTCTTAAACCATCATATAATTACTAAAAAAATAAACCAATAAACGATTCACATAGCATCTAATCCATGGCTTACAAATAGGTAGGAATCCTACCGAATACTGACTCGTGTCCTTTTTCGTTTTCGTCCGATAATTCGGCTACCGACACGCGTACCGCTTGCGATATCCAATACCTTATTACATACACATAATCAGTCCATATTTTAACTATCTTTAAGTCCATTAATCATTTCCATGTCCATATGAAAAATCGGTCACTATTTAGGTTTTGTGGGTCCCATTTCATCGATTAAACCTTTTAATCACATAAGTCTTAAAAATCGGCCACCCTAGGCTTTATTAATCACTTATAAGGTTATTACATTAGAGCCCCTAAGTCCATGATCAATCTTCATGGAATTCTTGAATTTGGCCATTAATTACGGTTTTACCACTACCTCTTTTCCATGATTAATCACTCATTTATCCATGCATGATTAAGTCCAAAATTGATCCATAACTTAGATCTATTAGTGACCTAGCAACCATAACATGAACTCATTAAAGATAAGTCCTTAACTTAACCTAATCCCAATCAATTTAAAGCACATTCATACTCCAATCTAACCCATCAAAAGGCTCATAAATGGGCCATGGGTTCAGCCCATACACCATGGCTGACCCATGGTGTCCTTTTCCCATTTTTTCTTGGGTCTATTTGCATCATTTAGATCCAAAATAAATCCTTCCTTGAGGTGGTTTAAATCACACTTTTAAACCATTACTCTTAACCCCATTTGGATCATTACATTTGGTCAACCTTAATTATATTTAAGGTTCATTCAATCCACCAATATTTCCTTATTGTCTTCATGATCCAAATACTTTTAGATCCACCAAAAACCTCTCCATGGTTTTATTTTTTTAAATCATTATTTCTACCCCTTTCAAAATCACTACATTTATTCATTTAAAGCCCTAAACTCATTAACACATTAATCCATCTTTTCTATCCTTTAAACCCATTTAATAACCACCATTACATCACCATAGGGTTCGGCCATACACCATGGCCGAACCCATGGTTCAAGGTTCATTCCATCTATGCCTTTTAAGCCATAAAGAATCATCAATATTTCCCATGATTTTTCTCATAAAAACCCCTTTAAAATTATCCCCATTTTTATCATTAAAATCTTAAAACCCTAAGTCATCCTCCATGGCTTCCATTTTTCAAAACCCGAAAAAAATCATACGTCACTTACCATGGGGTTCGGCCATGCTACATGGCCGAACCCTATGGCCTTTCACTACAAAAAAATATGTATATACATCCATGCTTAATCACATTAACCATATAATGTCCTTAATCCCTTTTATTTTTTCTTAACCCTAATTTTTTCTCCATTAGGGTTTTGCCCACTTTCCTTTCCTTCCATTTGATAGATTTTAGATCCAAGGCATAAAATCATTTGACCACCATTAAATTCACAAAATAAATCCCAAATCTTAAAATCTAAAAATCCAAAATTTCTTGTTTAAGAAATACTCACAATCCGTCGTCTCCTCCGACTTCCGCCACTCCCGTCGGCTTCCTTAGCCTCCTTCCTCCTTCCTTTTGATCTTTGGTAGGCCAAGATGCTTGATCAATGGTGACAACCTCCAATCTTAGGATCGGCCATGATAGGGTTTGTTTGAGAGAGGGTAAGGGAAAGATGATGAGAGGGGAGATAATAGACCTTGATTTTAGAGTGATTTTCCTTAAAATTTCACTTCTTTCTTCTCTCCTTCTCTTCTTTTCTCCTTAGCTTTCTTTCTTTCCTTCACTTGGGTGTGGGACGGCAATGGTAGAATGCAAAATGGGGAGAGTAAAATGAAGATAGACTAAGAGATGGGAAAGAAAAACAAAGCTTATCTCATTTAAGTTGGGCATTTAATTCCTCCACCTACCATAAGATATTTATTTTGCTTTATGGTGATGGTTGGGATAACCACCACCCAAGTCCAACGTGTTTTGTGTTTTGCTTAAGTGGTTTGTGTTAGTTTAAAACCACCATTTGACTTATTTGACCAACCTTTGATTAGACTAATCAACTAATTAATTAAATTATTAACTTAGGTTAATCTATTCCCACTTAACCTAATTTCATCTCTTTAAATTACATCCATACCTCCACCCATGGTTGACTAATTCAACCATGGTGGCTAGGCCCCACCAATCCTTGGCCCACACGCCACCTCACTTGGTGAGGTGGAGGTGGGTCCCACTTGGCCACGTCACCTTGGCTTAATTCAAAATAACTTAGGTGATTTAAATCCATTCAATTCATTCTAATTGGATCACCATTGGGCCCATGGCCCAATTACATTTTCATCTTACCCTATTTACCTTAGAGCTTAACTATCTTGACCCATTGGGTCCCAAATGGGTATTTGACCCAATTTGACCATTCTTGACCCATTTAATCATCATTGCCCCTTTAAATGAATTTAAATCAAATCCATAGTCCATTGGGCCATACTTGGGCCTTTGCCCAAACTTTGATCCATTTATCATCTATTCCATAAATTTTCCAATTTCCATCATTAAAACAAATAATATCCACATTTATATTAACTTAAAAATTCCGGGCCATTACAATGCAATCTTCTTTTGAAATTTTCGTCCCGAAAATTCGAGCGAAGTAGAGGTTCAAAACATCTCATACAAAGAGCTCCGGATGAGAGGCTCTCATCTCCGACTCAAGTTCCCAGGTGGTTTCTTCATTACCATGTCGTTCCCATACCACCTTGACGAACTGAATGGCACGGTTCCGTAACACCCTTTGCTCGCTTCAGATTATTCTGACCGACTTCTCCACATATGTCACATCGCTTTGTACATCGATGTCTTGAACATTCAACACATGAGAAGGATCGGGGTTATACTTTCTCAACATGGATACATGGAATACATCATGTAGAGAGGATAGCTGCGGAGGGAGTGCTAATTGTTAAGCTACCCCCCCACCCTCTTCAGGATCGGAAACGGCCCCACAAATCTAGGCGACAGTTTCCCCTTCTTTCTGAACCTCATGTGCCCCTTCCGTGGTGAGACTTTCAAAAACACCAAGTCTCCAACCTCAAACTCGAGGAACCTTCTCCTCTTGTCGGTATAACTCTTCTGACAGCTCTACGCGGTGAGTAAATGTTGCCGTATCAATTTAATCTGCGCCGTAGTCTTACGTAACCAACTCCGGCCCAATCAAAGCAGGCTCACCAGCCTCTGTCCAACACACTGGAGATCTACACGGCCTACCATATAAGGCCTCAAATGGAGCCATCTGAAGGCTTGCCTGGTAACTGTTACTGTAAGAGAACTCCACCAGTGGCAAATGATCCTCCCATCCACCCTTGAAGTCTCGCATACATGCTCTCAGCATATCCTCCAATGTCTATATTGTCCTCTCTGACTGTCCATCAGTTTGTGGATGAAATGCTGTGCTAGTCAATATGTCGATCCCCATAGCCGACTGCATGCCCTGCCGTACTCTGTCGGTGAATCGGCCATCCCTGTCGGACACAATAGTCCGAGGAATACCATGTAATGATATCCCGGATGTACCGTTGACCCAATGTCTCTGATGAATCTGTCATCTTGATGGGAAGGAAATGCGCAGATTTAGTCAACCGGTCCACTACGACCCATATCGCATCGTTGCCCTTCGATGACCTTGCAACCTTGATACGAAATTCATAAATATGTGCTCCCATTTCCACTCCTGGCACTGGTAAGGGTGCAAGCAAACCCGGTGGTTTCTGATGTTCCGCCTTAACCTGCTGGACAAGTCAGGCAAAGAGCAACAAACTCTGCCAGCATCTTTCTTGAGTCCTCGCCACCAATAGTGCCTCTTAAGGTCATGATACATCTTGGTGCTGCCCGGATGGATAGAGAGCTTGGTTTGGTGTGTTTCAATCAACAACTCTCTTCAGGCAGGCGCTTAGGCACATATGTCCTGCCTCGGAACACAAGACCATGTCCTGGTCGTAATTCCCACTCCAGTACAACCTCTCCGGTAGACATCTAAGCCCATATCTCCACCACCTCTGGATCTGTCCGTTGTTCCCATTCAATCTCGGAGACCATATTAGATCGTATGATCAGATTATATATGGTCCCATGATTATTGAGGTAGAGTTTAAACTCTCTAATGGTATTCAATACTTCCCATTCTGTCCTGATCAAGTTGGCTACTATCGCATGTGACATGCGGCTGAGGGCATCCGCCACCTTATTCACCTTGCCGGGATGATATCAGAGTGTAAAATCATAAACTGCCAGATATTCCATCCATCGGCATTGTCTCATGTTGAGTTCCTTCTGATCAAATAAATATTTCAAACTCTTGTGATCGGAAAACACCTCAAATTTCTCACCATAGAGATAGTGTCTCCAGGCTTTGAGAGCGAAGAACACTGCTGCTAGCTCCAGATCATGTATGGGATAGTGGCGTTCATGGATTTTCAGTTGTCTTGATCCATACGCCACTGCCCGATTACCTTGACTGAGTGTACACCCCAGTCCCTCTCCTGAGGCATCACAGTACACCTCATAATTTCTGCCTCTTTCCGGGAAGATCAGAATAGGAGCGGTTGTAAGCTTCTCCTTTAGCTCCTCAAATCTCCGGTTGCACAGATCCGACCATTCAAATTTGACTCCTTTCTGAGTGAGTCGTGTAAGTGGAGCTGTAATCCTGGAGAAGTCCATGATGAATTTCCCGTAGTAACCGGCCAATCCCAGAAAACTACGGATCTCAGTCACATTTGTCGGTACTTTCCACTCCTTCACTGCCGCTACCTTAGCCGGGTCCACGGCTATACCTTCCTCCGATATAACGTGTCCCAAGAAGTTAACCTTAGATAGCCAGAACTCACACTTGCTGGCTTTGGCATACAACTGGTTCCTCTTCAGGGTGTCTAGAACTATCCGCAGGTGTTCAGCATGTTCTTTCTGACTTTTGGACTAGATCAGGATGTCATCAATAAATTCGATCACAAACTGATCTAAGTAAGGCCGGAATATCCTATTCATCAGGTCCATGAACACAGCTGGTCCATTAGTAAGCCCAAACGACATGACTACATACTCATATAGACCATACCTTGTTCTGAAGGCTGTCTTCTTTATGTCCTCCTCCCTAACTCGGATTTGATGGTATCCGGACATCAGATCAATCTTGGAGAAGTGAGAGGAACCCCTAAGTTGATCAAACAGATCGTCAATCCTGGGTAGGGGATACTTGTTCCTGACAGTCAGCTGGTTCAATTTTCTATAATCCACACACATCCGAAGGGTACTGTCCTTCTTCTTCACAAATAATACTGGGGCTCCCCATGCTGATGTGTTATTCCGAATAAAACCCAATCTGAGCAGTTCATCAATCTACTTCTTCAACTCGGTCATCTCAGCTGGTGCCATCCTATAATGTGGCAACGATACTGGAACAGTGCCGGGATATAACTTAATCTCAAAGTTTATCTCCCTCTTGGGTGGCAAACCAGGGAGCTCTGTTGGAAATACCTCGGCAAATTCTGCTACCACCGCCGGAAGTTCAGCCCCTGGTACCCTGTCTAACTTAATGTTGTTCAAGACAAGGTGGTTCAATTCTTCCTGCAGTCTTCTAGGAATACCTTTTCTATCAGCGGGCACTATATACCGCTTTCCCTCGGGTGACCAAAATATCACCTTTCGAAGATGGCAATCAATATGGGCCTGATATATAGCCAACCAGTCCATACCAAATATAACATCGTATTCCGCCATATCGATTACTAAATAGTTGAACTCGAATCTGAATCCAGCGAGTTCAGTGTTTAGTGCCATGCATATGAGTCCCAAAGATGTGTCTCCGACGGGGGACACAATGGTAAGTGAGGTGGACAGGTTCTGTACTAATGAGCCCATAGCAGATATGAATGCAACAGATATAAATGAATGGGAAGCTCCAGAGTCAAATAATGCAACAGCATAAGAACTACCAACTACAAGCCATACCTTGAATCACAGAGCGATCCACCGCTATTGGAGAAGGTATAGCAAAAAGCCGTCCAAATCCTGCAGGGTTTGTCGCTTGCCCCACCTGGTTGTGCGCTCTGCCTCCTCGCGACTGAGCTGGCTTAGCTGGAGGGAGAGAAGAACCCTTGAAATTAGAGGGTCTGTTGAGCTGTGGACACTCCCTCTTGAAGTGGCCCTGTTGGCCACACTGATAGCAAGTACCCCCATCCCGTGGGACCTGGGTGACTGTTGCTGACGGGGAGGGCTGATTGGGACGAAAGCCCCCTGTAGACCCAATGGAGGGTGAGGGTGTAACGCCCGGCCCTTTTTCACCCGCTTTCCGAAAATCAGAGTCTACTTTTTTTTTTTATAGAAGTGTGAGAGAGTGTGCTGACGCCACGATGCGAGTTAAGTTCGAGCTTCTAAAGCCCGACCCTTAACTGGCCAACCCCACGCGTGCGTGGAACTAAGTCCACGAGAATGGTTCACGCGCAGGAAGTAAGTTCGGGGATTATAATCATTGTGGAACATGATAATAGAGTCTATCCTACCGATTTTTAGATAGAAGGGAAGATATAACATTGAATTACCAAAATGCCCCTATGATCATATTTATATCACAAAATATAATCGTCCATATTTAAAGTCCAAATCATCACAAGAAATATAAATTTATACAATCCGACAAGCTAAGTTACTTAAAATTACATCACCAAAATGTAAACTTAAAATAAACTAAGACTGCGCTTTCCAAGCTTCTAAGCTTGGCCTCCAGTATGTCCACCGCTTCCTGCCTCTCCTGCGTCATCAGCTAGGGATAGAAGTAGGGCGTTAGTCAACGCGCCCAGTAGGACTTCGAGTAGGGCTAGCACATGGATTAGTGATACACACATACCGATACAATAAAAATACAACAAAATAAGCATGTGATGAATGCTATGCCATGGGTGCTTATGTCATGTGTCCCACCCATCATCCGTATGATCATACAATATATTGTTCCCCATGTTTGCTTCTCGGCCACCCCGACGGAGCATGGACTCCGGTTATCGAACTATCCCCATGTGTGATTCTTGGTCGCCCCGACGGAGCATGGACTCAGGTCATAGCCCTCAGGCTATCCCCATGTCTGATTCTCGATCGCCCCGACGGAACATGGACTCCGGTTTCATTATTTTCTTGCCCATGCCATGCATGAGATGTACGTGCATTATGCTATGTAGTATATAGATAAATCATAATTTTGATATAACATACATAGCCATATAATGCATAATATAAAAATATAATCCATAAGATTCATAGCTTAAAACTCATCATAAGAATAAAACATAATCATAAATCCATCATAAGCCAAATCAAAATAATTTAAAACACCATCACATATCAATCGCTTACAAAAAGGTAGGAATCCTACCGAATACCGTGTCACGTTCCGTTACGTTTTCCGCTCGATAATCTGGTCGCCGATCGCGTACCGTTTGCGACGTCCGATACCTTATTTACATTTACCGAATTAGTCCATACATTATCCATGATTAAGTTCATAATTGATCCATCTACTTAGACCCATTAATGGCCATTAATTATGTTACCATTTTATCAAAAATCAGCCCTTAATTTAGCCCATTATCCATTGGTTAAAACACATACATAAATCCAATTTCTTTGGCATTTAAATACTCAACTTTGCGAACCTAAACGCAGCAACTATCCGTTCCCATTAATCATTCATAATGCATTCGATTTCATGTCTCATCCACATAGGGTTCGGCCATGTACCATGGCCGAACCCATGGGTCTTCAAAGTGGCTAATAATTACCATTTTGCCACTCTCTCCTCTATGACTAATCATTCACCCACTTATGTCTATTTTAAGTCTAAATTTCATCCATAACTTAGACCCATTTATAATTCCATAACATATCCAAAATCAGCCACCTATTGTTTAATTTTGAAAAACATTTATCTCCATATGTCCTTTCACATTTGGCCCTCAAGGTGGCCCACAAAGGGATCATGGGTTCGGCCATACACCATGGCCGAACCCATGGTACCCTATCTTCATTTTCTTGGGTCCATTTTACTCCTTTTAATCCAATCTCCAATGAATTTAAATTATCCATTTAAGTCCCCATTTTCATCCCATTTAAAACCTCACATATCATTTTTATAAATCCATTAAAATCTAGCATTCTTCTACATCATTTTCCATTTATTAAAACCACTAATCACCACCCTAGGGTTCACCTTTATGGATGCCATTTTCAAAGACTCATGTTTTGTCCCAAACATAATGCATTTTAAAATCACTAAATCATCACCATTTTCATTCCATCTAAACATCACATTCTAGACTCAATAAGTCCATTTAAATTTATCATCTCTCTCCAAAATTTTCCATTCTTTTTACCTTCATCAAAATCACTAATTCACACCATAGGGTTCGGCCATACCCATGGCTGAACCCATGGTTCATGGTTCATTCCAATCTATGCCTTTTCAAGGCCATGAAAAACCATTCATATCTTCATGAAACTTCCTCATTTAAAATCCTCTTTATAATCACTAGCATTCATCCATTTTTTTTTAGAAAAAAAAACATTAACATCTAACATAGTTTTAAACCTTAAAAATACAAATTAAAATCATCCCTATTTACCATGGGGTTGGGCCATGCTACATGGCCGAACCCTATGGTCCATCCATTCATTAAAACTTCCATACTCTCCATGCTTTAATACAACCTTAGAGATCCAAAAATTTTAGATCATCCCCATGCCTTCCATTATTTAAAATCATAAATACTAATGTTTTCTCATTTAAAAATCTAAATCTCATTAACCATTCTCCAAAATTTTAAACCTTAACATCTTAATAAATTCATCACCATTGACCATGGGGTTCGGCCATGCTACATGGCCGAACCCTAAGGTCCATCCAATCCATCAAAATTTCCATTTTCCTTATGCTTAATAATGTAACACCCTGGAATTTCAAAGTTATCAATTTATATGAATTTATTCATATCTACGGAATTGCCATTGTGATTTATTTGATTTGAATTTAAATGGGTCAATGGTTCAATCAAGACCCAAAGGATGGTAGTTTTGTTTACAAAACAATTAAATGGATAAGATGTACTTAAACGGGTCAAAAATCATAATTGGGTCAAATTTTATTAAATGGGTCAAAATGGCCAAATTGGACCCAATGGGTTGTGGTTGACATGTTGGACCATTAATTGAGCTCAAAGCTTAATTGGGTTAAGATGAGTTAAATGTTTGAGTTGGGTTTGAGTTGAAATAAATGATGGAGTTTAGTTCAGTGAAATTTATTAGTTGAGTTACATTAAATGAATGAGTTGAGTTGGGGTGAGCTAAATAAATGAGTTGGATGGAATATGTATTTGTAAGTGAGTAAGATGTAAAGATAGAAGGTTTGTAGGTTGTTTCAAATTCAAATACTAAGAAACGTTGGCTGCATATGCATGTAACTCCCACCCAAGTGAAGAATGAAATGACGTTACATGGGAGTTACTTGGGTGAGAGTTGAATTTCAAATTCAAAATTGTATGTACGTTGGAGATGGAATGGAGTTCATTGGTTGGGTCTTCAAAAGACAGCCAATACATGGAGTGTTATTTCATGTTGGTAACTCCAAGGATGGAGAATGAATTGGTGGCTGTTATGAGGAGTTACAAAAAGAAGTTTTGACTTTTCAAATTCAAAAAGGTACCTCACACGTTGGAATAAGAAAAGGTTTCATGAGGAAACTCCCATTTGGTTTGTTAATGAGAGGAGGAAGAAAAGGAGAGGTTACACAAATACCAGCAAGGGACGTTGGTTGCTTGGGGTGTTTCATTTCATAGATGAAACCCCCAAGTAACATAAAGAAGTTTGATTAAAGTGAGGGAGTTACACAAGGGTAACCTTGGACTGTTTTCGACCAAACAAGGGATTTTCATTTTACTCTCTCTATCTCTCTTTCTTTCTTTGACTGTATTATCATCTCCCAAACACCAAGAACAGTAGCTGGTCACGAATTTTGTAATCAGTCTTGGGTTGTTTTCTTTCACCAAATCAAGAGCACACATTGAGCAAAGGAGGGGGGGATCAAGGTTTCCCATCTAAAAGCCAATATTCTATCTATCTCTCTTTGCTGTCCTTGATTTTTCCAAACACCTAGAGCAGCAGCTGGTTGTTTAAATCAGTCCTTGACCATCAAAGAATCAAGAAGAAGGAGAGGCTAAGAAAGGGAAAGGAATAAGCCAGAGTGAAGATCAATTGGAGGAGTCGCGGAAATGGTAGGTTTTTCGATAAACAATTTTTTAAATCATGACCCGGCCATTGGATGGCCGAATCTAACAAGGGTTAGATATTGGATGGAGGTACATGAATGAGATAAAAAGATGGACCATAGGGTTCGGCCCCATTGGATGGCCGAACCCCATGGAAATAATTGATTTATTTGGATGGTTTTTGGAAGTTAAAACCATACAAGTATGGGACTGTTTTTAGATGATTTAAAGTGTGTGTTTTAAAAAGGTTAAAACATAAATAAGGAAGTTTGTTTTAGACATTGATGAATGATTCAGAAATTCAAAAAAAACAAAGGTCATAGGGCTCGGCCACCATGGAGGGCCGAACCCCATGCAAATGATGGTTTGGTTTTGATGTATTTGAAACATATAAACCATGAAGTTGGTGGACTGTTTTTGGGTTTTATTTAAGATTCAAATACATGTTTTAGAAAGGGTTAAAAACATGGATCTGAATGACAAAGGACTGAAGTTAGCATGGTTTAAAACAGTGGTTCAAAACTGATGAAATGGACCATTTGGGTTGGCCATTTTGGATGGCAGAATCCCATGAAATATTATGGTCATTTGGGACAAGTAGATGAACTGATTTGGATGGTATTTAAGAGGTATAAAGGCAGCAATATTATATTGATATTGTATGTTTAAATAACACCTAAAACATGTTTGAAAGATCAAAACATGGACATAGCCGAACCCCATGTAAATAATTGATGTGATTTGGTGAAGTTTAATTTACTGTTTTGGTGGATGTATATGCGGCTGAACCATGTTTAAATCATGGTTGAGTTAGCATGATTAAACCATGAATAATCATGAGTAATTGATTGATCAATTGAATCAAGAGAACCATTGGTTCGGCCGTGTATATGGCCGAACCCATGGACCATTTTTATGGACTGATTTGGTTGAATCAAAAGGTCTCAAGTTTGAATATTATGGAACAATATGAGGTGTTTAATGTGAGGGCCCGGAATTTTTAAATTAATAAATATGTGGATATAAGTTAATTTAATGATGAAAATTGGGAAATTGGTGGGATAAAAGGTAATGGGCCAAAATTTGGACAAAGGCCCAAGTATGGCCCAATAGACTAATGTTTGGATTTAAATTTATTTAAATGGTTAATGAGGGTTAAATGGGTTAAGAATGGTCAAATTGGGTCAAATACCCATTTGAGACCCAGTGGGTCAAGATGGTTGTGCTCTAAGGTAAATGGGCTAGATGGAAGTGTAATTGGGCCATGGGCCCAATGGGGATCCATTTAGAGTGAATTCAATGAAATTAAATCACCTAAGTGGTTAAAAAAAAAAAAAAATTAAACCAAGATGGTGTGGCCAAGTGGGACCCACCTTCACCTCATCAAGTGAGGTGGCGTGTGGGCCAATGATTGGTGGGGCCGGCCACCATGGTTGACTTGGTCAACCATGGGTGGAATAATGGAATTAGGTTAAGTATAATGAATTAACCTAAGGTAATTATCAAATTAATTAAGTAATTAATTTATTAAATTGGTGGCCAAATGGGGTTAAAATTGGTCAAATGGAGACCAAGCTACCCGACCTCAAAATTTACACACGTTGGGGCTTGGTGGTGGTTTAGATAACCACCACCATAAAGCAAATAAAATATCTAAAGAATATCTTAGGGTGGGTGAGATCATTAATGTAAAGAAAAATGGGGATAAGTCTTGAGTTTCTTTTCCATTTTTTTATCCTCTCTTCATTTTCACTCCATTCTCATTCTCCATTGCCGTCCCATGTTCAAGTGAAGGGAGAAAGAGAACTAAGGAGAAGAGAAGAGAAGGAGAGAAGAAAGAAGTAGAATTTGGAGGAAAATCACTCTAAGATTAAGGTTATTCCCTCCCCTCTCATCATCTCTCCCTTTCCCTCTCTCAATTTAAACCCTACCTTGGCCGATCCTAAGGTTGGGGGTTGCCACCATGGATCAAGTGTTTTGGCCTATCAAAGATCAAGAGGAAGGAGAGAGGAGGCTAAGGAGACCGACAGGAGTGACGGAAATCGGAGGAGACGACGGATTGTAAGTATTTCTTAAACAAGAAATTTTGGATTTTTAGGGTTTAAGAATTGGAATTTATTTTTGTGAAATTAATGGTGGATAGATAGTTTTATGCTATGGATTTTAAATCTATCAAATGGAAGGAATGGAAGGTGGAGGAAACCCTAAATGGATGAATTAGGGTTAGGGAAAAGAAATAAGTAAATGTAGTATGTGCATTGTGTAATTTATTAAATTGAGCATGGAATAGGGTGATTGGAATAAAAAAAAAAAATCATGGGCCATAGGGTTCGGCCATGTAGCGTGGCCGAACCCCATGGTGGGTGATTAGGTGTTTGTTTTAATTAGTTAGGGTTTAAGGAATGGAAAGTGGGTAAAACCCTAATGGAGAAAAATTAGGGTTAAGGAAAAATAAAATGGACTAAGGATAGTACATGCTTAATGTGATCAAACATAGAGGTATATGCAATTTTTCTTGAGTCAAGGACCATAGGGTTCGGCCATGTAGCATGGCCGAACCCCATGGTAAGTAATGTATGATTTATTAGGGTTTGAAAAAAATGGAAGGCAATGAGGATTTTTAACTAATGAATTTTAGTAAATGAATGAATGTGGGAAAGTTTTAAAATGGTGTTATGATGAAAATGCAAAGAGATGTATGGCCTTGAAAGGCATGGATGAAGTGAACCTTGAACCCTATGGTGATGAAATGATGATTAAATGGTGGGCTTAAAGGATAATGTGTTGATGAATTTAGGGTTTTTAAATGAACAAGTGTAATGATTCAAATGGGGTTAAGAATATGGTTTAGATGCATGATTTAAAACCCTCAAGGAAGGATTGTTGGTGGATCTAAAATGTAACAATGGACCCAAGAAGAAAAAATGGAGAAAGGAACATCATGGGTTCGGCCATGGTGTATGGCCGAACCCATGCCCCAAAATTGTAAATCAATTTGGGTTTAAGGTCAATGGGTATATATGTGATTAAGTATGGGGTTTAAATGAGTAATGGTTAGATTAATTACATGAAAAATTTTAATGTTTTGGTAAGTCAATAATGGACCTAAGTTAAGGACCTAAGTTGTGGATTAAATTTTGGGCTTAAGTAGGCATGAATTAATGAAAAATTGTTTATGTGAAGGGCAGTGGCAAAAATAGTAAATATGGGCTAAAATGAAGAAACCCACTAAGTTATGATTTATGGGCTTGGAAATGATTAAAACTTGGATTGATTTGGTAATTTAATAAGGTATTGGACATCGCAGGCGGTACGAGATCGGCGACCGGGTTTATCGAACGGAAAACGTAAAAGGACGCGGGTCGGTAATTGGTAGGATTCCTACCTTTTTGTAAGCCATGGATTTGGGTGATGTTTTCATTAATCTATTTTGGAAATCATGTGGTTGTCTTTAAGATAAGTTTTGGATTATGTATCATGTAATGTTTTACTCTAAATTATTTTGGAAATTATATGAATGCTTATGATGGGTTTTGAATTAAATATTGTGGGATGGTTTCCCTTTAATTTAGTTGGTAATCTTGTAATTGTTTTAAGATGGGTTTTTATTACTATTGAATTTCATATATTACATGGCATATGACATCTACATCTCATGCATGGCATGGGAGGCATATGACAGGGGAAGGATGAAATGAAACTGGAGTCCATGCTCCGTCAGGGCGACCGATAAACAAGCATGGGGACATTTCACATATGTATTATTGTACCTTGACGAGGCCTTACCGTCAAGGGGGATGTTGTATTTATTGTTATAACTTGATGATGGTTCTTCCATCAAGGGGGATATTGTATTTGTGGTTACACCTTGACGAGGCCTTACCGTCAAGGGGGATATGGCACCGGGATAGTAAGGATGATGGGTGGGATTCATAACACAGACACCCATGGCATGACATTCATTCTATGGCTTTTCGTTAAGTATTATCTATCTACTTTGTTATCACTAATCCATGTGTTAGCCCTACTCGGAGTCCTACTGGGCGCTTGGTCTAACGCCCTACTCTACCCTAGCTGATGACGCAGGAAATGCCGGAGCAGAAGGACGGGACGGGAGCCAAGCTTAAGAGCTTGGGAAGGCAGACTAATTATTTTATTTAAGTTATTTTGAGAAATGTGTATTTGAAGTAGTTTAACTTGTCGGAAATGTAATAATTTAGATTACTTACTATATTTTGGACATTATGATTTTAAGGATGTTTGGTGATTGAATGAATGTAACTTCCCTGCTATCTAAGAATTTGTAGGTTAGGCTTTTTTATAATTTTCCGCAATTGGTTTAAATGTTTCCCGATGCTTACTTCTACGTGTGAACCATTCTCCGTGGACTTCATTCCACGCACACGTAGGGTTGGCCAGTTAAGGGTCGGGCTTTAGAAGCTCGGACTTAACTCGCGTCGTGACGTCCGCGCCCTTTGTCACTTTTCCTTTTAAAAAAAAAAAAAAGACTCTGATTTTCGGTAAAAAGGGGCGGGTGTTACATTTAAAAAGGGTACCAAGTGAGCATTTGGATAAGCCATGGTTTGGCCATCTCATGGCCGAACTATGGGGTTCTATGGCTAAGATAGGACATGGAAGTTAAAGTGGATTTTTGGGACTTAGACTAAGTTAGAATCACATGAATGAATGCTTAACTTGCTGTTATGTAAATAAGGTTTTGGGATTTCTAGAACGGTGTACAAGCCGTGATCGGAAGACGGTTCAAAGGAAGGGTCGAACAAAGTAAACAAGAGTAGGTTTCCTACCTTTATTGTAACCACTATTCCATATGTTGTTTTATGTTGATTTCAATAACTTATATGATTGTAAAGCTATGTTTGACATGTTTGCATAGACATCTCATGCATGGCATGGGATGATGGCGTTGTAACCGGAGGCCACACTCCGTCGGGGCGTCCGAAAGACCACTGTGGGGTACCCTGATGATGAGAATCCCATCAGGAGGAATCCGGAGGCCACACTCCGTCGGGGCGTCCGAAAGACCACTGTGGGTTACCTTGACGATGAGAATCCCGTCAAGTGATGGCTATGTTGAATGGTGATGGGTGGGACTCATTACATGCTCATTTCATACATAGCATGTTTTTATAGAATTTTGTCACACATGTTTTATTATATATTATTTGCATGTTTTGACTAACCATGTGGTAGCCCTATTCGAAAACACTACTGGGCGCGTTGATCTAACGCCCTATCTATATCCTTAGTGGATGATGCAGGGAAAGGGAAAAACGTGGAGCAAGAAGAGGACCAAGTACGGAAACTTGGGCTGTTTGAATGATTGGAATGGATTATGAATGGCCTATTTTATGGACTTGATATTTGATATATTTGGACAATGTAATTTGGTAATTAGTTATGTTGGCTTGTAATAAGTAGTTAAGATAGATGCTATGGTTTGTTTTATGTTGGATGTTTTGATTAAACGATTAGTTAAGATTGATTAGTAATTTTGGAGAATAAGTTATGTACTTTGCTATCTAAGAATGGAAAATTGGATTAGTCATAGGTTCTATTATAACCACAGTTAGATTTAGACTTAGTTAATTCCGCAAGTTATATGTACCATGTGCGGATCAGTTTTATGGACTTAGTTCATACGCACATGGGCTTGGCCAGTTAAGGGTCGGATTTAGAAATCCGAACTTAACTCGCGTCGTGACACTCCGCCCCGATCACATGATTATTATATTTTAAAAAAAATAAACTCTGAAAATTAGAGTGAAAAAGGGCGGGGTGTTACAAATAAAGACTTAAAAATTCCATTCCTCCATTTCTTAATCCATTACTCCATTTTTATCCATTTCTTATCTTATCTTTTGATGGATCTTAGATCCATGGCCCACAACATTTTTGGCCATATTTGGTCTAAGAAATGGATTCCATATCCTATCTTTAAAAATATAAACTCTTGTTTAAGAAATTCTTACCGCACCGACGACTCCTCCGGTCCTTCTTTCTTCTTTGCTTTCCTTAGCTCTTTCTCCTTCTTTCTCTTCTTGATGATCGGCCAAGATGAGCTTGATCAATGGTGTGGCCCTCCAAGCTTAGGATCGGCCAATATTGAGTGAGTTTGTTTGAGAGGGATGGAGAGGGGAAGGTGATGGAAAGCAAGATCTTAGCCTTTGATCTTGAGGTAGTGATGGTTGATCAATGCTTGGTCTTCCCTTTTCTTCTCTTCTTTTCCTCTAAGTCTTCTTATTTTCTTCTTTTCTTCTCTTGATACATGGAGGGACGGTTTTTGGGTGTGAAGAGAGGGAGAGTGAAATGAGAGGGATGAGATGGAAAACCCATCTCATCTTTGACCATACCCCTCCATCATGTCTCCACCAACCAAAGTATGGGCTCCCTTGACCTTGGTCGTGGTGGTTGAGACCCAACCACCAAGCATGGCTCCCATGTCCTCTTTGACTTGTTTATGTTGACCCTAATTAATCAACCTAATTAATTAAGTTAAGTCCTCACTTAGGTTAATTAATTTCTATCCAATTTAATTCCATCAAATTATCTATCTAATAAATCTACCGATGGTTGACCAAGTCAACCATGGTGGATGGCCCCCACATATACCTACCCCACCCGCCACCTCACTTGATGAGGTGGAGGTGGGCCCCACTTGGCCATGTTATTTTAATTCCATTAATTTTAACTTAGGCAATTTTACAATAATTTTAATCAATTTAATCTACCTTAATCCACCTTAGGCATTCTTAAATTTATCCATGGTTGACCAAGTCAACCAGATGGTTGGTCCCACTTTTTCCTTGGTCCACACGCCACCTCAATTGGTGAGGTGGAGGTGGGCCCCATTTGGTCATACCATTTCATTTCATTACTAACTTAGGGGTTTTAATTCCAAATTACCCTTTTTAAATTAATTGGCCCACCATTGGGCCCACGGCCCAACCGATTATTTTCTACCCCTTTACCTTAGGGTTTGGACCAATTTTGATCCATTGGGTCCCACATGGTGATCGGGCCCACTTTGACTCAAATTGACTATCTTTGACCCAATTACTTCTCATTGACCCATTGAATGGATTTCATCCAATTTGTGGCCCAATTGGGCCATTCTTGGACCCTTGTCCCAAAGTTGATCCATTTGGCATTTTCATCACATCAAATTCCAAATTAAAATAATTAAATGTCCAATATATATTGCTTCGAAAATTCGGGCTATTACAGAGGGTCTGTTGAAACTCGGGCAGAACCTCTTGTTGGGTTGAAATGAACCCCGCCCACTCTGCCCCCTGCAGTTGTCAGGCCGCGCCAACTAATTCAATTCCCGTTCTACGATAGTGGCCCTGCTGACTACCCCTGCCAATGTGGGTTCCTTGAAAATGGTCACCCTAGCCCTGATGCTCGGCCGAAGGCCTTGCTCAAACTTACGGGCCCTCCGATGCTCGGTATTCCCCATGTAGAAAGCATAGACAGACAGACGAAGGAATTCCCGATGATATTCTGCCACTGTCATATTGCCTTGTACTAATGATATAAAAGCTTGAGTCTGGCTCTCTTTTTCTTCCTTCAGAAAATACTGTTCTAGAAAAGTGGCTGAGAACCATTCCCAAGTCATGGCAATCCTTAGCCCTTCCAGCAAGAGTGCTTGCTGTTTTTCCACCACTTCCCACCAGTTGCCGGCATCCTCAATCAATTGAGATGTTGCCAGTAAGATTCTGTCAGCCGGACTGGAAATCTGAAGCAGATTCAAGATCTGAGTGATCTTCTTTAACCAATGATCTGCTCCTGCAGCCCCTTCTTTTCCTCTGAAGTAGGGAGGGTGCTGTTGTTGGAAGTCTTTGACCATCTTCCATTTACTGGTGTCGCTAGTAGTCGCATTTCCACTCAAATGTTGTTGAAGAGCAGCAGCTACTGCCGCTTGAACTACGTCTTTTAGTTTTGGAGGTACACCTTGTATGTTCACACTACCTCCTCTTGATGCGGTGGCGGTACCTCCTCCTCTACCCGGGGGTTCTGATGAGTCCTTCTTCTTGGAGGCATTTCCTAAACCATTGAAAATATTTACTGATTTAGTTCCTTCATAGAGTTGTTGTATTCATATATTTTGTGAAGAAATTTCCCTAAGTATCAAATGTTTTTCTTTCCATTTGGGGGGAAGTTGCCAAATATGCACACTTGGTTTTTCCTTTGTTCCGGGGGGGGAATCTCTTACTTCCTATTGTTTGTTGTTCAATTTGGGGGATACTGGGGAAGTGCATCCTATTTTGTTATGTTTGACAAATCCAACTTAGAATGAATTTTTCTTCCCCTGCTATCATTCCTTTTCGTCGAACATTGTTCTCAAATTGAATACTTCAGTTTTAGTCAATCGAAGTAAATTAACCCGGCCCCCGTGCAGCGGAGTCCGAGGAGTCGGTCAGTTGGGATTCTTAGCTGCTAGTGAGACATGCAACTGTCTTAATCTTACTTCGAGAGATTCATTCTTCCGATATTCGCTCTGATACCAAATGTAACACCCGCCCCTTTTCACCGAAAATCAGAGTCTATTTTTTTTTTTTAAATGAAAGGGCACGGACGTCACGACATGAGTTAAATCTGAGCTTCTAAAGCCCGTCCCTTAACTGGCCAACCCTACGTGTACGTGGAACGAAGTCCACGAAGAACAGTTCACACGTAGAAGTAAGTGTGCGGAATGTTACATTTAATGCGGAATGATAATAGAGGCTAACCTACAATTCTTAGATAGCGGGGAAGATTTCATCATTTAATTACTAAAATGCCATAACATTATATGTCTACAATAAAATCCAAAACATAGTAATAAGTCTAAAATATACAGTCCGACAAGTTAACTATTCAAATATACATTTTCCAAAATAAAGCTTAAAACAAAGTTAATAATCCGTCTCCCCAAGCTCCTAAGCTTGGCTCCCGACTCATCCTTCTACTCCGGCATTTCCTGCGTCATCAGCTAGGGTACAAGTAGGGCGTTAGACCACGCGCCCAGTAGGACTCCGAGTAGGGCTAGCACATGGATTAGTAATAACAGCATGCAGATAATAATATGATAAAAACTGGTAGACAATCATATAATGAAATTATGAAGTGAATGTCATGCCATGGGTGTCTGTATTATGAATCCCACCCATCATCCCTACCATCATGATGTCATATCCCCCTCGACGGCAAGACCTCATCAAGGTATCCCGATGCCTGTTCTCGGTCGCCTCGACGGAACATGGACTCCGGTTATAGCCTATCAGGCTATCCCCATGCCCGTTCTCGGTCGTCCTGACGGAGCATGGACTCCGGTTATAGCCTATATGTAAGACCTCGATTTCTCAATGAAGTGGATAATTACGAAAATGCCCCTGATTTGTCAAATTAATTATTTTTTGATGTCAAATAAGGAAATGGTGGGGCCCATTGCTCAAATTAAGATCATATGAGCACATTATAAATATCAAGTTTGATTGGATGGATAATGAACATCAATTGGGTCGAAAATGGCTAAATGGGTCAAATGGCCCAATTGGACCCAATGGGTCAAAATGGATGATTTGACCATTGTGTAACCTCAAATTAAATGGGGTCAAGCTGAACTGATTGGAAATCAAGTATAGCAAAAATGGGTAGGCTTGATGCATAAGTGAAAACCATTTAAAAGTGGCAAAATCAGCCCATTAATGGGTCACGTTGTCAAAACGGGTCAAGGGGCTGATTGGGGACCCAATGGGTCGGGTTGACCAAGTTGACCACGGATGACCATGTGGGCCCTCAATTGAACTCAAGAATGAGTTAGTTCAGCTTGAGTTGGAATGATTTGAAGTGAGTTTGATTTAAGAAAAGAGTTGACTCAAATATGGAGCATTAAATGTGATGAGTTGGATGAGTTGGTTTAGAATAAAAATATCATGAGTTAAGTGAGTCAAGAGGAGATGGAAATGAGTTGTAATCTCACACAACACTTGATCAGAATCAATCTCAGCCGTTGGTATGAAGAGGTGCTTTGGCAAGGCCAAAAGACACCAAGGTTGGGCGGCACCTATCCATTGAATGGATGCATTGTTTCATTTCTCAATGGGTGCAACGTTTGGCACCAAGGGGTGTCTTGGTTGATACCCAACATCTCTTCGTTTTTGGCAAGAGTAAAGAGGGAGGATGAATGGGACTTGGGGGCTGAAACTACAAAACGAAAATATTACCATATTTGGCCGATTTTTACTTTGGAAATCCAAGAATTCCCATCTCTCTCTCCCTCTCTCCAATTTGTTTTTCTTGGCTGGAACAACAGAGGTTTCTGGCACCAGTTATTCAAGCACAAACCAGCAAAGAATTAAGGAAAGAAAGAAGAAATAAACGGGAGAAACCAATGATCAAAGGCAAGAAGGAAGTTTGGAAAGTTTGGTAAGTATTTATGTGTTATTTTGGTTTAATAACATGGAATAAATGGGGTGTGTATTGGGCCATGGTTATGGCCGAATACACCAAGGTTTTAACCTTAATTAATAGAGGTTTTAAAATGGTAAAGATGACCATTGGGTTCGGCCACCATGGAGGGCCGAACCCCATGTAAAAGATTGGTTGGTTTTCATATTTTGAAACATGGAAACCATGGAGTTGTTGTGGACTGTTTTTGAGTTTTATTTGAGATTCAAATGCATGTTTTAAAGAGGGTTAAAAATATGGATCTGAATGACATAAGGACTGAGGTTAACATGGGTCTAAAACAGTGGTTTAGAACTGATGAAATGGATCATTAGGATCGGCCATCTTGGATGGCCGAATCCCATGAAGTATGATGGTCATTTAGACAAGTTGATGGACTTAGTTGGATGGTTTTGAGAGGCTAAAATACAGCAATGTTATACTGATATTATATGTTAAAATGACACCTAAAACATGTTTGAAAGACCAAAACATGGACATAGGGTTCGGCCACCTTGGATGGCCGAACCCCATGTAAGTTTTTGATGATTTTGGTGAGTTAAAAACCAGATAAAGTTATGGTGTTCTTATGGCAATAAATGGATTAACATGTTTACTGTTTTGGGTGGTTTATTATGCGGCTGAACCATGTATAATTCATGGTTGAGTTAGCATGATTAAACCATGAGTAATCATGGTGATTATTGGATCAAGTGAACCCCATGGGGCTGTTTTTGAGATAAATGGACTGTTTTGGATGGGAGGTTACGGTTGTTTTAATTAAGGAATCATACATGATAAGTTATGGACTATGTGTAAGAAAATAATCAACCATTGATGATGATGGATTATGGGATGAAAATCCATAGGATGTGGTTCGGCCATGTAGTATGGCCGAACCCCATCAACAATTATTTGATGGAATGGGTTAAGTAACTAAGAGTTGATTAAATGAGAAAGGAAGTTAAATCCTAAGTCGATGTTGTTCGGCCAAGGGCATAGCCGAACCCCACATGATGTGGATGGGTCTTGTATATGAATGAATAAGTAAATGATGTTATGACTTACTAATTGATATATGGATAAGGTAACGGAAGTTGACGACGTGCGAGTCGTGACTGGGTGACGCTAAAGAAAGATCAATTACTGAAGTGAATCTTCAGTAGGTTTCCTACCTACTTGTAACCACATTTACACCTGTTTTCATGAAGGGTTTTATGAGATATTGACGTACTATTACTTACCATATTTTGAATGATGAGTTATGTATTTACAAATGATATACAATGCATTGACATCTCATGCATGGCATGGAGTGATGGGAATGGAACAACATAATGATAAGTATCCTATCCAGAGGAAATGTGGATTACTCTGGATTAACTTGACATAAGCACCCTACCCCGAGGAAATGTGGATTACTCTGGCTTACCCATCCGGAGGAAATGAGGACTACTCTGGAATACCTCGATGTAAGAGTTTATTGAGATAATGGCTATGTAGACTTGTGATGGGTAGGACTCATTACATGTGCATATACATAGCGTTGTTTTCAGATGTTTTATTGATAATCATGTACTATGATATATATGCATGTTTATATGCTAACCATGTGGTAGCCCTGATCGGGAACCTACTGGGCGCATTGATCTAACGCCCTAATTCTATCCTCAGAGGAGAATGCAGGTACAAGAAAAGGGAAAGAAAAGGTCGATGACCGGGAGGGGAGCCAAGCCTAAGCGCTTGAATGTTGAATTGGACTTCTTTATTACTGTCATTTGATTTATAGATTGTGGACATGTAATAAGTTATTACTTGCTATGGTTTGATCAGGTTATTAACTTTGGATGGTTGATGTTAATTAATATTATGAGACTGTTACTTGCTATCTAGTCATTCTTTTCCGCAAATAGTCTAGTTTATTCCGCAAGTTGTTGTTAGTTCCATGTGTGATTTATTATCATGGTGTAGTCCATGT
Organism: Chimonanthus salicifolius; assembly: GCA_013350335.1. Lineage (NCBI taxonomy): Eukaryota > Viridiplantae > Streptophyta > Magnoliopsida > Laurales > Calycanthaceae > Chimonanthus > Chimonanthus salicifolius. The sequence continues at coordinate 25,553,776 of CM023538.1, read as the reverse complement.
ACACATAGGTGGCCAGTTAAGGTTCAGACTTGAGTAGTCTGAACTTAACTCGCTTCGTGACGCCGCCCGCTCTCTTTCACTCTGTGTTTCTTTCAAAAGAAATTTTCAGACTCTGATTTTTAAGAAGGGTGAAAGGGCGGGGAGTTACAGTTGGTATCAAAGCAAAACGGGAAGTTGAATCATCGAAGTAAGATTAAGACGGTTTCATGTCTCACTGACGGATAAGAATCCCAACTGACCGACTTTTCGGAGTCCGCTGACTGGGGGCCGGATTAATTTACTTCGAGTGACTCAGACTGAACAATCAATCTGAGAATGACAATGAAAAATAGGAAAGTAAAGTACAGTCATCATAACTGGACATATCAAACATAGCAACGTAGGATGTACTCCCCTGAAACTCCCACACTGAGAAATAAACAACAGGAATTTAGAGATTTCCCCAGAAACAAAAGAAAACAAAGAGTGATGATTTGGCAATCTTCCCAAACAAAGTACATGATATTATGCATGATCAAATCCCTTGAAAAGCAAGAGTGGTTTATTTAGAATTATTGTTGAATATTCTTGTGTTTTAAATGTTGTGGCACAGATATGTCAAGCAACGAGGAATACACTGAGTTATGGGATAAAGGGACACCTAGTTGTCCGGTAGATTTGGTATCGACTTCCAACAGTATCAGCATGGAAGTCAATGTGGACATTCAAGAGGGGCCTCCCGAGGAGGAGGAATGGAACTTAGCACCACTGGAGGAGGTGAACCTAGCACCATTACCGGAGTATCATATGGAAGATATTCCTTGGTTAGTGGGACCTCCTGAGGAAAATCAAGAGGATCTAGCACCTTTTCTGGAGGATCTTATTGCAGATGTTCCTATTATATTAGAATCGCTTGGGGAGATAGATCCTTATGACACGTGTGAGTTGTGCAATCAGGACGGGCACAACTGTATGTACTGTCCTCACCCACTAGGCATTGTCTGCTCGTTTTGTGGATTACATGGGCATGGGGAGGCGAGGACTAATTGCCCATATATTGGAGGACCTGGATTAATACCCTGCACGACTTGTGAAATATTGGGGCACACGGCGATGACGTGTCCTGATAACTGTTTCAAGTTCGCTGATGATGCGGAGTCTTCTACGGAAGATTAGGCTAGGAAGTAATATGAAGGGGTATTAAAAAGAGGTTATTTTGTAAGGGTGCATTTTGTTTTTTATAGGGTTTTGTTTAACCCTATCCACCCTTGTACAAAAATGAAGTATGAATTTATATAAAGTATGCGATTTTATGATTTTATGAGGATTTATGGCATTTAATGCATATTGATAATGGAAACTAAGTCTATGATGTTTCCATGAATTAGGAATAAATGGCGCCACAGAAAAAGGTTATAAAGAATCCGAAGGGAAAAGAAAAAGTTTTGCAAATCGGATTAGGTGAGGGGACATCAAAGAGAAGGACCCCGTCAGGACGGTAAAAAGAACGATGAGGTGTTCATAATCACACCACAAGGGAAGGTGGTACCGCAACGCAAGAAGGTGGTACATGAGAAGATGCCATCGGTACATGATGAAGAGCGGTCCGTTCATGACGAAGAGAGATCAGTTCATGAACGATCTCGCAATGAGGAAGAGTCTCATCATTCTCGGCGGGCAGAGGAGGAGAGTGACCCTACGTATCAACAGGACGAGGAGGAGGAATATGACTCGTCATATCGACGAGAGGAGGAAGAGAACAGCAACCTGACTGTACCCTATGTGCCTCCTGAACTGCACAGCTTGGTGCAAGCTGTAGTAACATCTGTCCTCCAACAACATATGAATGGAGGGGGAAGCACGAGTGAAAATAATGACCGTAACATGGTCAGAGATTTTCAACAACACCGCCCACCTTACTTCAAGGGCAGAGAAGGGCCTGTCGGAGCCGAGAACTGGTTGGAGAAGATTTCTCACATACTGACTCTTTTGAATATCAAGAGTCATGCTCATAAAATTCTATTGGCCACTTCACAGCTGATAGATGACGCTACCAAATGGTTGAAAACAGTGGAGAAACAGTGGGCACTTGTGCTAGAAAGAGAAATAATTGCTATGACCTGGGAGCAATTCTCAGTGACATTCTTAGAGCGTTACTTCCTGGAGGAAGAAAGGGAACGTCAGATTCAGGCCTTTATGACATTAGTGCAAGGCTCGATGACGGTGGCTGAGTATCACCAAGAATTTCTCAGCCTGTCAATTTATGCATTCTATGTTGTGGACACGGAATATCGAAGGGCTCGCAAGTTCGAGCATGGGTTACGGCCAAACATTAGGGCCAGGGTAACCGTGTTCAAAGCAGCCACGCTGGCAGAAGTGGTCAGCAGGGCTACAATCGTGGAACAAGAAATGGCGGAATTTGCAAGAGTAGACAACCGCCGAGCGCCGAGTGGGAGGGGTGCGTACTAACCCAACAAGAAGTTCCAATCGAACTTCAGCAGACCCTCTCCGTCTGTTGGATCTAGTGGGGGCTTTCGCCCCAACCAGCCCATTCAATCTGTAACAGTCACTCAAGCTTCTCGAAGAGTGCACACCTGCTTTCACTGTGATCAACCAGGTCACTATAAAAAGGACTGCCCAAAACTCAATAGGTTGTCATACTCCAGAGGAGGCAGAATGCAGAGTCGGGGAGGTCGAGGGTCTAACCCTGCTGGAGCTGGACGATTGTTCACTCTAACTTCTCTGGAAGAAGAGGACCATGCTGTGATACAAGGTATGGCGGTAGTGAGTAGTTCCTATGCATATGCACTATTTGATTCTGGAGCATCACACTCCTTCATAGCTGCATCATTTATTACTGCTACCGGTACATTAGTTCAAAGATTAGCCACAGCACTTACTATTGTATCCCCTGTTGGAGATTCGACATTGGGACTTATATGTACGGCGGTTAACACTGAATTAGTTGGACTCAGATTTGGGTTCAATTATCTAGTGCTGGACATGTCTGAATATGATATTATATTCGGTATGGATTGGTTGGCGAAGTTTCATGCCAACATCGACTGTTATCGTCGAAGAGTGACATTTAAGTCACCCGAGGGCAAACAATACGTAGTCCGGGCAGATAAACAAAGTGGATTGCAGGAAGGGTTAAACCACGTGGTATTGAATAATATCACCATAAATAAAGCTCCAGTTACTGAACTTCCGGCAATTGTACAAGAATTTGCGGATGTATTTCCAAAGGAACTCCCTGGTTTACCACCTATGAGGGAGATTAACTTTGAAATCAAGTTGTACCCTGGCACAGCACCAGTGTCGTTACCGCACTATCGGATGGCACCAGCAGAGATGTAGGAGCTAAAGAAGCAGATTGATGAACTGCTTAGGCTGGGTTGCATCCGGAACAGTACATCATCATGGGGAGCACCAGTACTGTTTGTGAAGAAGAAGGACAGTTCACTACGGATGTGCATGGATTACCGGAAGCTGAATCAGCTAACAGTCCGGAACAAGTACCCCCTACCCAGGATCGATGATTTATTCGATCAATTGAAGGGTTCCAGCCATTTTTCAAAGATTGATTTGATGTTTGGTTTTCATCAAATACGGGTTAGGGAGGAAGATATTGAGAAGACGGCCTTCCGGACGCGGTATGGACTATACGAGTTTGTAGTCATGCCATTTAGACTCACAAATGGGCCGGCGGTGTTCATGGATTTGATGAACAGAATCTTACGTCCCTATTTGGATCAATTTGTGATCGTATTCATTGACGATATTTTGATATATTCCAAGAGTCAGGAAGAACATGCAGAGCACTTACGGATAGTTTTGAATATTTTGAGGCAGAATAAGCTATATGCCAAGGCCAGTAAATGTGAATTCTGGCTATCCGAGGTCAATTTCTTGGGACATGTTATATCTGAGGGAGGTATAGCCATGGATCCGGCTAAAGTGGCAGCAGTGAAAGATTGGAAAGTGCCCAAGAATGTAACTGAAATTCGTAACTTCTTGGGATTGGCTGGTTATTATAGAAGATTTATCATGGATTTTGCAAAAATAGCATCTCCATTGACTCGACTCACACAGAAAGGAGTCAAGTACGAGTGGACAGATCTATGTAATCAAAGGTTTGAAGAGTTGAAGACAAGACTTACCACTGCCCCTATTTTAGTTTTGCCCGTAAGTGGCAAGTGTTACGAGGTATATTGCGATGCCTTGGGAGAGGGACTGGGTTGTACACTCAGTCAGAGTAATTGTGTGGTGGCGTATGGTTCAAGGAAGTTAAAAATACATGAACGTCTTTACCCCACACATGATTTGGAATTAGCTGCAGTGGTTTTCGCCCTCAAGAGTTGGAGACACTATCTCTACGGCGAGAAATTTGAGGTATTTTTTTTATCATAAGAGTTTAAAATATCTTTTTGATCAGAAGGAGCTCAACCTCAGGCAGTGAAGATGGATGGAGTATCTGGCGGATTATGAGTTTGCGCTTAGATATCATCCAGGCAAGGCAAACAAGGTAGCGAATGCCCTCAGCCGTATACCACATGCATCCGTGGCATGTTTGATCAGATCGGAATGGGAGATGTTAAATACCATCCGAGAGTTTAAACTCTACTAGAACAACCGTGGGACCATATACAATCTGGTTATACAATCCAACATGGTCACCAGGATTGAACAAGAACAAAGAACAGATCCGGAAGTGGAGGACATATGGGCCAAGATGTCTACTGGCACCGTTGTACCGGAATGGGAATTACGACCAGGACAGGGTCTTGTATTCCGGGGAAGAACATATGTGCCAAGGAGTTGCAGGAAAGAACTACTGATTGAGGCACACCAGTCCAAGCTCTCTATCCATCCGGGCAGCACCAAAATGCACCATGATCTAAGAGGCATTATTGGTGGCATGGACTAAAAAGGGATGTGGCGGAATTCGTGGCACATTGTCTAACTTGTCAGCAAGTTAAGACTGAACACCAAAAGCCACCAGGGTTACTCAAACCCTTAGCAGTGCCAGAATGGAAATGGGAACACATTTCCATGGACTTTGTATCGGGGTTGCCGAGGTCTTCAAAAGGCAATGACGCCATATGGGTCGTAGTCGACCGGCTGACCAAGTCCGTACATTTTATTCCTATCAAGATGACGGATTCATCTGAGACGTTGGGACGGTGGTATATTAAAGAGATCATTCGACTACATGGCATTCCTCGAACGATAGTATCGGACAGATATGGTCGCTTTACCGGCAGAGTATGGCAAAGCATGCAGTCAGCCATGGGGACAGACTTGTTGATTAGCACCGCTTTCTATCCACAGACCGATGGACAGTCTGAAAGGACAATACAAACCTTGGAAGACATGCTGAGAGCATGCATGTTAGATTTCAAGGGTGGATGGGAGGACCACTTACCACTGGTGGAGTTCTCATATAATAACAGCTATCACGCAAGCCTTCAGATGGCTCCATACGAGGCATTATATGGTAGACCGTGTAGGTCGCCGGTATGTTGGACAGAGGCTGGAGAGCCTGTATTGATCGGACTGGAACTAGTCGCAGAGACTACTGCACAAATTAAGTTGATACGTCAACACTTATTGACTGCACAGAGTCGGCAGAAGAGTTATGCTGATAAAAGGAGACGGATTCTAGAGTTTGAAGTGAGAGACATGGTATTTTTAAAGGTCTCACCACGGAAAGGACACATGAGGTTTGGCAAGAAAGGAAAACTGTCACCAAGATATGTGGAACCGTTTTCCATCACAAGAAGGATGGGTGATGTAACTTATCAGTTAGCACTTCCTTCGCACTTAGCAGCTCTACATGATGTGTTTCATGTGTCAATGCTAAGAAAGTATAATCCGGATCCGTCCCATGTTTTAAATGTTCAGGATATTGAAGTACAAAGCGACGTGACGTACGTCGAGAAGCCGGTCAGGATAGTGGAGACCGAACAAACGGTGTTACGAAACAGAGCGATTCAGTTCGTAAAAGTAGTATGGGATCGACATGGTGATGAAGAGGCCACATGGGAACTTGAATCGTAGATGAGAATAGCTCACCCCGAATTTTTTATGTAATTTAATTTGAGAACCCTACTTCACTCGATTTTCGGGATGAAAATTTTAAAAAGAGGGTTATATTGTAACACCCCGATTTCTCAATGAAGTGGATAATTACGAAAATGCCCCTGATTTGTCAAATTAATTATTTTGTGATGTCAAATAAGGAAATGGTGGGGCTCATTGCTCAAATTAAGATCATATGAGCACATTATAAATATCAAGTTTGATTGGATGGGTAATGAACATCAATTGGGTCGAAAATGGCTAAATGGGTCAAATGGCCCAATTGGACCCAATGGGTCAAAATGGATGATTTGACCATTGTGTAAGCTCAAATTAAATGGGGTCAAGCTGAACTGATTGGAAATCAAGTATAGCAAAAATGGGTAGGCTTGATGCATAAGTGAAAACCATTTAAAAGTGGCAAAATCAGCCCATTAATGGGTCACGTTGTCAAAACGGGTCAAGGGGCTGATTGGGGACCCAATGGGTCGGGTTGACCAAGTTGACCATGGATGACCATGTAGGCCCTCAATTGAACTCAAGAATGAGTTAGTTCAGCTTGAGTTGGAATGATTTGAAGTGAGTTTGATTTAAGAAAAGAGTTGACTCAAATATGGAGCATTAAATGTGATGAGTTGGATGAGTTGGTTTAGAATAAAAATATCATGAGTTAAGTGAGTCAAGAGGAGATGGAAATGAGTTGTAATCTCACACAACACTTGATCAGAATCAATCTCAGCCGTTGGTATGAAGAGGTGCTTTGGCAAGGCCAAAAGACACCAAGGTTGGGCGGCACCTATCCATTGAATGGATGCATTGTTTCATTTCTCAATGGGTGCAACGTTTGGCACCAAGGGGTGTCTTGGTTGACACCCAACATCTCTTCGTTTTTGGCAAGAGTAAAGAGGGAGCATGAATGGGAGTTGGGGGCTGAAACTACAAAAGGAAAATATTACCATACTCGGCCGATTTTTACTTTGGAAATCCAAGAATTCCCATCTCTCTCTCCCTCTCTCCAATTTGTTTTTCTTGGCTGGAACAACAGAGGTTTTTGGCACCAGTTATTCAAGCACAAACCAGCAAAGAATTAAGGAAAGAAAGAAGAAATAAAAGGGAGAAACCAAGGATCAAAGGCAAGAAGGAAGTTTGGAAAGTTTGGTAAGTATTTATGTGTTATTTTGGTTTAATAACATGGAATAAATGGGGTGTGTATTGGGCCATGGTTATGGCCGAATACACCAAGGTTTTAACCTTAATTAATAGAGGTTTTAAAATGGTAAAGATGACCATTGGGTTCGGCCACCATGGAGGGCCGAACCCCATGTAAAAGATTGGTTGGTTTTCATGTTTTGAAACATGGAAACCATGGAGTTGTTGTGGACTATTTTTGAGTTTTATTTGAGATTCAAATGCATGTTTTAAAGAGGGTTAAAAACATGGATCTGAATGACATAAGGACTGAGGTTAACATGGGTCTAAAACAGTGGTTTAGAACTGATGAAATGGACCATTAGGATCGGCCATCTTGGATGGCCGAATCCCATGAAGTATGATGGTCATTTAGACAAGTTGATGGACTTAGTTGGATGGTTTTGAGAGGTTAAAATACAGCAATGTTATACTGATATTATATGTTAAAATGACACCTAAAACATGTTTGAAAGACCAAAACATGGACATAGGGTTCAGCCACCTTGGATGGCCGAACCCCATGTAAGTTTTTGATGATTTTGGTGAGTTAAAAACCAGATAAAGTTATGGTGTTCTTATGGCAATAAATGGATTAACATGTTTACTGTTTTGGGTGGTTTATTATGCGGCTGAACCATGTATAATTCATGGTTGAGTTAGCATGATTAAACCATGAGTAATCATGGTGATTATTGGATCAGGTGAACCCCATGGGGCTGTTTTTGAGATAAATGGACTGTTTTGGATGGGAGGTTATGGTTGTTTTAATTAAGGAATCATACATGATAAGTTATGGACTATGTGTAAGAAAATAATCAACCATTGATGATGATGGATTATGGGATGAAAATCCATAGGATGTGGTTCGGCCATGTAGTATGGCCGAACCCCATCAACAATTATTTGATGGAATGGGTTAAGTAACTAAGAGTTGATTAAATGAAAAAGGAAGTTAAATCCTAAGTCGATGTTGTTCGGCCAAGGGCATAGCTGAACCCCACATGATATGGATGGGTCTTGTATATGAATGAATAAGTAAATGATGTTATGACTTACTGATTGATATATGGATAAGGTACCGGAAGTTGACGACGTGCGAGTCGTGACCGGGTGACGCTAAAGAAAGATCAATTACTGAAGTGAATCTTCAGTAGGTTTCCTACCTACTTGTAACCATATTTACACCTATTTTCATGAAGGGTTTTATGAGATATTGAAGTACTATTACTTACCATATTTTGAATGATGAGTTATGTATTTACAAATGATATAAAATGCATTGACATCTCATGCATGGCATGGAGTGATGGGAATGGAACAACATAATGATAAGTATCCTATCAAGAGGAAAAGTGGATTACTCTGGATTAACTTGACATAAGCACCCTACCCAGAGGAAATGTGGATTACTCTGGCTTACCCATCCGGAGGAAATGAGGACTACTCTGGAATACCTTGATGTAAGAGTTTATTGAGATAATGGCTATGTAGACTTGTGATGGGTAGGACTCATTACATGTCTATATACATAGCATTGTTTTCAGATGTTTTATTGATAATCATGTACTATGATATATATGCATGTTTATATGCTAACCATGTGGTAGCCCTGATCGGGAACCTACTGGGCGCGTTGATCTAACGCCCTAATTCTATCCTCAGCGGAGAATGCAGGTACAAGAAAAGGGAAAGAAAAGGTCGATGACCGGGAGGGGAGCCAAGCCTAAGCACTTGAATGTTGAACTAGACTTCTTTATTACTGTCATTTGATTTATAGATTGTGGACATGTAATAAGTTATTACTTGCTATGGTTTGATCAGGTTATTAACTTTGGATGGTTGATGTTAATTAATATTATGAGACTGTTACTTGCTATCTAGTCATTCTTTTCCGCAAATAGTCTAGTTTATTCCGCAAGCTGTTGTTAGTTCCATGTGTGATTTATTATCACGGTTAGTCCATGTACACATAGGTGGCCAGTTATGGTTCAGACTTGAGTAGTCTGAACTTAACTCGCGTCGTGACGCCGCCCGCTCTCTTTCACTCTGTGTTTCTTTCAAAAGAAATTTTCAGACTCTGATTTTTAAGAAGGGTGAAAGGGCGGGGAGTTACACTATCAGGCTATCCCCATGCCTATTCTCGGTCGCCCCGACGAAGCATGGACTCAGGTTCCTTTATTTTCCCGCCCATGCCATGCATGAGATGTAATGCATTATGCTATGTAATAAATTTGGGTCATAGCCTTTACATATTACTCATATCACCAACATATAACTCATAGGTTAGCCATATGCCATAAGTACATATAAATCATAATTTCTTAAACCATCATATAACCAATCATATAATTACTAAAAAATAAAACAATAAACGATTCACATAGCATCTAATCCATGGCTTACAAATAGGTTGGAATCCTACCGAATACCGACTTGCGTCCTTTTTCGTTTTCGTTCGATAATTCGGCTACCGACACGCGTACCGCTTGCAATATCCAATACCTTATTACATACACATAATCAGTCCATATTTTAACTATCTTTAAGCCCATTAATCATTTCCAAGTCCATATGAAAAACTGGTCACTATTTAGGTTTGTGGGTCCCATTTCATCGATTAAACCTTTTAATCCCATAAGTCTTAAAAATCGGCCACCCTAGGCTTTATTAATCACTTATAAGGTTATTACATTAGAGCCCCTAAGTCCATGATCAATATCCATGGAATTCTTGAATTTGGCCATTAATTACGGTTTTGCCACTACCTCTTTTCCATGATTAATCACTCATTTATCCATGCATGATTAAGTCCAAAATTGATTCATAACTTAGATCTATTAGTGACCTATCAACCATAACATGAACTCATTAAATATAAGTCCTTAACTTAACCTAATCCCAATCAATTTAAACACATTCATACTCCAATCTAACCCATCAAAAGGCTCATAAATGGGCCATGGGTTCGGCCATACACCATGGCCGAACCCATGGTGTCCTTTTCCCATTTTTTCTTGGGTCTATTTACATCATTTAGATCCAAAATAAATCCTTCCTTGAGGTGGTTTAAATCACACTTTTAAACCATTACTCTTAACCCCATTTGGATCATTACATTTGGTCAACCTTAATTATATTTAAGGTTCATTCAAGCCACCAATATTTCCTTATTGTCTTCATGATCCAAATACTTTTAGATCCACCAAAAACCTCTCCATGGTTTATTTTTTTAAATCATTATTTCTACCCCTTTCAAAATCACTACATTTATTCATTTAAAACCCTAAACTCATTAACACATTAATCCATCTTTTCTATCCTTTAAACCCATTTAATAACCACCATTACATCACCATAGGGTTCGGCCATACAGCATGGCCGAATCCATGGTTCAAGGTTCATTCCATCCATGCCTTTTAAGCCATTGAGAATCATCAATATTTCCCATGATTTTCTCATTAAAACCCCTTTAAAATTATCCCCATTTTTATCATTAAAATCTTAAAACCCTAAGTCATCCTCCATGGCTTGCATTTTTCAAAACCCTAAAAAATATACATCACTACCATGGGGTTCGGCCATGCTACATGGCCGAACCCTATGGCCTTTGACTCCAAAAAAAAATGTATATACATCCATGCTTAATCACATTAACCATATAATGTCCTTAATCCCTTTTATTTTTTCTTAACCCTAATTTTTTCTCCATTAGGGTTTTGCCCACTTTCCTTTCCTTCCATTTGATAGATTTTAGATCCAAAGCATAAAATCATTGACCACCATTAAATTCACAAAATAAATCCCAAATCTTAAACCCTAAAAATCCAAAATTTCTTATTTAAGAAATACTCACAATCCGTCGTCTCCTCTGACTTCTACCACTCCCGTCGGCTTCCTTAGCCTCCATTCCTCCTTCCTTTTGATCTTTGGTAGGCCAAGATGCTTGATCAATGGTGACAACCTCCAATCTTATTATCGGCCATGATAGGGTTTGTTTGAGAGAGGGAAAGGGAAAGATGATGAGAGGGGAGATAATAGACCTTGATCTTAGAGTGATTTTCCTTAAAATTTCACTTCTTTCTTCTCTCCTTCTCTTCTTTTCTCCTTAGCTTTCTTTCTTTCCTTCACCTTGGGTGTGAGACGGCAATGGTAGAATGCAAAATGGGGAGAGTAAAATGAAGATAGACTAAGAGATGGGAAAGAAAAACAAAGCTTATCTCATTTAAGTTGGGCATTTAATTCCTCCACCTACCATAAGATATTTATTTTGCTTTATGGTGATGGTTGGCATAACCACCACACAAGTCCAACGTGTTTTGTGTTTTGCTTAAGTGGTTTGTGTTAGTTTAAAACCACCATTTGACTTATTTGACCAACCTTTGATTAGACTAATCAACTAATTAATTAAATTATTAACTTAGGTTAATCTATTCCTACTTAACCTAATTTCATCTCTTTAAATTACCTCCATATCTCCACCCATGGTTGACTAATTCAACCATGGTGGCCGGCCCCACCAATCCTTGGCCCACACGCCACCTCACTTGGTGAGGTGGAGGTGGGTCCCACTTGGCCACGTCACCTTGGCTTAATTCAAAATAACTTAGGTGATTTAAATCCACTCAATTCATTCTAATTGGATCACCATTGGGCCCATGGCCCAATTACATTTTCATCTTACCCATTTACCTTAGAGCTTAACTATCTTGACCCATTGGGTCCCAAATGGGTATTTGACCCAATTTGACCATTCTTGACCCATTTAAGCATCATTGCCCCTTTAAATGAATTTAAATCAAATCCATAGTCCATTGGGCCATACTTGGGCCTTTGCCCAAACTTTGATCCATTTACCATCTATTCCATAAATTTTCCAATTTCCATCATTAAAACAAATAATATCCACATTTATATTAATTTAAAAATTCCAGGCCATTACAGAATTTGATTAACCAAGGGAGGAGTCTAATTTCCATTCACTCTCTCCCTCTCTCCCTCTCTTAGCCGACCAGCAATCTAAGAAGAAAAGACCAAACCCTTTGAGAATTCTATCTCATCCTCTCCCTCCCTCTCAAGGCCGTTTTTCCTCTCAAGATCAAAGAGGACTTAGAATAATTTGATCTCAAGCTTCTATCCCGATCCATATCTCTTGGCCGAATCACTTTTGGAGGAGTTATATTAGCAAGATCATCTTCGGCCAAAGAATCAAGAAGAAGGAGAGGCTAAGGAAGGAAAGGAACAAGTTGGAGCAAAGGGCAAATTGGAGGAGTCGCGGAAACGGTAAGTGCTCGACAAATTTTATAAATTAGAAAAAGGGGGTCAAAGGTCAAGGATATGGTTCGGCCATTGTATGGCCGAACCCTAAAGTTTTATTATGGAAAAATAGGAGCATGATCTTAGAAGGAATCATAGGGTTCGGCCATAGTGTATGGCCGAACCCCATGAAGAAACATTAGTGATTAAGAATTTTGTGAAAGATGATAACCATGGAAGAACATGGGGTAAATATTTTTAATGGATTTTAAAGATGGTCAGGGAGACATGATCCAGTCATTGCATGGTCAAACCCTAAAAGGGATATACAAGAACCATTGACTATGAAAAAGAGATTGATTAGGTTCGGCCATAATGTATAGCCAAACCCATCAAAGATTAAGATCATGGCTATGGGATTTCAAAAAAAATAAGGAACCATAGGGTTCGGCCATGTTGTATGGCCGAACCCCATGGAAGGTTATTGATGTTTTTAAAGGGTTTACAATGAATGTAAAGTGATGGACTTGGATGCATTTTGATTATCAAAAAGAGGAGTACCAAAACCAAAGGGTGAGGTTCGGCCATGGTGTATGGCCGAACCCCACCAAGTGCTATGTATGGAATTTTATTTTTAAAGGGTCTAAAAGGATGAAGGTGTGAGTGTAACACCCCGATTTTTCAATATATCCATATTTACGAAAATGCCATTGGAATGGTGAATTAAAAAGATATGAATCTTAGATGGGTAAATATTGGGTCAATAGCCCAATTATGATCCAATTGATCAAGGATAGAATTCGGTTGGAAATAATTGGGTATGTGTGATTAAATGGGTCAACTACCCAATTGGAACCCAATGGGTCGTGGTGGACTTGTTTGACCATTGGGTGAGCTCAAGTTTAATTTGGTTAGGCTGAATTGAATGGGAGTTCAATGGAGGATAAATGGGTAAGCTATGTGCAATTGGGTAAACCACATTTAAATGGATAATTGTCATTTAAATGGGTTATGCACTTAATTGGACCAAGAAGTTAAATGGGGACCCAATGGGTCGAGCTTGACCATGTTAACCATCGAGTGAACTCAACGGTTGAGTTAAATTATGTTGAGTTGGGGCTGAATTGAGTTGAAAATGGAATCAAACAATGGAGTTGACTCAAGTGAATTAAATGAGTGAGTTGAGCTAATGAGTTGAATGAGTTAGATTGGAAGCCATGGAGACCTTTAATTCAAGTGAGTCAAGTGAGAAGATGAGGAGTTGTGATGATTTCAAAGACACAAGCAAAGTCCCACACGTTGGTTACTTGGGAGTGGCATCCCATGCATAAAATTCAATGGAATGAGATAAGATTACATTGGGAGTTTGGAGGCTTTCCATCTCATGATGGAAACCCAAGGCCCAACGTTGGGGAGATGGAAGGATTGCATGAGCTTAAGCCAAGTGTCCCATAGTTAAGCCATGGGACTCCTTAGTTAGACCAACATTCATGAGGGTAAATGAGAGGTTTTAAGGGCTGATATACAAAAGAGATACACAACACCATTTGGCCGAATTTCCATCTCAAGAAGCTTGGAAACTTTCATATCTTTTCCTCTCTCAAAACCTACCTCCTTGGCCGAACCAGCCCTTGGTGATTTCATCATTGATCAAAGCTCACAATCGGTTAAGGACTAAAGGAGCAAGAAGGGAGGAAGGAAGGATCAAAGGAAAGAAGAGAGGCTAAGGAGATTGGTAAGTATATCATAATCTTTGATTAAATAAAATGGATAAGGGAGCATGATTCGGCCATTGTATGGCCGAATCTATCAAAGGTTGAAACCATGGAAGATGATGTTTAAAAAGGGTAGAAACATGGATCATAGGGTTCGGCCACTTTGGATGGCCGAACCCCATGAAATGATTTGGTTATTTTGATGATTTTTGAGAGTTAAAAACCATGCAATGTTATGGAGGTTTTTAGGTGTTTTAATTGGAGTTAAGATTGATGTTTTCGGTCAGCCATTGGATGGCTGAACCATATTATTATTATGGCTAAAGTATTGAGCATAAACCATATACAAATGATGGAATGATTGAGTCAAGAGAACCACATGGCTGAACCCCATGGACCATTTTAGGGTTATATGGAGTATGAATATGGTTAGAATTATTATTGGTTCTATGATGTTTTAAAGAGTTTAACATAGATGGAAAAATGATGGATTTAGATGATTATTCTTTATCAAAAAGGATAGCAAAGAGGAGCACCAAAACCAAAGGGGTGAGGTTCGGCCATGGTGTATGGTCGAACCCCACCAAGTGCTAAGTATGGTGTTTGGTTTTATAAGGTTTTAAAAGGTCTAAAATATTTAAATGGATGGATTGATAATTAGTCTTAGGTATGAAGGATTAAAGGACTGACTTTAAGGTGGTGAGGTTCGGCAATGGGGTATGGCCGACCCCCACTAAGGTGGATTTTTATGGATGTTGATGGCTAGTGTAATGGCCCGGAATTTGTAAATCAATATATAGGTGGATATTATTTATTTTAATGGTGGAAATTGAAAATTTGATGGAATAAAGGGTAAATGGATCAAGATTTGGACAAAGGCCCAAGTATGGCCCAATGGACCATGGATTGGATTTAAATTCATTTAAAGGGTCAATGATGGTCAATTGGGCCAAGGATGGTTAAATTGGGCCCAATACCCATTTGGGACCCAATGGATCAAGATGATGTAAGCTCTAAGGGAAATGGGTCGGAGGTGAGTGTGATTGGGCCATGGGCCCAATGGTGATCCAAGTAGTTGAAATGGATTTAATTAAATCACCTAAGTTGGAATTTATTTAAAACGTAGGTGACATGGCCCAATGGGACCCCCTCCACCTCACCAAGTGAGGTGGCGTGTGGACTAAGGATTGGTGGGGCCGGCCACCATGGTTGAATTGATCAACCATGGGTGGAATAATGGAATTAGTTTAAGTGAGAATTGATTAACCTAAGGTAATTAATTAATTTATTAAATGATTAAAAGTAGGATGTATTTTCTCGGTATCCCCAATTTGAACAACAAACAATAGGAATTTAGAGATTCCCCCCTAGAAACGAAGGAAAACAAAGAGTGATGATTTGGCAAATTCCCCCAAACAAAATACATTGTACTATACATAAGAAATCCCCCAAAACTAAGTATGATTATTTCGTGATGATGCAGGGTCTTCTATGGAAGATTAGGATAAGAAAGGATAAGGAAATGTCGGGGAAAAGGGAAAGATTTTGTAAAGGTTGTGGGTACGTTTTAAAGGGTTTGTGCTTACCCTACCAAACCTTGTAATGTGATGAAAGTTCGAATAATTTTCAATAAAGTATTCAAATTTAAGAGTTTACAAGGATTTGGGCATGGAGATGTATGTGACGGGGCCACTTGTTTTTATTGAGACGTGGTATGGGTACGTCCCTCACAGGATATTGATGAGATAAGTGTATAGACTTTGTGAGTATGGCTTAGAGTAGCCATGAAACTGTGGGAACCTCGATATGAAATATGGAGACTAGGTCCCGTAGGGTTACCGTTGAGGAGTGGGTCCCTGGCATGCTACGCACTGGAGGACGCTCTCACGGCTATTTCGCACACTTGACGTGCGTGGATGAGCAGAGCTAGGTACTATTTTACCCCGTGGGGGTGGTGCTAGTTTCGTTAGACACGGACCGACCGCCTTAGAGCTTGACTGAGTCACCCTTGGGGTGAAAGGATGCAGGGCGGGGTAGACATGATCACGTTGGACGTGGGTCTCCCGCTTAGTAAGTCATGGCAGTAAGTCTTGCTAGGGGTCGGGGTATATTTGTGATTTGATATGGTTGCCACAGTCAGGCAGTGACTCATTCGAGTGTAGTTTCTATGGATAAAATATCTCATGATAGATGATGGGTCTGAATTAATTATGATCGAGGATGGATTAGTTATGCGCATGAATGGATTATACCCTGAGGGGGGGTTATATTCATGGATAATTATTAATCATGGATAGATGATACTCACTGATATAGTGGCACCAGGGATGGATGTGTATAACCACGGATGGTGATTCCCGTGGTGGTTAGGATTAAGGTCAGATGTCGGTACCATCGTAGACATGTCGGTAATATGATGTACCTGTTGGTCCCATAGATGACGTATGGTTCTAATTTCTGGGGCAAGTTTCGATTTACATTCCATGGTATAAGGAAAAGGTCTTAGTCGTATTATGACTTGTATCACAGGAAAGTTAGTGTGAGAGATACTCGGTATCATAGAAGTTATGAACAGAAGGTGTTAGTCACATAGTGACTTATATGCAAATAAATGTATGATTTCTTTTGAGAGATAGACCTAAGGGAAAAGTTAAGAGTCTAGTGAAACTTGAATGGGAAGCTATGGGCTACTGCCGAGTGAGACTGATCACCTGACTCTGTAGTTGGCCGATAGAGTTCCAGGAGAGTGCAGCTAGAAACTTAGTTGAAATGGAATCAGCAAAGGACTTGAGCATAGGCTCATACTGGTAGACTATCTCACACAGAGAGTAGACGAAAGAACGTGTTGAATGAGTACGTATGGGAAATGTCTTGGTAGCGGGTAAAGTGAAATAGAATACGTTAATCTACATAAGATTGCAAATGGGTTCATGAGAAAAAGAGATAACATGAGACAGAGTAAATTCTGCAAGAATGAAACTCATAGGTGGATATAAGTGATGTGATGTAATTAAGAGGTACTTGACATGATTGAACGGGAACAGCGAATAGACCCAGAAATGGAGGAGATATGGACCAAGGTATCTATAGGCGAGATGGTACCGGAATAGGAATTACGATCGTGACAGGGTCTTGTATTCCGAGGCAGGACGGATGTGCTTAAGAGCTGCGGAAGGGAGTTGTTGGTTGAGGCACACCAAACCAAGCTCTCTACCCATCCGGACAACGCTAAAGATGTACCATGATCTTAAGAGGCACTATTGGTGGCATGGACTCAAGAGAGATGTGGCAGAGTTTTTGCTCGCTGCTAACTTGTAGCAGGTCAAGGTGGGACATCAGAAGCCACCTGGGTTTACTCAAACCCTCACCTATACCGGAGTGGAAATGGGAGCACATCTCCATGGATTTTGTGACAGGATTGCCAAGGTCTTCCAAAGGCCACGATGCAATATGGGTCGTGGTGGACCGGTTGATCAACTCTGCACATTTCCTTCTTGTCAAGACGACAGATTCATCGGAAACTTTGGGTCGACGGTACATCCGGGACATTGTCAGACCACATGGTGTACCTCGGACTATTGTGTCCGATAGAGATGGCCGATTCACCGGCAGAGTATGGCAGGGCATGCAATCGGCTATGGGGACCGACATATTGACTAGCACATTATTTCATCCCCAGACTGATGGGCAGTCAGAGAGGACGATACAGACACTGGAGGATATGTTGAGAGCATGTATGCTAGATTTCAAGGGCAGATGGGAGGATCATTTGCCACTGGTGGAGTTCTCTTACAATAACAGTTACCAGGCAAGCCTCCAGATGGCTCCGTTTGAGGCCTTATATGGTAGGCCGTGTAGATCGCCAGTGTGTTGGACAGAGGCCGGTGAGCCTGCGCTGATTGGACCGGAGTTGGTTGCAGAAACTACAACGCAGATCAAGGTGATACGGCAAACACTTACTCACCACGCAGAGCCGTCAGAAGAGTTACGTCGACAAGAGGAGAAGGTTCCTCGAGTTTGAGGTGGGAGACTTGGTGTTTTTGAAAGTCTCACCACTGGAAAGGGCACATGAGGTTCAGGAAGAAGGGGAAACTGTCGCCTAGATTTGTGGGGCCGTTTCAGATCCTGAAGGGGGGGGGGTGCAGCTTATTAGTTGGCGCTCCCTCCACAGCTATCATCTCTACATGATGTATTCCATGTGTCCATGTTGAGGAAATACAACCCCGACCCTTCACATCTATTGAACGTGCAAGACGTCGATGTACAAAGCAATGTGACGTATGTGGAGAAGCCGGTCAGAGTGATCGGGAGAGAACAAAGGGTGTTACGAAACCGTGCCATTCAGTTCGTCAGGGTTGTATGGGAACGACATGGCAATGAGGAGACCACCTGGGAACTTGAATCAGAGATGAGAGCCGCTCACCTAGAGCTCTTTGTATGAGTTGTTTTGAACCTCTACTTCGCTCGAATTTTCGAGACGAAAATTTCAAAAGAGGATTGTATTGTAATGGCCCGGAATTTGTAAATCGATATATAGGTGGATATTATTTATTTTAATGGTGGAAATTGGAAATTTGATGGAATAAAGGGTAAATGGATCAAGATTTGGACAAAGGCCCAAGTATGGCCCAATGGACCATGGATTGGATTTAAGTTCATTTAAAGGGTCAATTATGGTCAATTGGGCCAAGGATGGGTAAATTGGGCCCAATACCCATTTGGGACCCAATGGATCAAGATGATGTAAGCTCTAAGGTAAATGGGTCGGAGGTGAGTGTGATTGGGCCATGGGCCCAATGGTGATCCAAGTAGTTGAAATGGATTTAATTAAATCACCTAAGTTGGAATTTATTTAAAACCTAGGTGACATTGCCCAATGGGACCCACCTCCACCTCACCAAGTGAGGTGGCGTGTGGACTAAGGATTGGTGGGGCCGGCCACCATGGTTGAATTCATCAACCATGGGTGGAATAATGGAATTAGTTTAAGTGGGAATTGATTAACCTAAGGTAATTAATTAATTTATTAAATGATTAAATTATTCAAAAGGTGGTCATATGGTCAAATGGGAGAACCAAACCACCTTATCTTAGCACCAAAAACGTTGGCTAGGGTGGTGGTTTGTTACAACCACCACCATAAAGCATGAAAAATATCTCATATGGGTTGGTGGAGGAATTAAATGGTGGAGTAAAGTTTAAGAAACCAAAAGGTGTTGGTTTTTATCTTATCCCTCAAATTCCATTCTTATCTCATTTTTTTCCTCTCTTACTCTCCACCACCGTCCCACACCAAGGAAAGAAAGAAGAAGAAAAACTAAGGAGAAAAGAAGAAGAAGACTTAGAGAAGAAAAGTGCAAACGTTGGGCCACCTCTTCAAGACCAAAGCTTGAGGTAATTTTTCCATCCCATCCTCTCCCTCTCTCTCTCTCAAGTACACCCCATGGTAGATGATTGATTTATTTATTAGGGTTTATAAGAATAGAAGAATGGAGAATGATTTAGGGTTTTAAGTTTTTAAATGATTAAATGTGGGTAATTTTAAAGGGTTTTAAATGGAAGCCATGGAAGGTGATTAGGAATTTTAATGGGGGTGGAAAGATGGAAGATGATGGAGGAAGTTAATAGTTTTTAAATGGATTTGTAATATAGGATATAATGTTTTAAAGGTATGAAATTTGGAATGATGATGGATGTAAAGTAATGGAAAAATAAATGGGGAATGTTGGTGGTGTTGATGGACCAAAATGAACCTAATGTTGATGGTTTGAAATGGATTTTTAAGCATAAATTATAATGTTTTTAAAGGGGCTGACTTTAATGGAGATTAGGGTAGTTAAATGGCTAATTTCTAATGTTGTTATGTCATGGTTAACGAGACATCAATGGACCCATTTTGTGAACCAATTGGTGGGCTAAGATTAAGATCTATGTATGTGCATTAAGAAATGGGAATGTGGCTAAGTTAATGGACTTAAGTATGATTAAGAGTGATGGTTTAAATGCATGAACGTTTGATGTGGGTTATATGTTGCATATGTTTATGAGTGAGATATGGCCGAACCCATGATCTTTCATCTCCTTAATTTTAGACATTTCATACATGGATCCTCCAATGATCCATGACAATAGAACCATAAACAAAACCCTCCATAAACGATCCATGGAATTGATTCATGGGGTTTGGCCATACACCATGGCCGAACCCATGATGTCTAAATTCCAATTATAGCAATTCACATTCTTGAATCCATAAATCAAGGTTCTTTCCTTTTTTAATCCAGAAGTCCATAATTAGAAACTTTCTAATTTAATAACCATCTTCCATAAAAATTAACCATGACTTTCCATGGGGTTCGGCCATGCACCATGGCCGAACCCTATGGTCCATTCTTTCCATTTAAATTAATTCATAAGTAACCTTTCCCATCATTTTCCATGATCTAAACACATGAACATAATTCCATAATTATTTATGGGGTTCGGCCATATTCCATGGCCGAACCCATGGTCTAAGGTTCTTTCCCAAAAACATCATTAAAACCCTTTAAAATCATAAACCTATATCTATGATTTTCATCTTTCAATTACATTAAAACAACTAACATCCTTCATGGTTTTCATCCCTCCAAAAGTCATATACCCTTACCAACAAACTCCCATGGGGTTCGGCCATACAACATGGCCGAACCCTATGGTCCATTAATTCCTTTTTAAATCATATATATCCACTTATGATTTTAACCCTTTCAAACTCCATTTAAAATTACCCATTATTCTTTCATGGGATTCAGCCATGCACTATGGCCGAACCCTATGGTTTCTCGTTTCCATTAAAAATACCATAATCATCCAATTTTTTTCCATGGGGTTCGGCCATACACCATGGCCGAACCCTATGGTTCCTTATCTTAAAACAAACTTATCAAAATACTAACCGGTTCCGCGGCTCCTCCGGTTTTCCTTCGCTTGTTCTTGCTCTTCCAATCTTCTTCTTCCTTAGCCTCTTTCCACTTCTTCTTGATCTTTCCCACCTGCTGGCTGCCTTCTCTTCCTTTGAATAATGTCAAGAATGAGACTTGAAAGGGCAAGAAAGTTCGGCCCTGGTGTGTGTATTGTTGTGCGCCCCTTCCCTCTTTCTATAATAAAATTCCACTTGGTCCTAACTTAGAAGGTGCCATGCGCCCCTTCCTTGTGTCTTAATTAGAAGTTGTCGACCCTTCAATTTAGTAGTTGCCTATTGCCATTTTTTAACAAGGAAAGGACCCCTTTTTAGAGATCTTATGCGCATCACCTTGGATGTGCAAATCCCACACACACGGCCAAGGCAATCTATCTTTATTTAGTAATCCCCTTATGCGCATATTCAAGGATACGTAAATCTTCATACACGGCCATGACAATTAATCCAAATCCCTTTATGCGTATAATAATTAATTATAGACATAATGCATTACTAATTTAATTAAGCCTCATTTAATTCTATTGAAACCATTTCCACGATCCGTTGGGTCTTAATTGGGCAATGACCCAGCACTTTACCCATATAAGGTCCATATCTAATAATTCACAAATTAAATGGGTAATTTTCATATATATTAATAACTTGAAAATCCGGGGTGTTACAATACAACCCTCTTTTAAAATTTTCGTCCCGAAAATCGAGTGAAGTAGGGTTTCAAACATTTACATAAATAGCTTAGGATGAGCTGTTTTCATTTCTGACTCGAGTTCCCATGTGGCTTCCTTAATGCCATGTCGATCCCATACCACCTTGACAAACTAGATTGCTCGGTTCCGTAATACCCTTTGTTCTGTGTCCACCACTCAGACAGGCTTTTCGATGTACGTCACGTCGCTTTGAACCTCTATGTCTTGTATGTTCGGTACATGATAAAGATCAGGATTGTACTTCCTCAACATCGATATATAGAACACATCGTGCAAAGATGCCAACTGTGAAGGGAGTGCCAATTGGTAAGCGACGTCCCCCATCCTTTTTATAATTGAAAACGGTCCCACATATCTTGGCGATAATTTCCCCTTCTTTCCAAATCTCATGTGTCCCTTTCGTGGCGAGATTTTCAAGAACACCATGTCCCCCACTTCAAATTCAAGGAACCTCCTCCTCTTGTCAGTATAGCTCTTCTAATGACTCTACGCAGTCAATAGATGCTGCCATATCAACTGTATCTGCATTGTAGTCTTTGCAACCAACTCAGGTCCAATCAGTGCAGGCTCACCGGCCTCTGTCCAACACACAGGAGATCTACATGGTCTACCATATAATGCCTCAAATGGATCATTTGGAGGCTTGCCTGGTAACTGTTGTTGTATGAGAATTCTACCAACGGCAAGTGATCCTCCCATCCACCCTTGAAATCTAGCATACATGCTCTCAGCATATCTTCCAATGCTTGTATTGTCCTCTCAGACTGCCCATCAGTCTGTGGATGGAATGTTGTGCTCGTCAGTAGGTCTGTTCCCATGGCCGACAGCATACTCTGCCATACTCTGCCGGTGAATCGACCATCTCTGTCGGATACAATAGTCCGAGGAATACCATGCAATCTGATGATATCCCTGATATACCGCCGACCTAAAGTCTCAGATGAGTCTGTCATCCTAATGGGAATAAAATGTGCAGACTTGGTCAGTCGGTCTACCACGACCCATATCACATCGTTGCCCTTTGAAGACCTTAGCAACCCTGTCACAAAATCCATGGAGATGTGCTCCCATTTCCATTCCGGTACTGGTAAGGGTTTGAGTAACCCTGGTGGCTTCTGATGTTCCGTCTTAACCTGCTGACACGTTAAGCAATGAGCCACAAATTCTGCCACATCTTTTTTGAGTCCGTGCCACCAATAATGTCTCTTCAGGTCGTGATACATCTTGGTGTTGCCCGGATGAATTGAATGTTTGGTCTGATGTGCCTCAATCAGTAACTCTTTTTTGCAGCTCTTAGGTACATATATCCTTCCTCGGAATACAAGACCCTGTCCTGGTCGTAACTCCCATTCCGGTATGACTTCACCAGTAGACATCTTGGCCCATATCTCTTCCACTTCCGGGTCTACCCGCTGTTCCTATTCAATCTTGGTAACCATGTTAGACCGTATGTGTAACGCCCGCCCCTTTTCATGGAAAATCAGAGTTTATTTTTTTTTTTTATAAGAAGTGACAAAAGGTGCGGACGTCACGACGCGAGTTAAGTCCGAGCTTCTAAAGCCCGAACCTTAACTGGCCAACCCTACGGGTGCGTGGAACGGAGTCCACGGAGAATGGTTCACCCGTAGAAGTAAGCTCGAGGAATAATACATTAAATGCGGAATGACAATTAGATACCATCCTACCAATTTTTCTTGATAGAAAGGAAGATTTCATCGTTTAATTACTAAAATGCCATAACATCATATGTCTACAATTGTAACGCCCCGCCCTTTCCGAGAATTTCAGAGTCTAACTTTTTTTTAAATAAACATCGGAAGAGAGCGGGCGGCGTCACGACGCGAGTTAAGTTCAGACTACCCAAGTCTGAACCTTAACTGGCCACCCATGTGTACATGGAATAAACCATGATAGTGAATCACACATGGAACTAACATCAACATACGGAATAATCTAGAATAATTGCGGAATAGAAAGACGAGATAGCAAGTAACAGTCTTAAATATTAAATAACATAGATCAACCATCCATAGGTTATTATCCTAATCAAACCATAGCAAATAACGAATTATTAAATGTCCAACAATAGTATTCAAATGACAGTAATATAACGTAATCCAAATCCATCATTAAAGCACTTAGGCTCAGCTCCCCTCTCGGTCAATGACCTTTCCTTTCCCCTTGCTTGTACCTGCAATCTCCTCTGAGGATAGAATTAGGGCGTTAGATCAACGCGCCCAGTAGGTTCCCGAATCAGGGCTACCACATGTTAGCATATAAAACATGCATATACATATCATAATACATGATCATCAAAACAGGTAAAACAATGCTATGAAATATGCACATGCAATGAGCATCCCCCATCATGTACTTTCATAGCCATCACTTGACGTGCCTTGCACCGACAAGGTAAATTACAACACACCTTCATCTCTTCTATAAGCGATGTACATGTAATGAGCAACCCCCATCATGTACCATCGTATCCATCACTTGACGTGCCTTGCACCGACAAGGTAAATTACAACAACATTCATCTCTTCTATACAATATGTACATGCAATGGGCAACCCCCATCATGTACAATCGTAGCCATCACTGTAGAACTTCATTCATTATCCCATGACTATGCATGAGATGCCAATGCCTGTATGCCATTTGTTAATGCATAATATATCATTTGAAACACATATATTAAAACAAGAGTATCATAAGAAATACTGGGTAAAACCGTAGTTACAAGTAGGTAGGAAACCTACTCAAACTTTGCTTAAGTGTCCGTTCCTTTTTGAGTTTCACCTGGTCACGACTCGCTCGTCGTTCAACTTCCGGTACCTTATCCATATATCAATCAATAAGTCATAACATCATTTACTTATTTAATCACATCATAGACCCATCCACATCAGGTGGGGTTCGTGTCCGTACATCCAACCCTATGATCATTTCCATCATTGATCATTCGACTGGTATTTACAGTTTTTGCCATTGACCTTAAACCATATTGAAACCAACATTCATAACCATTCCACCATAGTGGGGTTCTATTACCCATTACCATATGGTTCTCCATTAGGATCTTTTTAAACCTTTTAATTCAACATGGAACCATTAACAATTACGACTCATAAGCTTAGCCTATTTAACCCATGCCATGGTCCATAATTATCATGAATGATCCCCTAATTAAAACAGTCATAAGCTCCCATTTAAAACAGCCCATTAATTATCAAAACAGCCCCATGGGGTTCGGCCATACTCATAGCCGAACCCTAGGGTTCACTTGATCCAATCAACACCATGATCACTCATGGTTTAATCATTCTAACTCAACCATGAATTAAATATGGTTCAGCCGCATATTAACCCACCAAAACAGTAACATATTAATCCATTTATTACCATAAGAACACCATATCTTCATATGGTTTTTAACTCACCAAAAACATGAAAGACTTACATGGGGTTCGGCCATCCAAGGTGGCCGAACTCAATGTCCATATCTTGGTCTTTTAACCATGTTTTAGGCATTATTTAAACATGCAATATCAGTATTATATTGCTGCCTTTAAACCTCTTAGAAACCATCTAATTAAATTCATTCACAACAGTCCATAAAGTCCATGGTTTCCATGTTTCACAACATGAAAACCAACATCCTTTTACATGGGGTTCGGCCCTCTATGTTGGCCGAACCCAATGGTTATGTTTGCTGTTTTTAAACCTCAATCATCATGTAATTAACAGCGTATTAACATCAGGTTTTAACTTTAAAAGAAACCATCCAAAAATTAGCCCAATTTCATAGGGTTCGGCCATGCTCATTGGCCGAACACCATGAAATTGGCTTTGAACATTTGACCCTTTATCTTGGGTTTGAAACCAACACCCAAATCCATGTTTTAACCTCCTTAAAACATGCATTCCAAATCCAACAATAACATCTAATATCAGTCCCAAATCATATGGTTTTAATTTCCAAAAAATATCAAAAACAACCATTTGTTTCCATGGGGTTCGGCCATGCTAAGTGGCCGAACCCAATGGTCCATTTCCATCTTTTAATCCACTGATTTTAGACCATATAAATTTCAGTCCCTATGTCATTCAGATCCATGGTTTTTAACCATTCTAAAACATGTATTTAAATCTTAAATCAAAACCCAAAAACAGTCCACAAAATCCATGGTTTTCATGTTTCAAAACATGAAAACCAAGCCATCTCTTACATGGGGTTCGGCCCTTCATGGTGGCCGAACCCAATGGTCATTTTTACCATTTCAAATCCTCCACTAATCAAGGTTAAAACCTTGGTGTATTCGGCCATAACCATGGCCAATACACACCACATTTGCTCCATGTTATTATACCAAAATAACAAATAAATACTTACCAAACTTCCAATCTTTCTCTTTGCCTTTGGTCCTTGGTTTCTCCCTTTTATTTCTTCCTTTCCTTTGCTGTTTTGTGCTTGATCTACTGGTGCAAACACCTCTGCTATTCCAGTTAGGAAAAACGAATTTGAGAGAGGGAGAGAGAGAGAGATGGAAATTCTTGGATTTCCAATGTGAAAAATGGCCAACCTTGTGTGCTTATTGTTTTTGTAGTTCAGCCCCCAAAACTCCTCCACTCCTTCATAACTTCTTGCACAAACCAATGGGTATTGGGTGCCATCCAAGGCACCCCTTGGCAGCTACCTATGCAGCCATTCAAATCCCCAAGCATCTCATCACAATCCCATGTATTCCCATTTAATACATCATGGAAATCACCCCAAACAAGTCCCCAACGTGTGGGACTTGTTTGGGTGATTAAAGCTGGGCAAAACTCTTCCAATTCCCACTTGAACTCACTGATTTACAGTCCCATGGGTTTCCATTTTGACTCACCCAACTCAAGGTATTTTTATTCCAACCCAACTCATCACATTTAATGCATTTCATTTAATGCACATGCGTTAACTCACCTTTTGATTTAATTCCAACTCACCTCAGTCCCACTCAACTGATTTGACTCGTGTTTGAGATCCCTTGAGGGTTCACACGGTCAACAATAGTCAACTCGACCCGTTGGGTCCACTTTTAGCTCCTTGACCCGTTTTTGACTCCATGACCCAAATATGGAATTTTGGTCATTTGTAAATGGTTTTCATACATGGATCAAGCCTACCCATTTCTTCTCCACTTGATTTCCAATCAAATAGGCTTAACCCCATTTAATTTAAATTTACAAAACGGTCAAATAATCCAATAAGACCCGATAGGTCCCATTTGGGCCCTTTGACCCATTTAGCCATTTTTGACCCAAATGATGAAAATTACCCAACCAATAAAACTTAACATTCATAATGTGCTCATATGATTTTATTTTGAGCAATGGGCCCCACTATTTCCTTACTTAACATCACAAAATAATTAATTTAACAATTCAGGGGCATTTTGGTAATTTTCCACTTCATTGGGAAATTGGGGTGTTACAACAATAAAATCCAAATCATAGCAATACGTCTAAAATACTACATTTCTGACAAACTAAACTATACAAATACACATTTCCCAAAATAAACTTAGACACAATAATTAGTCCGCGTCCCAAGCTCCTAAGCTTGGCTCCCGTCTCGTCCTTTTGCTCCGGCATTTCCTGCGTCATCAGCTAGGGTAGAAGTAGGACGTTAGACAACGTGCCCAGTAGGGCTCCGAGTAGGGCTAACACATGGATTAGTGATAACAAAACATATAGATAATATTATAACGAAAAACCATCAAATGAATGCTATGCCATGGGTGTCTATGTTATGAATCCCACCCATCATCCATACTATCATGCTGTCATGTCCCCCTTGATGGCAAAACCTCGTCAAGATATAAACAAATCCCAAATCATCCCCCTGGACGGCAAAACCTCGTCCAAATATAAACAATCACAAATCATCCCCCTTGACGGCAAGGCCTCGTCAAGGTGTTCCCATGCTTATTTCTCGGTCGCCCTACGGAGCATGAATTCCGGTTGTACCTTATGGTACCCCCCTTGATGGATGAATCACATCAAGATATCCCCATGTTTGGTTCTCGGTCGCCCCGACGGAGCATGGTCTCCGGTTATAGCCTATCAGGCCATCCCCATGGCTGCTTCTCGGTCGCCCCGGTGGAGCATGGACTCCGGTTTCATTCCATCCTTCCCCTGTCAT
The DNA here is from genome assembly GCA_013350335.1 of Chimonanthus salicifolius. NCBI lineage: Eukaryota > Viridiplantae > Streptophyta > Magnoliopsida > Laurales > Calycanthaceae > Chimonanthus > Chimonanthus salicifolius. Next base: position 25,525,693 of record CM023538.1, on the reverse strand, counting down.
ATCCCTCCCATGCCATGCATGAGATGTAGATGCCATATGCCATGTGATATATGTAACTCATAATCATAAAACCAATCTTAGAAACAATGCCATGACTATCAAAATAAATCAAAAGAAACCCATCACATAATACCAAAAATCCAAAACCCATCTTAAAAACAACCACATGATTACCAAAATAAATTAGGGGAAAACATCACATGATACTAAATCCAAAAACCATCTTAAAACAAACCATATAATTTCCAAACTAATTCAAACAAACCATCACTCAATCCATGGCTTACAAAAAGGTAGGAATCCTACCGACTACCGACTCGCGTCCTTTCTTTTCGTTTTCGTCCGATAGACCCGGTCGCCGATTGAGCACCGTTTGCGATGTCCAGTACCTTATTGCATATTAACAATTAGTCCATGTTTTTAACTATTTCTAAGCCCATTAATCATTTCCAAGTCCATATGAAAAATCGGTCACTATTTAGGTTTTGTGGGTCCCATTTAATCCATTACATATTTTAATTACATGAGTCTAAAAATCAGCCTCCTAGGCTTTATTTAACCATACATAAACTTATTATTTAGTGCCCCTAAGTCCATGGTCCTCTCTCATGGAGTTCTTCATTTTGGCCATTAATTACGGCTTTGCCACTACCTCTTTTCCAAACATACCAATTTCAACATAGATACAATCATACCCACACTTTTCATACAATGGTTTAGCAATTTAGTACAAGGTAAAACATTCCAACAAAGAATATTCATCCATTCCCTAATCACAATCTTAGAGGAACAAGGGTTGAGCCCTCACACTCCCATAACATACTCCACACCTCATTCACGTGTATATCACCCTTCATATAAGCATTACCTTGATATTACATGCATTTCTCAATTCACCACAATTTGCATGGGCTATACAACACCCTATTACACTCCAATGTTTAGTAGACATACATTTCCAAGGTCTCAACATGAAATGCAATTCCACCTCAAGTCTCTTCACATTTTCATTACATAATCTTCCTACGAGATAAAGTTGTAGGATGCTATTTATTATGAGCACCATATGCCATTTTCATGGGTATCATCACTACACCATATCTAACATATAAAACATTTTTCCACCTTCTACAATAATCATCCATTTTAATTTCAAGCTTCAAACATTTGAAAACTCAACCAAGTTAACAAGTTTAACCAAAGAAAGGGGATAAGTCCTCACCAACAACTTTTTCCACCCTTGGTATGGTAGGTACACACCCTTTATTCCTCATCGATACATGTTCATCTAATATGAGCACCATTTTCTCAACAAAGTACATGAGCCGCTCATTTAGATTCAAACCATACATCAAACACAAGTTCTATCCTATAATCTCATCCACAATATAATAATTATAAATCTCATTAACCACATATTAAAAACTATTCATCCATCATCACCCCACACCTATTTCATTCAATTTCATTGATCACATATCATGTATGATCATAATGATAATTCATTTAGGCATTTACACATACACCTAATAGGCAAACTAATCATTCTAATAATTAAAGTGGAGTTTCCCTCATTATCACTATGGTCCAAATACCTCTAAGTTCACCAATTACTCTCCATCAATTTCCATAATTTTACACCCATCATCATGACACATACATCACCATAGGGCTCAAAAGCATTCCCCATTTATTTTTCCTCATTTAAATCCCTTTAAAAATCTCTCACATTCATTCATTTAAAACCCTAAAATTATTAACCACCCTCCATGTATTCCATTCTTTAAAACCCTAAAAATCATACCTCACTTACCATGGCTTCCATTTTAAAACCCTTTAAAATTACCCACATTTAATCATTTAAAAACTTAAAACCCTAAATCATTCTCCATGCTTCCATTTTTATAAACCCTAATAAATAAATCAAACATCTACCATGGGGTGTACTTGAGAGAGAGAGAGAGAGAGAGAGAGAGAGAGAGAGAGAGAGGATGGGATGGAAAAATTACCTCAAGCTTTGGTCTTGAAGAGGTGGCCCCAAGTTTGCACTTTTCTTCTCTTCTCCTCTAAGTTTCCTTCTTCTTTCTCTTCTTAGTTATCTTCTTCTCTATTTCTTGGAGATGAGGGACGGTGGTGTGGGAGAGAAAGAGAGAAAGAGAATGAAATGAGAGTGAAGTGTAGAGAATGAGATGAAGACAACCTTTTTTTTTACCTTGTAATTCACTTTATCATTAATTCTTGCCACCCACCCACCTAAGATCTTTATCATGCTTTATGCTTTATGACCCCAACCCCCATCAAGTCCCAATGTTTTTTACATGTTTGGAATGGATTGTTTGGTTTTCTTATTTGACCATTTGACCATCCTTTTTGGATAACTTAAACATTTAATTAATTAAATAATTAAGTTAATTTAATTCCCATTTACTTAATTCCATTTATTTAAATTGCCTTCATACATCCACCCATGGTTGACCAATTCAACCATGGTGGCCGGCCCCACCAATCCTTGGTCCACATGCCACCTCATTTGGTGAGGTGGAGGTGGGTCCCAATTGGCCACATCACCTTGGCTTAATTCACATTAACTTAGGTGATTTAAATTTAATTCAACCCATTCCAATTAATTGGACCACCATTGGGCCCATGGCCCAATTACATTCATCCTTACCCATTTATCTTAGAGTTTACATTATCTTGACCCATTGGGTCCCAAATGGGTATTGGGCCCAATTTGACCATCCTTGGCCCAATTGACCATTATTGACCCCTTAAATGAATTTAAATCCAATCCATAGTCTATTGGGCCATACTTGGGCTTTTGTCCAAATTTTGGTCCATTTACCCTTTATTCCACCAATTTTCCCAACTTTCATCATTAAAATAAATAATATTCACATATTTATTGATTTAAAAATTTCGGGCCATTACAGTATGATCAAATTGTACATACTCCCATGGTTATTGATATTTAAATTGAATTCTCATATGGTATTCAGCATCTCCCATTCTATCCTTATCAAACATGCCACTGATGCATGTGATATGCGGCTAAGGGCATCCGCCACCTTGTTCGCCTTGCCAGGGTGATAATGAAGTGCAAACTCATAATTTGTCAGATATTCCATCCATCTACGCTGCCTCACGTTGAGCTCTTTCTGATCAAACAAGTACTTCAAGATCTTATGATCTGAAAACACTTCAAATTTCTAGCCATATAGATAATGTCTCCAGCTTTTGAGAGAGAAGACCACTGTGGCTAGTTCAAGATCGTGCGACGGATAGAGGCATTCATGTATTTTAAATTGTCTTGAACCATAAGCCACCACAAGATGAGTTTGATTGAGGACACACCCGAGTCCTTCTCCTGAAGCGTCGCATTCTGCATCATAACCCTTGCCTCTTTCAGGTAAAATTAAGATAGGTGCAGTTGTAAGTCTATTCTTCAGCTCTTCAAATCTCTGGTTGTACAAATTTGATCACTCAAATTTGACTCCTTTCTGAGTGAGTCGGGTTAGTGGAGATGCAATCTTGGAGAAATCCATAATAAACTTTCTGTAATAACCAGCCAATCCCAAGAAGCTACGGATCTCGGTTACATTCTTTGGTGCTTTCCATTCTCCCACTGCTGCCACTTTAGCCGGATCCACGGCTATACCTTCTTCTGATATAACATACCCCAGAAAGTTAACCTTGGGTAGACAGAATTCACACTTGCTGGCTTTGGCATATAACTTGTTCTTCCTCAAAGTCTCCAAAACTATCTTCAGGTGCTCAGCGTGTTCTTCCTGAGTTTTGGAATATATCAAAATGTCATCAATAAATACAATGAAAAATTGGTCCAAGTAAGGACGGAAGATCCTGTTCATTAGATCCATGAACACAGCCGGTGCATTGGTGAGTCCAAACGGCATGACAACAAACTCATATATTCCATACCGCGTTCTGAAGGCTGTCTTCTCTATGTCCTCCTCCTTAACCCGGATTTGATGGTAACCGGACATCAGGTCAATCTTAGAGAAATGACTGGAACCTCTAAGTTGATCAAATAAATCATCTATCCTGGGTAGAGGGTACTTGTTTCTTACTGTTAGCTGATTCAGTTTTTGATAATCCACACACATACGGAGTGAACCATCCTTCTTCTTCACAAATAAAACAGGAGCTCCCCAAGCTGATGTACTGTTCCGGATGCAACCTAGTCTGAGCAGTTCATCAATCTGCTTCTTTAGCTCGAACATCTCCACTGGTGCCATCCGGTAGTGTGGTAATGACACTGGTACAGTGCCAGGGTACAACTTGATTTCAAAATTGATCTCCCTCATGGGAGGCAGGCTAGGGAGTTCTGTTGGAAATACATCCGCATAGTCCTTTACTATTGTCGGAAGTTCAGCCACCGGTGCCTTGTTGATTCTGATACTGTTCAATATCAGGTGATTCAACCCTTCATGCAGTCTGCTTTGTTTGTCAATAAGCACCACATGTTGTTTTCCCTCGGGTGACCAAAATGTCACACTGCGGCGATAGCAATCAATGTTGGCCTTAAAGCTAGCCAACCAGTCCATGCTGAAGATAATATCGTACTCTGTCATGTCGAGTACCAAATAGGTGAACTCAACTCTGAGTCCAGTAAGTTTAGTATTCACTGTTGTGCATATAAGCCCCAATGATGTGTCTCCGACGAGGGATACAATAGTGAGTGATGTGGACAGTTTTTATATTAAAGTTCCAATTGCAGATATGAATGCAGCAGATATGAAAGAGTGGGATGCTCCAGAATCAAATAAAGTAAAGGAGTAGCAACTACTGACTATTGCCATACCTTGAATCACAGAGTGATCCTATGCCGCTGGCGGTGCTAAGGTAAATAACCGTCCAGATCCTGTAGGCGCCCATCCCACCTGGTTAAAAGTCCTGCCTCCTCGTGAGTTAGCTGGTCTAACTGGTGGGCTAGATGAACCTCTGGAATAAAAGGGTTTGTTGAGTTGTGGACATTCCCTCTTAAAATGGCCCGGTTGATCACATGGAAGCAGTTGTTCACCCCTCGGGAGCCTGAGTGATTGATGTAGATGGGGAGGGATGATTGGGACGAAAGCCCCCCTGTTGAACCAGTAGATGGTGAGTGTCTGCTAAAGTTCGGTCGGAACTTCTTGTTGGGCTGAAAAGTACCCCTTCCACTCTAAGCTCGGCGGTTGTGAAAACACGCTAACTCAGCCATCTCTTGCTCTGTTATAGTGGCCCTGCTGACCACCTCCGCCAATGTAGCTGCTTTAAATATGGTTACCTTGGCCCTTATGCTTGGCCGTAGGCCCCGCTTAAACTTGCATACCCTTCGATACTCTGTATCGACCATATAAAATGTACAGCAAGACAAACTGAGAAACTCCTGGTGGTACTCTGCCACCGTCATGGAACTTTGTACCAAAGATAGAAAAGCTTGAGTCTGGCGCTCTTTCTTCTCCTTAGGGAAATAATAATCCAGGAAGGTTGCTGAGAACTGCTCCCAAGTCATTGCAGTCCTCTCTTCTTCTAGAAGAAGTGCTCGCTGCTTCTCTACCACCTCCCACCATTTACCGGCATCATCAACCAGTTGTGACGTGGCCAGTAAAATCTTGTCAGCATGACTCATGATTTTCAACAAGGTCAGGATCTGTGTAATCTTCTTCAGCCAATTTTTTGCTCCGACAGCCCCTTCTCTCCCTTTAAAGTAAGGAGGGCGCTGTTGCTGGAAATCCCTGATCATGCTCCTGTCATTGGTCTCGTTAGTGGTTCCATTCCCGTTCAAGTGCTATTGGAGCACTAAAGTGACCACCGCTTGAACCAAGTTTTGTAGTTCAGGAGGTACCACCGGTATATTTACACTGCTTTGTCCCCGTTCCTCTTGGTGGGATGGTTGTTCTTCCTGTTCATGATGACATTGTCATTCCTCCTCATTTCGAGGTTGTTCTACCTCAACTTCACCCCCATTTGGGTTTTGTCGGGTCCTTCTCTTTGGAGCCATTTTTCCCTAAGCCATTGAAAAATATCATGACTTAGTTTTCATTGTAAAGTTTGTATTTTCCTATTTTGGGGAAATTTCCAAATAAGCACTCTTGATTTTTCTTTGTTTTTGGGGAAAATATATCCTATGCTGCTATGTTTGGTAATCCAATTAATTTGACTGTACTTCCTTTGCTATCATCCGTCTGAGTCTAACGAAGTAATTAATGCACGAGAGCCAGATTAATTTACTCCGAAAGATTCAATCTTTCTGGTTCGCTCTGATACCAACTGTAATGCCCCGCCCTTTTTCACTCTCTAAGCTTTCCGAAAATTAGAGTCTATGTTTTTTTATAAATAAATAAGTGAGCAAGAGCGGGACGTCACGATGCGAGCTAAGTCCGAACTTCTAAAGTCCGACTCTTAACTGGCCAACCCAATGTGTGCATGGACTAAGTCCATGAAAATGGTTCACACATAACAATATAAACATGCGGAATAAAATCATAACTACGGAATTATAATAGAACCTAGTTCTATTCCATTTCAGATAGCAAAGTAGGTCAAGTCTTTATCCATAATTAAAATATCATAATTATCCAAATAAACATCCAACCATGGCCAATCATCTAGGTTATTACATGTCCGTAGTCTAGTTACTCAATTATAAGTCCATAAGTAACTTAATTAAAATATAAACTAAAAGCATCCAAGCTCCTACGCTTGGCCCATTTCGCGTTCATCGTTCTCTTTGTTTCCTGTATCATCCACTAGGGTAGAAGTAGGGCGTTAAAACAACACACCCAGTAGGTATTCCAATTAGGGCTAACACATGGTTAGTACAAAACATATATAATAATATCATAATGTCAAAAACCATATAAACCATGCCATGTCATGATGTCAAATGCAATGAGTCCCACCCATCACAAATACATATAAGTACCCCCACATAGGTCTTTCGGATGCCCCGACGGAGTGTGGACCCTCCTGTTTCTTCCTGATAGAAAATCACATCAAGGTATCCCACATAGGTTTTTCGGACGCCCCGACGAAGTGTGGTCCCTCCGGTTACATATCCTTCACCCCATGCCATGCATGAGATCCCAATGAAACACATGTTATTTTATCATATAAACATAGCATTAAAATCACAATTTGAAACAATATTCTTTACAACATAATTCATCAAAAACAAGATAAAAGCATTGTACATAAACCCATGGTTTCAAAGAGGTGGAATCCTACCAAAGACCACTATGTGTCCTTGCGCTTTCATCAGGTAACCGCTCACGATCGTACACACCTTGTCAGATCCCGTTACCTTATTACACAACAATTAATTAAACCCACGTTCCAATTGATTTCTTATCATATCTAAGTCCATAAACAATCCCCATGGGGTTCTGCCATACACCATGGCCGAACCCATGGTCCGTTAATTCACTTAATTACAATATTGCCATTCATGGCTAACATTTCATAACTAATCCTTTCATTCATTAACAAATGCCTAAGTCCATGTTTTGACCCACAAACCAATCTCATGGGGTTCGGCCATACATCGTGCCATAACCCATGATCTTTCGTCTCCTTAATTTTAGACATTTCATACATGAATCCTCCAATGATCCATGACCATAGAACCATAAACAAAACCCTCCATAAATGATCCATGGAATTGATTCATGGGGTTTGGCCATACACCATGGCCGAACCCATGATGTCTAAATTCCAATTGTAGCAATTCCCACTCTTGAATCCATAAATCAAAGTTCTTTCCTTTTTTTAATCCAAAAGTCCATAATTAGAAACTTTCTAATTTAATAACCATCTTCCATAAAAATTAACCATGTCTTTGCATGGGGTTCGGCCATGGTCCATTCTTTCAATTTAAATTAATTCATAAGTAACATTTTCCATCATTTTCCATGATCTAAACACATGAACATAACTCCATAATTATTTATGGGGTTCAGCCATACTCCATGGCCGAACCCATGCTCTAAGGTTCTTTACCAAAAACATCATTAAAACCCTTTAAAATCATAAACCAATATCTATGATTTTCATCATTCAATTCCATTAAAACAACTAACATCCTTCATGGTTTTCATCCCTCCAAAAATCATATACCATTACAAACAAACTCCCATGGGGTTCGGTCATACAACATGACCGAACCCTATGGTCCAATAATTCCTTTTTAAATCATATATATACACTTGTGATTTTTACCCTTTCAAACTCCATTTAAAATTACCTAATATTCTTTCATGGGGTTCGGCCATGCACTATGGCCGAACCTTATGGTTTCTCCTTTCCATTAAAAATACCATAATCATCCAATTTTCTTCCATGGGGTTCGACCATGGTGGTTCCTTATGTTAAAAACAAACTTATCAAAATACTAACCGGTTCCGCGACTCCTCCGATTTTCCTTCGCTTGCTCTTCCAATTTTCTTCTTCTTTAGCCTCTTTCCACTTCTTCTTGATATTTCCCACTTGCTGGCTGCCTTCTCTTCCTTTGAATAATACCGAGAATGAGACTTGAGAGGGAAAGAAAGTTCAGCCTTCGTGTGTGTATTGTCGTGCGCCCCTTCCCTCTTTCTTTAATAAAATTCCTCTTGGTCCAAACTTAGAAGGTGTCATGCGCCCCTTCTTTTGTGTCTTAATTAGAAGTTACCGACCCTTCAATTTAGTAGTTGCCTAATGCCATTTTTTAACAAGGAAAGGACCCCTTTTTAGTGATCTTATGCGCATCACCTTGGATGTGCAAATCCCACACACACGGCCAAGGCAATCTGTCTTTATTTAGTAATCCCCTTATGCACATATTCATGGATATGCAAATCTTCATACACGACCATGACAATTAATCCAAATCCCTTTATGCGCATAATAACTAATTATAGACATAATGCATTACTAATTTAATTAAGCCTCATTTAATTCTATTGAAACCATTTCCATGATCCGTTGGGTCTTAATTGGGCAATGACCCAACACTTTACCCATATAAGGTCCATATCTAGTAATTCACAAATTAAATGGGTAATTTTCATATATATTAATAACTTGAAAATCTGGGGTGTTACAAGTGCTAACTTAAGTTTAAAGGTAACATTGGTTGCATGTATGATTATACATGATGGAGTGTTGGCTGTGACTGGAGAGAAGTAGTCTTGGAGAGTTTTCTCCACAACTTCTTCTGCCATGGGTGATGATGGTAGTGATGAAAAAGATGATGATGAAAAAATAGATGGCGATGATGATGATGGTGAGCTAAGTGGATTGTCTATGTCTATGACTGAGCTAGACTGAGCTCCGGACGCAACAATCGATGCACTGATGGGAAGTGTAACTCTAACCAAGTGATTGGTGGAGTCACGTGACCAATTAAGCATACACAAACACGATCATACACGTTCAAACAAAAATCACAGAAGAAATGCTTAAATCTAGATTTCTATTATACTAATGCAATCAAATTTTTATTTGGCTATACGACCCTAAAGATTGTTTCTACACATGCTCCTACTTTTCCCTCAAAATAATCTAAGTCTCCAATGAAAGTTTAACCACAAGATGGCCAGGTAAGTTCCCATGTAAGTGGGGGAGCACAGACGACATCTTGTCCCAGCTTATCCTTAGACGATGCTCGACCGCATGTCTTGGTGACAAAACTAATCCTTAGACACTATTCTTGAAGATAAACTATTCAGTGGCTACAAAAATGATTTGAATTGAAAAAGTTCATAATGAGCATTAAACCCTAAAAATCTAGCCTAATGGTTCCTCAATTGATTTTATTAGGAAATGCATGAACCAGTTTTATTATCTTGTTTTCCTAGATATCGTGAATCTAAATCAATTTTACCACACAAACATCAATGAATATGCAAAACAATAATAAAACAATTCTAACTAATGCATGAATCTGGCATCCTAATATGCGTGAGCAATTTAATGTGCAAATTAATTAAAGAACGCCCTAAAAATTCTATATGGATGCATGATAAAATGAAAATTAAAACAAGGCGATTAGGCACTCACCTTAGCCTAGCATGCATGTTTCCAGTAATTTTTAAGCACGCATTTTAAAAATCCTGTAAAACAAAACAAACAAACTGTGGTGTAGAGTCTAAATCAAATAATGCATGATCCTAAACAAAATGATGTTTTCCCAAACTATAATTAATGAAGGAGATGCAATATTTACAATCCTTAAACAAGAATTTTAAAATATGATAAGATTATGGAAATTAACTCAATGTTAACCAAATTAAAATTTTATTCCATGATTTCCAAGATTTGACATCTCATTTTGAAGATTTCATAAGTTAGATAGAAGTTCTAAAATTTTAGAAAAGTTTTAAGTTCAAAAATTTTACTAAAATTGGAAAGTTTCCAAAAAATAGATCAATTACTAAAAATAGAATTTTCTAAAAACAGAATTTTTTCCAAAAAAAATTTGATTCAAATTATTGAGATTTTCAAGGACTTCTTATGTAAGGTAACTGTCCAAAAATAGAAAAAAAATCCATTTTTAAAGAGTTGCCAAAATAAAACTTTCCAAAAAAAAACAATTTGTCCTAAATTTTTTTTTAAAACAATACAATTTAATTTTATGATTTTCGACAACAACGACGCCAAAAACTTTTTGCTATGCAAATTTTACATTTATAATCTCTCTAGCGCACGGACCATGTATAATATAGCAATGTGAGAGCGAGGTCGAACCCAATGGAAAATCTCAAAATATATGAATTAAAATTAATTTTGTGTTCCTTTAAAAAGAATTAGACTCAGAAAATAGAACCTTTATATGAGTCATGTATATAACTTGAAAAATCAGCAAATAAGAGATGTGACTTAATTGTCCTTGAATTAAAACGGTGAATTAAATGATAATCTTAGTCATGAACAAAATTACATGTTATAAGATTAAAAATACCACATCTCCAATCTTTAATTGAATGAATTTTGAGAGAGAGTATAATTTCAAAGAATTTAAAGAATAAAAGAATGTCATGAATTTAAAGAATTGAAAAAGAATAAAGCATACAAGATTTAGGATAGAACAAAAATTATACAACAAACATAGAATCTAACATGATTAAAAGACAGAAAAGTAAATTGCAAGAAAATAAATGACTGAAAATAAAAGTGCAGAAACATAAATATTGGTTGTTTGGATTAGACCATTCATCGCCCAAGATATATAAACAAATTGAAAGCCAAGATCTGAAATTCACGTAAAGATCTAAAATGCCATTCATATTCACTAATAAAGACAAGATTCACAACTTTTAATTTAAGTAATTTAAACCTAAATAATCAAGATTCAACATTTACAATCAAGATCCTAACGATTGCATGTGCTTATGTTCAATTAAATAAACAAAAGTTGTAAACTCGAAATTAAAAGCAAAACAATCACAAAAGAATTATTAGAACTAGGATGTTTCGGGTTTCTAAATGGATGCTTCACTTTATTAAATGAAAGAATTAAAGTACAAAGCTTGGATAGAAGACACATAGAAGATAAAAATAAAATTGCAAAATTAATTTCTCGTTTGCAAAAATCGTGTGAAGCTTTGTTTTCTTAGTCTTTCTCCAGCCTTTAGTCCTTTCAAATTTCAGGTCATATTCGAATTTTACCCTTGGGGTAATGGGGTATATATAGGTTTTGAAAAGAGATGGAGGGTCGAGATTAAATCAAGGTTTAAGTTAGAGATTGAAGAGTTAAGATTGGACCAAGATAAAAATGGTTGCACAAGAAGGGTCACACGAATTTGGCTTTGTGTGGTGGCTTGGAGTGGAGTGCAAGAAAGGAGAGAGAGATTTTTGGGATTGGATTTGGAATTGGGAAATTAGAATTTACTATGTAGGATTAGGGTTTGTTTTGTGCTTTGGTGAATTAGTGGATGAGATTGAGAGATGGGATAGATGGATGAGATGAGATGCAATGGAGTGATGTGGAGGTCAACCTAATACAATATACGCATGAGTGGGTTTAGGATTGAAAAAAAATCGGGTGAATTTTGGATGATGAGGAGGTGATGTGGCATGAATGAATCTAGATGGAAAATGGGTTAAAAACATGGAGAAAATTTAGTACTAAAATCATGTCGAGTGATAAGACAATGGATGATGTGGCTTATGCGCATGGAGGCTATCTTGGGCTACAAGTTGTCCATGTCTAGGGTTTAATAAGTGGATGGCTAAGATTGGTTTGGTTAAGATCTAATGGTTCTAAGGTATTTTGGGTAAAAATACTTATAGGACTGGCTAGATGATTGAAGGAGGGTTTGGATTCGAAGGTTGATCTTAGACGATGAATGAAATGCATGACCTAAATTTAAGGAAATGTGTGTATGTGATGGATGCATGTGGAGGCTCTAGGCTTTCTAAGAGATGAATGAAGAGATGAAATTAGATGACCTAATATCTAATGGTTAAGATAATCAATGCATGAAATGAAAGCATGAATTAGTAGGTGATGCATCGATGAATACTAATCTAAGGTTAAAATGATCATGATGGTGATGGATGGTCTAGACCTAATGATAAATGAATGAATGGGTTAGATTTCATGGTTGATCTAAGGTTTGACCTAATTGGGTATGTGAAATGGAAAGTTAAGATCTAAGGTAGAAATTGGATGGTGTGGATGTGAAGTAAAGTTATGGGTTTTGGCCTAAGATAATTGGGTTGGGCTTAGATGAAATTCAAACATGGACCATGGAGTTGACTTGAGCTTGGACTTAGATCTGGACCTCAACTTAGGCCCACTGGAATTTGATTTGAGAGCTTGGGCCTTAGTTGGACTCAGCTTGGAGATTGGCCTAGTCCAATGATAAAATGCACATGGACTTGCATGTGGACTAGCCCATTTGAAGTGAGTCTTGGCCCAATGACTTGAAATTCAGGCTTTGCCACTTAGATTGTAGCTTCTAACATCTAGAATTAAATAATTATTCAACAACATTAAAATATAAAAATTATTAATTAATCTTAGGCTCTCATAAATGTATCCGAATTAATTAATTTACATGAATAGATCCTAAAAGGTGGCATGGAATAATTATAAAACTCTAGGTCTTACTTTAAAACTCTAAACTTGCAATTTCCACTGAATTAGCTTGATTTTCCTGAACTTTTCATTTTTTTATTACAAAACTGACAAAATATATTAAATACATCATTATATACAAAATTGAGGATTAATTGGTCCAATAATCAGGGGTAAAAATGTAATATTTCAATGCTCAACACTATGCATGGGGCATGATGAGGGTATGCATGAATAATGGCACCCATGGCATAATACATTGCACATTGATGAGCATTTACATGATTGCAATATGGTATTTTGAAAAGACAAGTGAATATGATTCCATTATAAGTATTGGGTTGACATCATTATGATAATGAAATTATGAGATAAGTTAAGTATAAGAATGATACCTTATAATTAAATATGAATTATGTTTTCAAATATAAACTTTCCATAATAAGTTGAACATGAGACTCTTAGTATGATGAGTATTTTGAGGAAAAGTATTGAAATACTTATACTATTATGATGACTAAGATATGAGAAAGGTTTTGAGAAAAGTATTATTCATAATTTCAATCATGAGATTTACAGTATGAAAAGAAGTATGAGGTGAGTATGTAGCTTTGATATTATAAGTAAATGAGTTTTGAGAAATGCTTGGAGGTTTACACATAAAGTATACAATATGTAAGTGTTTGGTTTTCAAAGTACAAGTATGCATAATGTCTTAGTATGATACGCCGTAGTGCATATTATGTGAGCGGAATTCCTTCTGGGCGCATTGACTAAGCCCATAAATTCTCTCCCTTAGATTGTGTATCCAAATTTGAAGTACGTAGATGAAATTGGACCAAGCGACAACCGAATCTAGACAAGATGAAAAACTAAGAAGGAAGTTTGGACTAATGAAGCTGACTTATGTATTTTGGGATAAGTAGGATAATATATGTTAAGAATGTTCATGTAATATGTGGGGAATGTAATGGCAATATGACTTGGAACTTTGTAATTAAGTATTTTGTATTTGACTCATGTATGATTATCTTGAGAATTTCCTTACATTTACTTTGAGATTCGTTTGGCTGTTCATGCAATGAAATAAATGTTTAAATTTTTACAGGTTTATGTTAGTGTGTGCAGATGTTATCACACACACATTAGTTGGGTCAGTTAAGGATCCGGTCTTCGGACTCGAACTTGGCTTGCGTCGTGACGCTCGCCTCCCTCTCCACTAAAATATTCCTAATATATTACTTTGATGACGGTTGTTAGAAGGAGGGGCGTTATAAATGGTATCAGACATGAAAAACAAATAAAGAATGTTCCGTGTGTCAAATTCAAACAGAACTTGAAAATTCCCTGAGTTAAAGTAAAAACGAAAATGAGTTGAACAAGTTTAGAATACTCCCCAAGTGAAATGTAGATTGGAGGTCAGGACACTCCCCAGTTATGTGTTGAGTCATGACATAGAATACCCATCCCTAGGAGATGAAATGGAAATTTAGGATTCCTCCCCAATTTAAGTATTGGATAATCATATGGAGTTGAAATTCCCAATGTGATAGAACACGATTGACTCTAGAGGGAGGGAGGGAGGGAAGGGGGGGGCGGCGGTGTGTGGAATAGGTCAATCTCAATTCGTTGCTCCTTCTAAAATTAACTTGATTGATTAGTTTTAAGTGCAGCTAATATAACAATCAATTGGGTGTGTGTTAGCAAAAATGATTAAACACTTAACACAAGAAGTTATATCTAATACCATAATCTCAAGGACACAAAATATATAGTGGTTCGGTTAAACAACCTACATCCACTGTTAGAACTAGTTCAACCTTGAGCTATCCCCAAATTCACTCAGTGGGGACTTACACCCTCACAATTATAGTAGGAATTTCACCTCACTCAATCGGCTTGGAATTCCACCCACCACTGTGCCAGAGACAACGCTATAGAGTCTTTTATAGTGGTTCCGGAGCAAAATCCTCCTTTATCCACTTTTGGGACAAAGTTTTTAAAAACAAACTTAAAACCAAGAAGCTATTGCCTTATAACTCTTTCTTGAAGATGTGTGTTTCTCAAATATTCACTCAAGGCATGTCAATGCTTTTTCTTGTGGACGTCGTACAACAATCACAATTCTTGCACGACTAGGGATCTTGGTTCAAATCCTAGTTGATATCTCAGCTTCTCTCATTTCTCTCTCTCACAATCTCAATCAAAGATTGGGTATTTGATTTTTGGGTATAGGCATAAGAGATGATTGTTCCTTAGTGTGTACAATTTTTCTCAGTTCAAGGAAGTTAATCAAATGATCATACAACACTCATATTTATAGAGGAGTCTTAACGGTTTTTCAGACAGTCCAGTCCCGACAGGTCGGGGGCACTGATAAGTCGGTGTTCACATTTATTACAGTTCAACCACCCGACCGTTGTGTATTAAATGCACTTCCAACGACATAATTATTTCCCGGTCGACAGGTCAGTGTCGCCGATGGGTCGACAACCATGGCATCGAGAGGTTGGTCCATACGTCAGGCTCGATCTAGGCAACACCTTGCTGACAGTAGTTTCAAATCCAAAAACCTGTCTTACCCAGAACGACCTGTCTTCCTTTGCCGAGAGGTCGGTCCTGTTACTCTCGATTTATATACCGAGATGTCTGTTACTTCGAGAGCCCACATGAGTTCATATTCCTGAACTCTGAAGTCCTTTATCGACGAGTCGTTGACCACAAAGAGTCATTTAAGTTCATCACCAAGGGGTCGGTCCATACGAGACTCTTGGTCAGAGGCTCTCCCAAAATGACAGTTCTCAGATCCAGAACCTATGTCAATTTGGTCGACCACACCTTCACCATGTTGGGTCGATCCTGACTCCACCGAGGGGTCAGTGAGAACGACTAGTCGAGTATAACGTGAAACCAAATACATATTTAATAAGTTGGGTTCCAATTCACTATCAAGTTTCCTCTCTAGGCTTTTATGATTTAACCATTTGTTCAGCAAAGCCTATGGATAGTCCTCTCTAAGGTGTGGGTTCCACATAAGGTCATCTATGGCCAAAATACCTTTTTTTGTGATTTCCATTACGATGAGCTTTGAACTTGGTGGTGCATGATCTTCTTTCTTGATCATCTTGAGTCTTCAAGCTTCTTAGCAAGTGCTTCTTCCCCAATCATGGAATTGACAAATAAGGACTCGGCAAAGCCCGGGCCTCCCCCTTTGTCAATTTCCTGACAAAACCTAGAAGCTAACCCAATTACAAGCCTACCCTTATTACAACACATTTGAATACAAAATATTACATCAATTACATATTCAAATGATACAACAAGACTATGGTCTTCGCATATTCTTGTTCAGCTTGCTTCTAATCATGTTTTCCTATTCAAACACACAAGCCAGCAACACTAGAAATCATTAGAGGGGTTAGTCCAAAACAAAACTATGCATCCATGGACTAAAGAAGATTAATATTCACACTTCCCAATACACAATGATTTCCTAGGGAGCAATACTACCTGACCAATACTACCCATTGCTTCTACTAAATTCTCCCCCATTTTGTCAAAATTGACAAAGTTTTAGCAAACAGGTGCTTGTTGTACTCTCCCATAAGATATGCTTCCCTTACTAAGTGGTATGAGGAGATTTGGTGATACACATACGCCAATGGATTTTCATAGATGTAGAAATCGTGATGAGTCCAAGGGTTTGGTCATGATATCTTTTAATTGGTTTCCCATGCAGATGTGCGCAAACTTGACAGTTATCTTTTCTACCAATTCTCTTATGAAATGATGCCTTATGTCGATGTGTTTTGTCCGGGAGTGTTGTACTGGATTTATGGAAATGTTGATTGCGCTAGTGTTGTCGCAGTACAATGTCATGGATTCGTGCTTAAGTCCACAATCGATCAACATCTGTTTCATCCAGATCAGTTGAGTACAACAGTTTGCAGCTGCAATGTACTCTACTTCAGATGTGGACAAAGAAATTGAAGATTGTTTACGGCTATGCCATGCCAGTAAACAGTTTTCGATGTACAAGCAGCCTCCACTGGTAAATTTTATGTCATCAATATTTCTAGCCTAATCTGCATCTGTGTATCGAGCTATCAAGGAGGAGGTCGAAATGGGAACCAAATTCCATGCAAGATGGTACCGGCCACATACTTTATAATTCTTTTGACAGCTTTGAGGTGTGATTCTTTGGGTTTGGATTGAAATCTGGCACAAGCTCCTACACTAAATGAGATATCTGGTCTACTTGCAGTGAGATATAGGAGACTTCCTATCATGCTTCTATACAAGCTTGGGTCCACATCTGCCCCATTCTCATCTTTGAGTAGTTTGATGGATGTGCTCATAGGGGTGGTTGCATGTTTGCATCCTTCTAATCCGAATTTCTTTACAAGTTCCTTTGCATATTTGGATTGAGAGATAAGCAGTCCATCATGACCTTCCTTAATTTAGAGTCCGAGGAAATAGCTTAGTTCTCCCACCATACTCATTTCGAATTCAGATTTCATGAGGTTGGGGAAATTCAGTGCAGCCTTTTCACATGTATACCAAACACTATGTCATCAACATAGATTTGAGTGATAAGGATGGACTCCTTCGTCTTTTGGACAAACAAAGTTTTGTCTACACTCCCTCTTTTGAAAGTTGTGACCAAGTAGGAACTAGGTTAGTCTTTCATACCTAGGCTCTGGGTGCTTGTTTGAAGCCACTACAAAGCTTTCTTAAGTTTGAACACATAGTTTGGAACTGTTGGATCAATGAGTCATTTGGGTTGTTCTACGAACACTTGCTCATTCAAAAGTCCATTCAAGAAGGCACTTTTTACATCCAATTGGTAGAGTTTGAATGTGAGATGACATGCAATGGAGAGCATAATTATGATGGATTCTAAGCTTGCTACAGTGGCAAATGTTTCATCGAAATCTAAGCCTTCAATATGAGTATATCCCTGAGCTACAAGTCTTGCCTTATTTCTTACGATGGTTCCATGTTCATCCAATTTTTTTTTTTTTAATATCCATTTAGTTCCAATTACGTGTGTTTCCTTGGGTCTAGGAACTAAATCCCAAACATCATTTCTAGTGAATTGTCCTAGTTCCTCTTGCATAGCATTCACCACTTTTCATCAGTTATGGCCTCTTCTATCTTTTTTTGGTTCAAGTTTTGAGTTAAAGCACGCATAATCTGCCAAGTTCTCAAGTTGCCTTCTTGCTCTTACTCCAACTGTAGGTTCTCCTATGATTTGTTTGAGAGGTGTTCCTTTACATTTTTTAGAGGTTTTGGTTCAGGTGGAGGATCTTCTGGTTCATCTTTGTCTTCTAGATTTACTTCTTCCATCTTGATGATTTCCTCTTCTTTTAATTTGTTTTCTGGTGTACTTACTTGATCATCTACTATGACATTTACTGATTCTTGTATGGCACTAGTTCTAAGATTCTTGACCTTATAGGCATGACTATCGTGGAATATCCTAGGAAAATGCCATCATCGCTTTTGGATTCAAATTTTCCTAAATGTTCTCTATCCCGAAGTATGTGACATTTACTTCCAAAGACTTTAAAATACTTGGAGTTGGGTTTCCTACCAGTCCACAGTCCATGTGTCGTTTTGTTCAGTTCTGCTCTCAAATATACTTTATTAATGATATAACATGCAATGCTAATAGCTTCAGGCCACATATTTTTTGGAACATTCTTGCTTTCAAGTAGGGTGTTAGACATTTCTTGAAGGATCCTATTTTTCCTCTCGGCAACTCCATTTTGCTGAGATGTTTGGGAGTAGAATATTCATGATGGATGCCTCATTTTTTACAGAATTTGATAAATGATTGATTTTCAAATTCCCTCCAAATGATTTTGAATTCTTGAAATGTATCAGATTTTTCCCTCAAGAAAGCTACCTAAGTGTATCTAGTATAGTCACCAACTATTACTAAGAAATTTCTCTTTCCCCCAACAATTTTATGTTGAGTGGGTCCAACTAAGTCCATATGGAGTAGTTCTAAAGGTCTAGAAGTTGCGATCAGATTTGTATATTTATGTGTTGCCCTGATTTGTTTTCCTTTTCGACAGTCACCACAGATGATTCTTTCAGATCGTTTAACTTTGGGTAATCCTTTTTTGTGTTCACTTAGTTTGGAAAAATCCTTGAAGTTCACATGACCGAGCCTCTGATGCCAAAGTTCAGCCTCACTGACTTTGGACAAAAGACACTCGTGTGATCGGAGTTGAAGGACAATACAAAACATAGCAATCATCAGAAGTAAAGGTACCACTTAAAACAACTTCACCTTCTTTTGAATATACATGGAAGTCCTTTTTACTGAAGGTGACTTTACTGTCATTAGCACATAGTTGAGAAATACGAAGCAAATTGTGCTTTAGACGATCAACAAGGTAGACATCTTTGATAACCCTAGAAGATGGCAGATTCAGTGACCTCTTTTTCAATTATATTGGCCATATTTCCATCACAAAAAACTGCAGATCCTCATTACAATTTACTAAGTCAGAAATGTAAGAACTGTTTTCATTTATATCTCGTGAGAATCCACTATCCAAGTACCACTTGGATTGCCTTTCAACATTTAAGGCTGTATGAATCATGAAGCTCTTATTGTTTGGACATCCATTAGACGAAAGGGCAACAGTGGAGTTCATCTCTTGTATAATATGTTAAGATTTGAAATAGGGTTTTCCATCAAAGAATCCGATCCTTGGATTTCCAAATCTGTCTAAGATGATTGGTAAATTTTGATTTAGAGCATTACAACTTTGATTTTTCAGTGAACACTTTATCTAAGAATTTTTTTTAAAATAACAATTTGATTTATGATGACCCCATTTGTCACAATAGGTGCATTGTATGTCAGAGAGTTTGCGCATATGGTTTTTAACAGATGCAGGTCTTTGCCTCTGAGTAACAACCAAGTTTTTATCATGCTCTATCCCAGACTTGTTCTTGTAATCCTTTCCAAAACTAAGGATTTTTTCCAATTTTTCATTACCACGAACTACTTTGTGTTTAGATTGAGATAACCTTTCTAAGTCTGACATTAACAAGGAAATCTTGTTTGGAAGACACCTATTCATTTCAGCCAGGTGTTTGTGATCTCTCCTGCACAGATCCACTTGGGATTGAAGATCATTCTGACTTTTTCTCAACACTAATATCTCATCAATTGATTTTTTGAATTTTGTTGAGAAAGCTTCTTTTTCGGTTCTCTCAATTTCAAGGTGTTCTGTCAAGGAGGCATTCTCACTTTTAAGTTTGTGAGCTTTCTTGGTTAATTCCATACTCTCTAGATACAGAGCAATGGATGATTCTTGGAGATCATCAAGAGTCTCATCATTTTCAGGTTCACTTGAATGTTTTTGTTTGTTATAAGGACGCGAATCAACAAGGCTATAAAATTGTACCTTTGCTTTCATTCTCCAAGATTGATGCAGACTCATATTCTTCTTCATTACTAAACTTTATTTTGTTTGAGTCTTCTTCTTTTTGATGATGAGTTAGCCTTCTTGTTACAGAGATTGCAAGAGCAAGACCTACTACAGAATTGTATGCATAATATTGTGATTGTGGAATTTCTAGGCATAATTTTTTAATAACTTCGACTCGATGTTTACCCCAGTAACTTTCTTCCCTTGACATTGACATACATGTATCAATACCAGTGGTTCTAGCAACAAGATCTTACTCAGACGATTAAACCCAAATATGTAGAGTACCTTGCTCTAATACCAATTGAAATTTCCAATGTGCTAGAACACGATTGACCCTAGAGGGGGATGAATACGTCAATCTCAATTCGTTGCTCCTTTTAAAATTAACTTGATTGAATAGTTTTAAGTGTAGCTGATATAACAATCAAGTGGGTGTGTGTTAGCAAAAAATGATTAAACACTCAACACAAAAAGTTAGCTCTAACACCACAATCTCAAGGACACAAGATACATAGTGGTTCGGTTAAGCATCCTACATCCACTGTTAGGACTAGCTCAACCTTGAGCTATCCCCAAATTGACTAAGTGGGGACCTACACCTCACAATTAGAGTAGGAATTTCACCTCCCTCAATCGGCTGAGAATTCACCCACCACTGTGCTAGTGACAACGCTCTAGAGTTTTTTATAGTGGTTCTGGAGCAAATCCTCCTTAATCCACTTTCGGGACAAAGGTTTTAAAAACAAACTTAAAGCTAAGAAACACTTGCCTTGTAACTCTTTCTTGAAGATGTGTGCTTCTCAAATATTCACTCAAGGCATGTCGATGCTTTTTCTTATGGGCGTCATACAACAATCACAATTCCTGGATGACTTGTGAACTTGGTTCAAATCCTAGTTGATATCTCAACTTTTCTTCTCTCTTTCTCTCTCTCACAATCTGAATCAAAGATTGGGTATTTGATTTTTGGGTATAGGCGCAAGAGATGATCGTTGCTTAGTGTGTATGATTTTTCTTAGTTCAAGGAAGATAATCAAATGATCATACAACACTCATATTTATAGAGGAGTCATAACGGTTTTTCAGACACTCCAGTACCGACAGATCGATGGCACTGATAGGTGGGTGTTCATATCTATTACCGTTGAACTACCCGACCGTTGCGCATTAAATGCACTTCCAATGGCATAATTACTTCCTGGTCGACAGGTCAGTGTCGCCAATGGGTCAACAGTCATGGAACCGAGAGGTCAGTCCATACGAGAGGCTCGATGTGGGAAACACCATGCTGACAGTCGTTTCAAGTCTAGAAACCTGTCTTACCCAGAACGACATGTCGCCCTTTGCCAAGGGGTCGGTCCTGTCACTCTCGATCGGTCTTTATTACCGAGATGTCTGTTTCTTCGAGAGCCCACATGAGTTGATATTCCAACACTCTCAAGTCCTTTACCGACAAGTCGGCAACCATGAGGGGTCGGTCCATATGAGACTCTCGGTTAGAGGCATTCCCAGAATGACAGTTCTTAGATCCAGAACCTATGTCAATTTGGACAACCAGTCCTTGACCACGATGGCTCTGTGAGAATGACTTGTCGAGCTGATAGTGAAACTAAATACATATTTCCCAAGTTGAGTTCCAATTCACTGTCAAGCTTCCTCTCTAGGCTTTCATGATTTAACCATTTGTTCAGCTAAGCATAGGGATAGTCCTCTCTAAGGCGTGGGTTCCACCTAAGGTCATCTATGGCCAAAATATTTTTTTTGTGATTGCCATTACAGTGAGATTTGAACTAGGTGGAACATGATCTTACTTGTTGATCATCTTGAGTCTTCAAGTTTCGTAGCAAGTGTTTCTTCCCAAATCATGGAATTGACAAATAGGGACTTGGCAAAGCTAGGGGCACAACGGGAATGATTCCTCCTAGATGATATGATACAAGTGTAACTGCCCCGCCCTTTTTCATTCGCTTTTTCCAGTAAATTCAACGTATATATTTTTTTATAACAGAGTAGAGTGATAAGCACGGGACGTCACGACGTGAGCTAAGTCCGAACTTCCAAAGTCCGACCGACCCTTAACTGGCCAACCCTATGTGTGTATGGACACAGTCCAATAAAATGGTTCACACATAGCAATATCAAGATGCGGAATAAAAATCATAACCTGTGGAATCATAACATCAAAATGCTGGAATCATAATAGAACCAAGTTCTATTCCAATCAGATAACAAAGTACGTCAAGTCCTTAATTATTATTGAAAACGTCATAATCATCAAACTAACCATCCAACCATCTAAGTTACTACATTCCAAAATCCTAAATACTCAAATATAAATTCATGAGTAACTTTATTAAAAAACATGTAAAAATAAGTCTTCCAAGCTCCTATGCCTGGTCCGTCTTACATTCATCGTTCCCCTAATTACCTGTATCATCAACTAGGGTAGAAGTAGGGCGTTAGAACAACGCTGCCCAGTAGGTATTCCAGTTACGGCTAACACATGGTTAATACAAAACATATAATATAACATAATATATAAAGCCAGGTAAAATCCATGCCATGCAATGACGACAAATATGCAATGAGTCCCACCCATCACATGTACATAAATGTACCCACCACATAGGTCTTCCGGACGCCCGGGCGGAGTGTGGACCCTCCAGATTCTTCTTGATGGAAATCACATCAAGGTACCGCATATAGGTTTTTCGTGTAACACCCCGCCCTTTTCCACCGTTCCGAAAATCAGAGTCTAATTTTTTTTTTTTTAAATAAGTAAAGTGGAAGAGAGTGGGGAGACGTCACGACGCGAGCTAAGTCTGGACTTCCAAAGTTCGACCCTTAACTGGCCACCCATGTGTGCATGGACTACGCCCATGAAAACCGGTCCACACATGGAACTAAATAAAACTTGCGGAATATTACTAAACTGATTGCGAAAATATAATCAATCTTAAGAGTACTCCATTCTTAGATAGCAAAGTACAAGTCATGATTACTTTAAACTAACCATTCATTCAAATTAATTCAAACCATAGCAGTATTACTAATTTATTACATGACCATATAAATGTATTCAAATGTCAATAAATAACTCCATCCCAACACCCAAGCTCCTATGCTTGGCTTCCCTCACGATCCTCGAACTTTCCTTTTCCCTTCTCTTTTCCTGCATCATCCTCCAAGGATAGAAATAGAGCATTCGATCAACGCGCCCAGTAGGTCTTCCGATTAGGGTTTCCACACGGTTAGTATAAAAACATGCATATAACATAATGATACATGTTTATCAAAATCTTATAAAACAATGCTATGTATGTATGCACATGTAATGAGTCCCACCCATCACAAATGTACATAGCCATCACTTGACGGGACTCTCATCGTCAAGGTAATCCACAGTGTTCTTTCGTTTACTCTTGATGGGACTCTCATCATCAAAGTATTCTCCCTGGTGGGACTCTCATCACCTAAGGAGGCCCCACATTGCAATCACGGACATACCGATGGAGTGTGGGCTCTGGTTTCCATAACCATCACCCCATGCCATGCATGAAATGTCAATGAATACATGTCATTTATAAATAAATCTTAACATTCAAATCCCATTTGAAACATAATACTTTAACATAAATAACTCATCAAAATCAAGATAAAACATCAATGTAATATGTGGTTACAAGGAGGTAGGAAACCTACAGAAAGTTCACTTAAGTGTCCGTTCTTCTTAACCGTCACCCGTTCACGACTCCTGCGCCGTTCAAGTCCCGTTACCTTGTTTATATAACAACAAGTCAATTACATATCTCATAAGGTTTCATAACTAGTCTAAGACAAAACATCACTTTGTGGGGTTCGGCCATACCCCATGGCCGAACCTCACCCATTTTGGATTTGATCTTACTTTGTTTTGGATTAACACCATCCAATTAATTTATTAAAGACCTTATTCTACCAAACATCACTTGGTGGGGTTCGGCTATACAACATGGCCGAACCTCACAATTTTGGTTTGAGCCCCCCTTTTCAAGTCCTTTGCTCTTTTTATCCATATTTACATTATTACTTGTATTTACAGTTTTGCCACTTAGACTAACCCATATTTAATCTTGCTTAATAACCAAGATCCATAAAATCCACCTTAGTGGGGTTCGGCCATACAACATGACCGAACCCCACTATCTCAAATTTGGTCCTTTAATTCTTTCTAATTAAATTTAAATGCCATTCAAATCATCCAATTACCCCTTAACCGCTCATCATTGTCACTCTATGGGGTTCCTTTTTATTCATCAAAGAATGAATCTCATACCCTCATCCATCAAAGGATGGATCTTATAATTCCATCCATTGGAATATTTCAAGACTTTTCAAACCACACACACCATACTTAGCACTTGGTGGGGTTCGGCCATACACCATGGCCGAACCTCACCCCTTTTGGTTTGGTGCTCCCCTTTGTCATCCTTTATGATGAACATAAATATCCAAATCCCTCATTCTTTCAGCTATGTTAAACCCTTTTTAAACATTAAAGATTTAATCATAACTCTAACCATACTCATTCTCCTTTTATCCCATAAAATGGTCCATGGGGTTCGGCCATACACATGGCCGAACCCTATGGTTCTCTTGACTCAATCCTTCCCATAATAATTCATGGTTTTGACATAGTAATTTAGCCATAAGAAAAATATGGTTCAGCCATACATTGGCCGACCCAATGCATACACCTTATCTCCATATTTAACACCTTAACACTTCCATACCTTGTATGGTTTTTATCTCTCAAAACCATAAAAAATAACCATATACTTAGCAAATCCTTTCATGGGGTTCGGCCATCCATTGGCCAACACAAAACATACATCTTATTTCTAATTAAGATATCTAAAAATCTCCATAATATTGCATAGTTTTTAACTTTCAAAAACCATCAAAATAACCCAATCACTTCATGGGGTTCGGCCATCCAAAGTGGCCGAACCCTATGATCCACTTTTTATCCTTTTTAAACAACACGATCCAAGGTTTTAAACCCTTGATGGATTCGGCCATATCATGGCCAAATCATGCTCCCTTTTACCAATTTATTTAACTAAGTTTTTATGAACACTTACCAATTCTCTTAGCCTCTCTTCTTGCCTTTTGATCCTTGCTTCCTTCCTTCTTGCTCCCTTAATCCTTTAGTCAATTATGTGCTTGATCAATGGTGAAAACACCAAAGGCTGGTTCGGCCAAGGGGGTAGATTTTTGAGAGAGGGAGAGAGATGAGAATTTCTATCTTCTTGAGATGTAAAATTCGGCCAATGGTGTATTGCACCTCTTTTGTATATCAGCCCCTTAAACCACTCATTTACCCTCATGATTATTGGTTTAATCAAAGAGTCCCATGGCTTAACTATGGGACACTTGGCCTAAGCTTAGACCACCCTTTCATCTCCCCATGTTGGGCCTTGGGTTTCCATCATGAGATGGAAACCCTCCAAGCTCCCAAGGTGATTCTTATCTTAATCCATTGAATTCCATTGAATTCCATGCATGGAAAACTACTCCCCAAGTACCCAACGTGTGGGACTTGTCTTTGTGGTGTTTGAGATCAAGGCAACTCCTCACCTCCCACTTGACTTACTTGAATTAATGGTCTCTTTGGTTTCCAATTTAACTCAACCAATTCATTAGCTCAACTCACCCCATTTAATGCCACTCATTTAATGCACTTGAGTCAACTCCATTGTTTGATTCAAATCCAAATCACTTCAGCCCCAACTCAACTCTTTTAGTTCACTTGATGGTCCACTCGGTCAACCTAGTCAACATGGTCAACTTGACCCATTGGGTCCCATTTGAACCTCTTGACCCAATTAGGCGCCATGACCCATTTGAGTGACCATTGTGTAACGTCCTGCCCCTTTTAACTATGCTTAGCCGAAAATCAGAGTATATTTTTTTTTTGAAATAAAGAGTGACAAAGGGCGTGGGACGTCACGACGCGAGTGAAGTCTGAGCTTCCAAAGCCCGGCCCTTAACTGGCCAACCCTATGTGTGCGTGGAAATAAGTCCACGAGAATGGTTCACGCGTAGAAAGTAAGCTTACGGAATTATTACTTATTGCGGAATTATAATAGAATCTATCCTACCAATTTTAGATAGCAAGGAAGTTACATCACTTAATTAATAAAGTACCTCAAAATTAGAATGTCCAAGGTAAAGTCCAAACCATAGCAAGTAATCTAAAATATTACAGTCCAACGAGCTAAGCTACTCAAATTACATTTCCAAAATAAAACTTAAGTAAATAAACTAGTTTGCTCCTCCAAGCTCCTACGCTTGGCTCCTGTCACAACCTTCCTTTCCTCCATTTCCTGCGTCATCATCCAATGTGGAAGTAGGGCGTTAGACAACGCGCCCAATAGGTACTCCGAGTAGGGTCAACACATGGATTAGTATAAACAAACACATAGATATAAGTATATCAAAACCATGCAAGTAAATGCAATGCCATGCAATGGGTGTCATATGTCATGAATCCCACCCATCATCCATATCACCATCATACAATGTCCCTCTTGATGGAAAAGCACAACAAGGTATCATAAACACATAGTATCCCTCTTGATGGAAAAACCTCATCAAGATAATCATAAACACATAGTAACCTTCTTGTTTGAATAGCCTCATCAAGGTATCATAAACACATAGTATCCCTCTTGATGGAAAAGCCTCATCAAGATATCATAAACACATAGTATCCCTCTTGATGGATAAAGCACATCAAGGTATCCCCATGTTTGTTTATCGGTAGCCTCGACGGAGCATGGACTCCGGTTCCATTTCAACCCTCCCATGCCATGCATGAGATGCAAATGTTAACATGCTATATGATATTACAAACCATGGCATTAAAATCCCATCATTAAAACATAAAATTTGATTACCAAAATAGATGAAGTAAAACATCCATATATACATAATCCATGGCTTATAATGATGTAGGAATCCTACCAAATACCAATTAGTGTTCCTTTGCGTTTCCGTCCAAGAATTCGGTCACCAATCGCGCACCTCTTGCGAGGTCCCGTTCCCTTATTACACATAAACAAATTAACCCATGTTTCAACCACGTCTAAGTCCATTACTCATACCTTAGTGGGGTTCGCCATACACCATGGCCGAACCTCACTCACTTGAATTTGGGTCCCATTTTAATCCTTAGATCATTTTAGTTATATGAGTCTAAAAACTAGCAACCCTATGCTTCATTAGTCAACACAGAAGGTTATCATAGAAGCCCCTAAGTCCACAACCATCCTCCATGGGGTTCGGCCATACACCATGGTCGAACCCATGGTCTTCCATTTTGGCCATATTTACCTCTTTGCCATCCTTCTTTTCTATGGCTAAACTCTCATTTTATTTTTACATCCTTAGGTCCATAACAGATCCATAAACATGGATCCATGATTGATTCATTTAATCATGCCATAAAATTTATCAAACCCCTAACCATTACCTCCATTTTCTTAGCTTAATAGCTATTAATTTTAATACATGCATGGACCCAACTTAGCCCATAAAATGGCTCATAAAATGGGTCATGGGGTTCGGCCATACACCATGGCCAAACCCATGATATTATTTTCCCCATTTTGCATGGATCTTGTACAACATTCTAAGACCCACTTAAATCCTTAACATGCATCCATTCAAAAACCCTTAAAAAAAATCCTTAACACACCCATGATTTTCATCCTTGAAATCTCACCAAAAATCATCAATACACCCCCATGGGGTTTGGCCATACACTATGGCCGAACCCATGGTCCATGGCTCATCTTCAATTACAACATTTGAGGCCATAAAAATCATCAACATCCTCCATGACTTTTCTCATTAAAAACTCCTTTAAAATTTACAAATATTTAACCATTCAAAACCCTAAAATCATTAACCATTACTCCATGGTTTCCATCCTTTAAACCCATGGAGGGAAACTTAATACCATTCCATCAAAATTCTAAATTTTAACAATTAAAATAAATAATAGCCAACATATGTATTGATTTAAAAATCCGGGCTATTACAATATAATCCTCTTTTGAAATTTTCGACTAAAAAATTCGAGAGAAGTAAGGGTTCAAACAACTCATACAAAAAGCTCCGGATGAGCGGCTCTCATTTCTGATTCAAGTTCCCAGGTGGCTTCATCATGGCCATGTCGTTCCCATACCACCTTGACGAACGAAATGGTGCGGTTCCGTAGCACCTTTTGGTCTCTCCCGATCACTCTGACCAGTTTCTCCACATACGTCACGTCGTTTTGCACATCGACGTCTTGCACGTTCAACACATGTGAAGGATCGGGGTTGTACTTCCTCAACATGGACACGTGGAACACATCATGCAAAGATGATAACAGTGAAGGAAGCACCAACTGATAAGCTACCTCCCCTACCCTCGTCAGGATTGGAAACGGCCCCACAAATCTAGGCGACAGTTTCCCCTTCTTCCCAAACCTCATGTGTCCCTTCCGTGGTGAGACCTTTAAGAATACTAAGTCTCCCACCTCAAACTCAAGGAACCTTTTCCTCTTGTCAGCATAGCTCTTCTGACGACTCTGCGCAGTAAGTAGGTGTTGCCGTATCAACTTGATCTGCGCCGTGGTCTCCGTAACCAACTCGGGTCCGATCAGTGCAGGCTCACCAGCCTCTGTCCAGTACACTGGTGATCGACATGGCCTACCATACAAGGCCTCAAATGGAGGCATCTGAAGGCTTGCCTGGTAACTGTTGTTGTACAAGAACTCCACCAGTGGTAAGTGATCCTCCCATCCACCCTTGAAGTCTAACATACATGCTCTCAACATATCCTCTAACGTCTGTATCGTCCTCTCCGACTGTCCATCAGTCTGTGGGTGGAAAGCTGTGCTAGTCAATATGTCGATCCCCATACCGACTGCATGCTCTACCATACTCTGCCAGTGAATCGGCCATCTCTATCGCTCACAATAGTCTGGGGAATACCATGTAGTCTGATGATATCCCGGATGTACCGTCGACCCAAGGTTTCAGATGAATCTGTCATCTTGACGGGAAAGAAATGCGCAGACTTGGTCAATCGGTCCACCACAACCCATATTGCATCGTTGCCCTTTGATGACCTTGGCAACCCTGTCACAAAATCCATGGAGATGTGCTCCCATTTCCACTCCGGCACTGGTAAGGGTTTGAGTAAACCCAGTGGCTTCTGATGTTCCACCTTAACCCGTTGACAAGTTAAGCAATGAGCAACAAACTCTGCCACATCTCTCTTCAGTCCATGCCACCAATGGTGCCTCTTGAGATCATGATACATTTTAGTGCTGCCCGGATAAATAAAGAGTTTGGTCTGATGTGCCTCAATCAACAACTCTCTTCTGCAGCTCTCAGACACATATGTCCTACCTCGGAATAAAAGACCCTGTCCCGGTCGTAATTCCCATT
Source organism: Chimonanthus salicifolius (assembly GCA_013350335.1). Classification (NCBI taxonomy): domain Eukaryota; kingdom Viridiplantae; phylum Streptophyta; class Magnoliopsida; order Laurales; family Calycanthaceae; genus Chimonanthus; species Chimonanthus salicifolius. Next base: position 25,495,694 of record CM023538.1, on the reverse strand, counting down.
CGGGTACAACCTCACCTGTAGACATCTTGGTCCAAATCTCCTCCACCTCTGGATCTGTCCGTTCCTTCTGTTCAATCTTGGAGACCATGGTGGACCGTATGATTAGATTGTACATACTCCCATGGTTCTTGATATACAAGTTGAACTCTCGGATGGTGTTCAGCATATCCCATTCTGTCCTGATGAAACTGGCTACTGTCGCATGTGACATGAGGCTGAGGGCATCCACCCCCTTGTTCGCCTTGCCCGGATGATATCGGAGTGCAAAGTCATAGTCTTGTAGGTATTCCATCCACCTGCGCTGTCTCATGTTGAGCTCCTTCTGATCAAACAAATATTTCAGACTTTTGTGATCTGAAAACACCTCAAACTTCTCACCATAAAGGTAGTGTCTCCAGCTTTTGAGAGCGAAGACCACTGCGGCTAGCTCCAAATCATGTGTGGGATAAAGGCGTTCATGAATTTTCAACTGTCTTGAACCATAAGCCACCACACGATGATCTTGATTGAGAACACACCCAAGTCCCTCTCCTGAAGCATCGCATTCTACTTCATAACCCTTGCCTTTTTCCTGCAAAATCAGAATAGGAGCGGTTGTAAGCCTCTCCTTTAGCTCCTCAAATCTACGCTTGGACAGATCTGACCACTCAAATTTGACTCCTTTCTGGGTGAGTCGGGTAAGTGGAGATGCAATCTTGGAGAAGTCCATGATGAATTTCCTGTAGTAACTGGCCAATCCCAGAAAACTGCGGATCTCGGTCACATTCGTAGGTGCTTTCCACTCTCTCACTGCCGCCACCTTAGCCAGGTCCACAGCTATACCTTCTATTGATGTGACATGTCCTAAGAAATTGGCCTTAGATAGCCAGAACTCGCACTTGTTTTCTTTGGCATATAATTGATTCTTCTTCAAGGTGTCCAAGGCTATCCTTAGATGTTCTACTTGCTCCTCCCGAAGGTGGGAATAAATCGGGGTATCGTTAATGAAAATGATTACAAACTTGTCCAAATACGGACGAAAGATTTGTTCATCAGATCCATGAATATAACCCCTCCATGGGTATAATCCATTCATGGTCATAACTAATACCTTTGTAGGACTAATATGTCTATCATAGGGATAATAGTTCTAGCATATGACCAATGCGTCGACTATGGAATCAAAATGCGTATCATAAGACCAATATGTCAACTTATGGACCAAACTGTCCTTCACACTACCAATGCGTCTACCATAGTGCCAATATCCGGCATTAATCCAAACCACCATGGAAACCCTCATCCATGGGAAGATAATATCTATTCGTATAACCGTCACCTCTACCATGGGACTACTGTATCTATCGTGGGATCGATATACCTACCAATTGTCGTCATCAACATATTGATCGACTTACTTTCTCATCATCATCTACGTTCACATATTTGGGGAGATTGCCCAAACATCAGCTTGCATTCTTTGTTTTGGGAAGTTTTTCTATGTATCACATAATGTCTCTCTTTTGGGGGAATTGCCAAATAAGCACCCTTAGTTTTGGGGAAAACTTCCCAAGTATCACATAATGTCTCTTGTTTTGGGGAATTGCCAAATAAGCACCTTGTATTTCTTGTCTTTAGGGAAATTTTCCTAAGTCTCAAGTACCATTTCTCAATTTGGGGGAATCATGATGTTTCTCATTTTGCCTATGTATCAAGTGTTCTTTCTCAACTTGGGGAAATTGCCAAATAAGCACACTTAGTTTTGGGGAAAACTTCCTAAGTATCAAATATTCCTTTTCAATTTGGGAAAAATTGCCAAATAGGTATACTTAGTTTTCTGGAAAACTTCCTAAGTATCCAATATTCCTTTTCAATTTGGGGAAATTGCCAAATAAGCACTTTGTATTTCTTGTCTTTGGGGAAATTTTCCTATGTATCAAATATTGTTTCTCATTTTTCGGGGAAATAAACCCCATCTTGCTACGTTTGATAAGTCCAACTTATAGTGACTGTCCTTCCCTTACTATCATTCCTTTTCGTCAAATGTTGCTCTCAGATTGAATACTTCAGTCTGAGTGTAACGAAGTAAATTAATCCGGCCCCCGTGCAGCGGACTCCAAAGAGTCAGTCAGTTGGGATTCTTATCTGTCAGTGAGACATGAAATCGTCTTAATCTCACTTCAAAAGATTCATTCTTCTGATTTCGCTCTGATACCAACTGTAATGCCCCGCCCCTTTTCACTATGCTTAGCCGAAAAAATCAGAGTCTAATTTTTTTTTTTTTTTTAAATAAAGAGTGACAAAGGGCGCGGGACGTCACGACGCGAGTTAAGTCCGAGCTTCCAAAGCCCGGCCTTAACTGGCCAACCCTACGTGTGCGTGGAACTAAGTCCATGAGAACGGTTCACGCGTAGAAAGTAAGCTTGCGGAATTATAACTTAATGCGGAATTATAATAGAATCTATCCTACCAATTTTAGATAGCAAGGAAGTTACATCACTTAATTAATAAAGTACCTCAAAATTAGAATGTCCAAGGTAAAGTCCAAACCATAGCAAGTAATCTAAAATATTACAGTCCAACGAGCTAAGCTACTCAAATTACATTTCCAAAATAAAACTTAAGTAAATAAACTAGCTTGCTCCTCCAAGCTCTTATGCTTGGCTCCGGTCACGTCCTTCCTTTCCCCCATTTCCTGCGTCATCATCTAAGGTCGAAGTAGGGCGTTAGACAACGCGCCCAGTAGGTACTCCGAGTAGGGTCAACACATGGATTAGTATAAACAAACACATAGATATAAGTATATCAAAACCATGCAAGTAAATGCAATGCCATGCAATGGGTGTCATATGCCATGAGTCCCACCCATCATCCATATCACCATCATACAATGTCCCTCTTGATGGAAAAACACATCAAGGTATCATAAACACATAGTATCCCTCTTGATGGAAAAACCACATCAAGATAATCATAAACACATAGTAACCTTCTTTTTGAATAGCCTCATCAAGGTATCATAAACACATAGTATCCCTCTTGATGGAAAAGCCTCATCAAGATATCAAAAACACATAGTATCCCTCTTGATGGATAAAGCACATCAAGGTATCCCCATGTTTGTTTATCGGTAACCTCGACGGAGCATGGACTCCGGTTCCATTTCAACCCTCCCATGCCATGCATGAGATGCAAATGTTAACATGCTATATGATATTACAAACCATGGCATTAAAATCCCATCATTAAAACATAAAATTTGATTACCAAAATAGATGAAGTAAAACATCCATATATACATAATCCATGGCTTATAATGATGTAGGAATCCTACCAAATACCAACTAGTGTTCCTTTGCGTTTCCGTCCAAGAATTCGGTCACCAATCGCGCACCTCTTGCGAGGTCCCGTTACCTTATTACACATAAACAAATTAACCCATGTTTCAACCACGTCTAAGTCCATTACTCATACCTTAGTGGGGTTCGGCCATACACCATGGCCAAACCTCACTCACTTGAATTTGGGTCCCATTTTAATCCTTAGATCATTTTAGTTATATGAGTCTAAAAACCAACAACCCTATGCTTCATTAGTCAACACATAAGGTTATCATAGAAGTCCCTAAGTCCACAACCATCCTCCATGGGGTTCGGCCATACACCATGGCCGAACCCATGGTCTTCCATTTTGGCCATATTTACCTCTTTGCCATCCTTCTTTTCTATGGCTAAACTCTCATTTTATTTTTACATCCTTAGGTCCATAACTGATCCATAAACATGGATCCATGATTGATTCATTTAATCATGCCATAAAATTTATCAAACCCCTAACCATTACCTCCATTTTCTTAGCTTAATAGCTATTAATTTTAATACATGCATGGACCCAACTTAGCCCATAAAATGGCTCATAAAATGGGTCATGGGGTTCGGCCATACACCATGGCCAAACCCATGATACTATTTTCCCCATTTTGCATGGATCTTGTACAACATTCTAAGACCCACTTAAATCCTTAACATGCATCCATTCAAAAACCCTTAAAAAAAATCCTTAACACACCCACGATTTTCATCCTTGAAATCTCACCAAAAATCATCAATACACCCCCATGGGGTTCGGACATACACTATGGCCGAACCCATGGTCCATGGCTCAGCCTCAATTACAACCTTTGAGGCCATAAAAATCATCAACATCCTCCATGACTTTTCTCATTAAAAACTCCTTTAAAATTTACAAATATTTAACCATTCAAAACCCTAAAATCATTAACCATTACTCCATGGTTTCCATCCTTTAAACCCATGGAGGGAAACTTAATACCATTCCATCAAAATTCTAAATTTTAATAATTAAAATAAATAATAGCCAACATATGTATTGATTTAAAAATCCGGGCTATTACACATTGTCCATTTAAATGGGGTTTACCCAATTGTACATAGCTTACCCATTTATCCTATATTGCACTCACATTCCATTCAGCCTAACCCAATTAGAATTGAGCTCATGCAAGGGTCAAACAAGTCTACCACGACCCATTGGGTCCCAATTGGGTCCTTTGACCCAAAGAACCACCTTGACCCAATTAGATGTACATTACCCATTTAATTTAATTTGATCCTTATAATATGTACATTGGATCTTAATTGAAGAATGGGCCCTACCATTTTCTCATCTATGATCATATCTTTTCAATTTACCATTCCAATGGCATTTTTGTAAATATTAACGTCTTTGAAAAATCGGGGTGTTACATTTCGGACGCCCCGACGGAGTGTGACCCCTCCGGTTATAAATCCTCCACCCCATGCCATGCATGAGATGCCAATGAAACACATGCTATTTTAATAACATAAACATAACATTTAAAATCACCTTTTGAAACATATCAATCCATGCTATTTAAACAAGTTAAACATAGCATTTGAAATTCAATAATAAAGCATATTCTTTGAAACATATTTTCATCAAACATAAGATAAAAACAAAGTACATAGACCATGGTTTCAAAGAGGTGGAATCCTACCAAAGACCGTTCACGAGTCCTTGCGTTTCAGTCCAATATTCGATCACTGATCGCGCACCGCTTGCGAGATCCCGTTACCTTGTAATATAATAATAAATCAACGCCAAGTCCCACTTGATTACAAGGTTCTAAGTCCATAAACAAAACCCCATGGGGTTCGGCCATACACCATGGCCGACCATTTTTCATACTTATTTACGAAAATGCCATTGCCCATAACCATAGCCCTTTTTCTTTGCTTAGGTTTTCAAATCATCCATACATGTTTCTTTTAATCCAAAACACATAGTCCATAAAATAATTCATGGGGTTTGGCCATACACCATAGCCGAACCCAATGTCCAATATTCTCACATATTTACAAAAATGCCATCAATGGCTTACTTAACCAATAATCCGATCATTGCAACATTAAAATCATAATTGATTAAACATAGACCATAATTTGATTCATGGGGCTCGGCCACACACATGGCCGAACCCATGATGCCTAAGTTTCCATAAATAATATCCACCCTTCCATATTTGGAAGGTTTCCATAATCATCTTCCATGGTCTATAAATAGGCACATTCTTATTCCAATGTCCTCTTCCAAGAATAGAAACTTTCTTAAAAAGCAACCTTTTTCCATAAATGGAAGGTTTCCAAATTAAGAAAACCCTTCCATAATTAGATTGTTTCCATAGATAACCTACTTCTTTCCATAATTGGAGTGCTTTCCAATTTAGCAACCCCTTCCATAGTTTGATAGTTTCTTAGATTAGAAACCTCCTTTCCAAAATTGGAGTGCTTTCCAATTTAGCAACCCCTTTCCTTAATTAGATAGTTTCCTATTTTAATCTCCTCCTTCTATTCTTTGAAACTTTCTTGATAAACAGCCTTCCATAAATAACAAGGTTTCCAAAAGTAACTCTACTGGGGTTCAGCCATGCACCATGGCCGAACCTCACCCTTGTAGATCTAAGTCCATCCTTTTACATTTACTTTCCAAATTGGTAAATCAACTCCATGGGGTTCGGCCATACACCATGGCCGAACCCTATGGTTCACAATCTTTGACCATTGATTTAATTCCATTAAAACATTCAATACCACATACCCAACTCCATGGGGTTCGGACATACACCATGGCCAAACCCTATGGTCCAAGATCCTCTCTTTTTAAATCCCATAACACTTAATTAATAATCATGGGTCTTCCATTTAATCCATTCAAATTCACATATCATTTACACCAAACAATCTCCATGGTTTTCATTCTTAAAAACCAACAAATAATTCAAAACTTTACATGGGGTTCGGCCATGCACTATGGCCGAACCCTATGGTTCTTTCTTTCCCAATTAACCCATTAATCCATCTCCAATCTTCCTCCATGGGGTTCGGCCAAACACCATGGCCGAACCCTATGGTTCTTTTTGTTTCAAAAATAAATTTATTGCTTTAAGATACTAACCTCTTTTCAATTCCTTGCTCTTCTAATCTTTCTCCCTTCTTCTTAATTTTTCTCCAACCAAGAACTCCTTCTTGTTACTGCCTTTTCTTCTCTTACTCTTTCCCGAGAATGAGAGATTGAGAGAGAGATAGAGAGGGTTTGACTATGAAGGTGTAAACCTTATGCCATTGCCCCTCTCTCCTTTTATAATTTTCTTTCAGTCGGCCAAGGGTTATTGAAATATCAATTGTCGTTTTTCACCAAGGGATGGATCCCTTCTTGGCGCAATTCCCCCACACGGCAAGCAATCCCCTTTCCATTTGAACACCTTCTTTAATTACTAATCCCTTAGTTTAGAAGGTGCATAAAATAATCAATCTTCCTTAGGCCGTGCCCCCCTTGTCCATTTTTAGTCATTGCAGACCTTGGCTTCCTTAATTTGGAATGTTCCCCACGGCCATGATCAATTATCTATTTTAATTTAACGTCTTCTTTACTTAATTCTTAGACCATGCGCATAATCATGGATTGCATATTAAATTAATTTCAGCCCCATTTAATTTATTGAGACCAATTCTACAATCAATTCGGTCTTAATTTGGGTCATGGCCCAATTCCTTATCCATATAGGATCCAATTCTAAAATTCACAATTTAAAAGAATAATTCTCATATAAAATAATAATTTGAAAATCCGAGGTATTACAGCTAGATGAACAACTTGCATGAAATTATGAGATGGATGAAGTACTAATTGGGTTGTTTCTTGGTATAGGAAGATGATGCCAAGATTGTAACTGTAATAGCCTGAATTTTCGAATCAATATATATTTGGCATTTATTGATTTTAAATTGAATTTTGACATGATAGAATACCAAATGGATCAAAAGTTGGGACAAGGGTCCAAGAATGGCCAATTGGGCCACAAATGGGATGAAATCCATTTATTGGGTCAATGAGAAGTAATTGGGTCAAAGATAGTCAATTTGAGTCAAAGTGGGCCCAATCACCATGTGGGACCCAATGGATCAAAATTGGTCCAAACCCTAAGGTAAAGGGGTAGAAAATAATCGGTTGGGCCGTGGGCCCAATAGTGGGCCAATTAATTTAAAAAGGGTGATTTGGAATTAAAACCCCTAAGTTAGTAATGAAATGAAATGGTATGACCAAATGGGGCCCACCTCCACCTCACCAGTTGAGGTGGCGTGTGGACCAAGGAAAAAGTGGGACCAACCATCATGGTTGACTTGGTCAACCATGGATAAATTTAAGAATGACTAAGGTGGATTAAGGTAAATTAAATTGATTAAAATCATTGTAAAATTTCCTAAGTTAAAATTAATAGAATTAAAATAACATGGCCAAGTGGGGCCCACCTCCACCTCATCAAGTGAGGTGGCGGGTGGGGTAGGTACATGTAGGGGCCGTCCACCATGGTTGACTTGGTCAACCATGGGTGGATTTATTAGATAGATAATTTAATGGAATTAAATTGGATGGAAATTAGGTTGATTAATTAGGTTGATTAATTAGGGTCAACATAAACAAGTCAAAGAGGACATGGGAGCCATGCTTGGTGGTTGGGTCTCAACCACCACCACCAAAGTCAAGCTAGCCCATGCTTGGTGGGTGGGGAAGTTAATGTGGAGTCTAGGTTACTCCACCCACCTCCATCTCCTTTCCAACTAACCCATTTCACTCTAGCTCTCCTCTCACACACAAAGAAAAACCGTCCCTCCATGTTGCAAAGGAAAGAGTGAAGAAAACTTAGAAGAAAAAGAAGAGAAGAAGAGAAGAAAAGAGGTGAAACCTTGGATTCACCACTTGAAGAGCAAGAGCTACCATCTTCATCATCTTCCCCTCTTCCCCTCTCCCAAACCTAACTCTACCTTAGCCGACCCAAGCATGTCCCACCATTGGTCAAGCTCATCTAGCTGATCAAACAAGGAGAGGAAGAAGAAAGGAGGCTAAGGAAGTCGATGGGAGCGACAAAGACTGGAGGAGTCGTCGGATTGTAAGTATGTTCTAAACAAGAAATCTAATTTTTAGGATTTTAAGTTTTGGAATCCATTTCCTTGGATTGGATGGTGGCCAAACCATCATGGGCCATGGATTTAAAATCCATCCAATGGTAGGATAATGAATGGATAAGATGGAGGAATGGATTAAGAAAGTGATGAAGTGGAAGAATGGAATTTTTAAGTCTTTATTAAGCATAGCAAAATTGGATCTTAATGGTTTAATGGGCCATAGGGTTCGGCCATGCCATGGTAAATGTGGGATGATTTTAATTAGGGTGTGAAGGTTTGAAATGGTGGAGAATGATTTATGATAATTAGTTTTCAAGTGATTTAAATAGTGACTTTAAAGAGGATTTAAAGGCATAGAATGGAATGAATGGATGACCATAGGGTTCGGCCATGTAGCATGGCCGAACCCCATGGTGAATAATGAGTGATCTATTAAGATTATTAGGTTTAAAGATAATGGAGAAAAGTGATAAATTTAAATGGACTTATTGAGTATAGAATGTGATGTTTAGATGGAATGAAAATGGTGATGATTTAGTGAGTTTAAAATGGATTATTTTTGGGACAAAATTAATGTTTTTTTTTTTATGAAGATCTTAAAGTGGTCATAGATAGTAATTTTAATGGATGAAAAAGGGTAGAAATTAATGGAGGAAATAATAGTTGCAAATGGATTTCCAAAGTGTATGATATAAGTTTTAAATGGACCAAATGAATGATATTATTGATTTTAAATGGAATTTTTAACAAAGAAAAATCATGGACAAATATTCATAGAACTTTCGTCTTAAATGGCTCTAAAAAAAGGTGGGCCATGTATCCTATGGTAATGGTTTGGGATTTCTAGGCATGGAAAATAATGTAGAGGAATGGAAATTTGAAATAGATTGGTAAGTATAGTATATAGTATTTTTTTTGGATGGAAATGAGGATTTAGATGGATGATTTAATCTTCATTGGAAGTATGACAAAATGAGTAAAATGGACCCAAGAAAAATGAAGATAGGGTACCATGGGTTCAGCCATGGTGTATGGCCGAACCCATGATCCCTTTGTGGGCCACCTTTAGGGCCAAAATGTGAAAGGACATATGGGGTTAAATGTTTTTCAAAATCAAACAATAGGTGGCTGATTTTGGATATGTTATGGAATTATAAATGAGCCCAATTTTATGGGTCAAATACGAATTCAAAATGTACATGGAAGAGGATGGCAAAACCGTAATTTATAGCCACTTTGAAGAACCATGGGTTTGGCCATGGTACATGGCCGAACCCTATGTGGATTAGACATGGAATCGAATACATTATGAATGATTAATTGAAACGTATAGATGCTGCGTTTTAGGCTCGCTCAATGTAATATTTGAAATGGCCAAAATCGGATTTATGTATGTGTTTTAACCAAATGGATAATGGGCTAAGTTAAGGACCGATTTTTAATAAACTTGTAAAGGATCATTGAATGGATCTAGGGTTATGATCAGATAGGAATTTAATCATGGATAACGTATGGACTAATTCGGTAAATGTAATAAGGTATCGGGACGTCGCAAATGGTACGCGATCGGCGACCGGACTATCGAACGGAAAACGTAACGGAACGCTACACGGTATTCGGTAGGATTCCTACCTTTTTGTAAGCGATGGATATGTGATGGTATTTTAAATTATTTTGGTTTGGCTTATGATAAATTTACGATTATGATTTATCTTATGATGAGTTTTAAGTTATGAATCATATGGATTATATTTTAATATTATGCATTATATGGCTATGTATGATATGTTGAGTATATGGATTACATATATATTACATAGCATAATGCACTACATCTCATGCATGGCATGGGCCGAAAAAAATAAACAAACCGGAGTCCATGCTCCGTCGGGGCGACCGAGAAGCAAACATGGGGATATCTGAGGGGCCATAACCGGAGTCCATGCTCCGTCGGGGCGACCGAGAATCATACATGGGGATAGCCTGAGGGGCCATAACCGGAGTCCATGCTCCGTTGGGGCGACCGAGAATCAGACATGGGGATAGCCTGAGGGCTATAACCGGAGTCCATGCTCCGTCGAGGCGACCGAGAAACAAGCATGGGGATAATACATTGTATGATCATACGGATGATGGGTGGGACACATGACATAGGCACCCATTGCATAGCATTCATCACATACTTATTTTGTTATATGTTATTTTATCGGTATATGTGTTATCACTAATCCGTGTGCTAGCCCTACTCGGAGTCCTACTGGGCGCGTTGACTAACGCCCTACTTCTACCCTAACTGATGACGCAGGGGATGGCAGAAGCGGTGGACATGACAGGAGCCAAGCTTAGGAGTTTGGGCAGCTCAGTCTTAGTTTATTTACGTTTACATTTTGGAGATGTAATTTTAAAGTGACTTAGCTTGTCGGGTTGTATAAGTTTACATTTCTTGCGATGGTTTGGACGTTACTTATGGACAATTATATTTTGTGATATAATATGAACATAGGGGCATTTTGGTAATTCAATATTGTATTTTCCCTTCTACCTAAAAACCGATAGGATAGACTCTATTATCATGTTCCGCCATAATCATAATCCACGAGCTTACTTCCTACACGTGAACCGTTCTCGTGGACTTAGCTCCGCACACGCGTGGGGTTGGCCAGTTAAGGGTCGGGCTTTAGAAGCTCGGACTTAACTCGCGTCGCGGCGTCCGCGCCCTCTCTCACTCTTCTATTTAAAAAAAAAAAATAGACTCTGATTTTCAGAAAACAGGTGAAAAAGGGCAGGGCGTTACAGTAACGCGCGCGCCCCTTTCACCGAAATATCAGTCTATTTTTTTTAAAAAAAAGGAAAAGTGACAAAGGGCACGGACGTCACGACGCAAGTTAAGTCCGAGCTTCTAAAGCCCGGCCCTTAACTGGCCAACCCTACGCGTGCGTGGAGCCAAGTTCACGAGTACGGTTCATGCGTAGACGTAAGCTCAAGGAATATTACTTCTCAATGCGGAATTAACAACAAAGACTATCCTACAGATTTGAGATAGCAGGGAAGATAACATTCATTTAAATTTCTATAATACCTCAAAACCATAATGTCCATAATAAAATCCCAAAACATAGCCAATAATCTAATTTATTACATTCCGACAAGCTAAGCTACTCAAATTACATTTTTCCAACATAAACTTAAACAACATAATTAACCTGCCTTGCCAAGCTCCTAAGCTTGACTCCCGTCCCGTCCTTCCGTTTCGCCACCTCCTGCGTCATCAGCTAGGGTAGAAGTAGGGCGTTAGACCATGCGCCCAGTAGGACTCCGAGTAGGGCTAGCACATGGATTAGTAATAACAGCATGCAGATAATATTATAGCAAAACCATGCATTTTGGACAATGTTATGCAATGGGTGTTCTATGTCATGAACCCCACCCATCCATCTCATCCTCATCGTATAATGTCCCTTTTTCAACCATACACACTGTTCCAAATAAAATCCATACTATCATCGTGCCATGATCCTCTTGATGGAAAAGCCTCATGAAGACGCGATCCACACTAGGCATCCCCCTTGATGGAAGAATCATCATCAAGGTATAAAAATAAATACAACATCCCCCTTGATGGAAAACCATCATCAAGGTATAATAATACATAGTGAAACATCCCCATGCGTTTATCGGTCGGCCCGACGGAGCATGGACTCCGGTTTCATTTCATCCTTCCCCTGTCATATACCTCCCATGCCATGCATGAGATGTAGATGCCATGTGCCATGTAATATATGTAGTTCAATAGTAACACAAAAACCCATCTTAAAACAATTACTTGATTATCAAATAAATCAAAGGGAAAAACATCCCATAATATTTAATCCAAAACCCATCTTAAGACATTCACATGATTTCCAAAATAAATTAAAGGGAAACATCACAAGATACATAATCCAAAACTCATCTTAAAGGCAACCACATGCTTTCAAAAATAAATTAAAGAAAACATCACCCAATTCATGGCTTACAAAAATGTAGGAATCCTACCGAATACCGACTCGCGTCGTTTTACGTTTTCCGTTCGATAAACCCTGTCGCCGATCGCACACCGCCTGCGATGTCTAGTACCTTATTACACATTCATCATTAGTCCATGTTTTAACCATTTCTAAGCCCATATGAAAAACCGGACACTATTTAGGTTTTGTGGGTCCGGTCCCATGTCGTCTATTAAACCTTTCACTCCCATAAGTCTTAAAATTTGGCCACCCTATGCTTGATCAACCACTTATAAGGTTATTACATTAGAGCCCCTCATTCCATGATCAATCTCCATGGAATTCTTGAATTTGGCATTTAATTACGGTTTTGCCACTACCTCATTTTCCATGGTTAATCACCCATTTATCCATGCATGATTAAGTCCAAAAATTGATCCACAACCTAGGTCCATTAATGATCCCTAACCACGTTACAAGATCATTAAAAATCAGCCCTTAACTTAGCCTCATTTCCATTGATTTAAACACATGATAATTCCAAATTTTAGCCCTTTAAGTATTCTAATTTATGAAACTAAACTGCATCAACCCCAAGCTTAATTTAATCATTCATAAGGTCATCTTAATGCACCCAAGTTCATGTCCAACATACATGGGGTTCGGCCATGGTTCTTCATTGTGGCCCATAATTACGGTTATGCCACTAAACTTCCATGGTTTAATATCTCCTCTATTCATGTATATTTTAAGTCTAAAATTCATCCATAACTTAGATCCATTAAGGCTTCAATAACCATGACTCAACATGAAACACAATCAGCCATCTCATTTAATAATATTCTCCATCATCTAAACACAAACATGGACCCAACCTAAGCTCATACAATGACCTACAAAATGGGTCATGGGTTCGGCCACACACCACGGCCGAACCCATGATGTCTTGTTCCCTATTTTTTCTTGGGTCCATTGTTACATTTTAGATGCACTAATAATCCCTCCTTGAGGGGTTTACATCATGCAAATAAACCATATTCTTAGCCGCATTTGGATCATTACTTTTGTTCATTTGAAACCCAAAATTCATCAACACATTATCCTTTAAACCCCACCATTTAATCATCATCACACATTTATGTAACCACCATTAACTTCTACAAAAATAAATTCCAATTCTTAAACCCTAAACATCCAAAATTTCTTGTTTAAGAAATACTCACAATCCGACATCTCCTCCAATTTTCGCCGCTCCCGTCGGTCTCCTTAGCCTCCTCTCTCCTTCCTCTTAATCTTTGATAGGTCAAGATCTTTGATCAAGGGTGGCAACTCCCAACCCTAGAATCGGCCATGTTAGGTTTGAATTGAGAGAGGAAAAGAGGAAAGATGATGAGAGGAAGATGATGACCTTAACCTTAGATAAATTTTTGCACCAAGTTTTAACTTCTTTGTTCTCTCCTTGAGCTCCTCTCTTTTCGTCTCCTTCACTTGGAAATGTAGAGGACAGCCATGGGAGAATGAAAATGGAGAGAGTAGAATGAAAAGAGAGTAAGAAATGGTAAAGAAAAAAATGGACTCAACTTAACTTGTTTTACCATTTATTACTCCACCAACCCTAAGATATTTTCTTAGATATTTTTAAATATCTCTTATTTGCTTTATGGTGGTGGTTATCTAAACCACCACCATGCCCAACGTGTTTAACATTTTGAGGTGGGGTAGCTTGGTCTCCCTTTGACCAATCTAACCCCATTTAGCCACCAACTTATTAATTTAAGTATTTAATTAATTTGGTAATTAACTTAGGTTAATTCATTTTTATTTAACCTAATTCCCATTATTCCACCCATGGTTGACCAAGTCAACCATGGTGGCCGGCCCCACCAAACATTGACCCACACGCCACCTCACTTGATGAGGTGGAGGTGGGTCCCACTTGGCCACACCATCTTGGTTTAATTTTTTTTTTAAACCACTTAGGTGATTTAATTTCATTGAATTCACTCTAAATGGATCCCCATTGGGCCCATGGGCCAATTACATTTCCATCTAGCCCATTTACCTTAGAGCACAACCATCTTGACCCATTGGGTCCCAAATGGGTATTTGACCCAATTTGACCATTCTTGACCCATTTAACCCTCATTAACCATTTAAATAAATTTAAATCCAAACATTAGTCTATTGGGACATACTTGGGCCTTTGTCCAAATTTTGGCCCATTACCTTTTATCCCACCAATTTCCCAATTTTCATCATTAAATTAACTTATATCCACATTTTTATTAATTTAAAAATTCCGGTCCCTTACAAAGATAAGGCACCCAAAGAACCCGTACGCACCCAAGAAATGTTAGTGGCACCAGTAACAACGTTCCACTCGTGTCACTCGGACTCAAGGGACTTTTACAAGCTATAAGAAGTGCAACAGTGCAGTGCAACTTGATCAGACAAGGATCGACTTGATTATCACAATTAACTCTCGAGACTGGACTCTTATGAGAGATTTTCAACGTCAGCGTCCTCCATACTTCAAGGGAATTGAAGGACCTAGAGAAGCTGAAAATTGGATTGACAACATCACTCAAATAGTTGAGCCGTTGAGAATCACTAAGGATCAAGATAGAGTCGTCCTAGCTTCCTCACAACTTGTCGATGATGTGGGTCACTGGTGGAGGTGAACCAAAGAGAACCTTGTGATAACCGAGATGACATGGGAAGATTTCAAGGGCCTGTTCCTTGAGAACTCTTTTCCTGAGATTGAAAGATAGGCTAAGGCACAAGAGTTTATAAAGTTGACTCAAGGAGACATGACCATTGTGGAATATCAATGGGAATTCATTAGACATTCCAGTTATCCTCCATACATGGTTAAAACATAATAGAAGAAGGCACGGAAATTCGAAAGAGGTCTTTGACCCGACATCAGATAAAAAATAATATCTTTCTGAGCTGCCACATTTGTTGAGGTAGTGAGAAGTACGAGTATTGTGGAAAGTGATATTGGGGAATCAATTGATCACATTGGGAATGAGGGGGAGCAGAATAGTGGAAGTTCTTCGCAACTCCACAAGAGGATCCGATCAAACTGTCAACATCCATCAGTTGTTGCACTTACGATGCAGTCTTCTACGAGCACATCTTCATGTTATCAATGTGGACAGACTGGGCTTATCAAAGGAAGTTGTCCACAACTTTGCCAAATACAAGCAAGAAAATTTGCAAGCGCCATGCGTCGTCAGTGTGGACAGGTGGGCCATATTAATGGAAGTTGCCCAAATCTTAACAAAGAATATACAGTGCAAAGCTCTAGGAATGCCTCCATGTGTTTTCTGTAACACCTTGGATTTTCAATTTATTATTTTTATGAAATTTATCCATTTTTAATTGTGAATTTTAGATTTTATCTTAAATGGATAAAGAATTGGGCCATGACCCAATTAAGACCCAATTGTTTGTGGAATTGGTTTTATAAAAATTTAAATGGGTTGAATTATCTTAGTAATGTATTATGTCCAAAAATTAATTAAAAGATTTGGACATGACAAACATTGGATTTGAATATCCAAGGAGATGTTCAAAAATCAAATGAGGATTTCTTTGGCCGTGCATAGAGATATTTCATATCTACATTATGCGCATAAGATAATTTAAAAGGGTATGTATTTGGTCTAAAAATTAAATAAGGAATATGTCTAACTAAATAGACATTGCATGGCCGTGTATGACACTTCCAAAGAGGGAAGGTCGGCCATTCCAATTAAGATAAGAGGGTACACGGCAATGGGGCATGTTTATCTTAGCAACTTCTAATTTTGGATCAATTGGAATTGCATAAAAGGGGAGACATAGAGGGGTACACGGTTTTACACCCTCATTGTCGAATTCTCTCTCTTTATCTCTCTCAATCTCTCATCCTCTCACACGGCAAAGAGCAAGAGAAGAAAAGGCAGCAACAAGAAGGTGTTCTTGGTTCGAGAAAAATTAAGAAGAAAGGAGAAAGATTAGAACAGCCTGGAATCGGAAAAAGGTTAGTATTTAATTGACAAGTTGTTTTGAATTAAAAGAACCATAGGGTTCGGCCATAGTGTTTGGCCGAAACCCATAGAAGAAGAGTGGGGGATCATTTTGATAATTTTTAATAGAAAAGAAGGGATGAGGTTCGCCTATGGTGTATGGCCGAACCCCATCAAATACAATTATGGATTTGGGGTTCTTAAGACTTTGAATCATGTGGATTGATTTATTAATTGTAAAGGATTGAAAACCCCCATGGAAAGGATATCAATAAGGTGGTTTGATTAATTGGATGATCATGGTTTAATTAAATGGAAAGAAAGAACCATATGGTGTACCACTTCCCAATTATATAAACTTCCATAATTAACAAGTCTACAATTAAAAGGTCCATATTTAGAAAGTTTCTTAATTAATCAACCACCCTTCCATAAGTAGAAGGTTTCCATAATTACCCTCCAAAATTAGAAGCTTTCTAATTTAGCCAACTCCTTCCAAAAATAGAAACTTCCCAAATTTAGCAACCTTCATTCCATACTTGGATGCTTCCTAATTTTACCAACCTTCTTTCCATCATTGGAAGCTCTCCATAATTAAACTCCACCTTTCCAAAATTGGAAGGTTTCCTTAATTAAACTCCCTTCCATAATAAATGCCTCCAAATTAAAAGGTTTCCAAAATTAAACGCTAGTGGGGTTCGGCCATGCACTATGGCTGAACCCCATGGAAGAGTATTGGTTAAGTGTAATTGGGAAATTGATGTTAAAGATATATGATCTTTGAAGGGATTAAATGGAGTTGTGTTGGTAAGAGTTATGGGAAATTTGAATGATAAAAACCATGAAGAATTATATTATTCTAAAAGAGTTTAAATGGAAATTGGGAGGATCATGGATTCGGCCATGATGTATGGCCGAACCCCATGAGTTTCCTTATGGATCTAATTTATTAAGGAATTTTATTAGATGATTATTCATTGATTAAATGGAACGATATGGGTTCTTGTTTAATGAATGATAATGGATTGCTTCTATGGGTGAGGTTCGGCCATGGTGCATGGCCGAACCCCACTAGCGTTTAATTTTGGAAACCTTTTAATTTGGAGGCATTTAATTATGGAAGGGAGTTTAATTAAGGAAACCTTCCAATTTTGGAAAGGTGGAGTTTAATTATGGAAAGCTTCCAATGATGGAAAGAAGGTTGGTAAAATTAGGAAGCATCCAAGTATGGAATGAAGGTTGCTAAATTTGGGAAGTTTCTATTTTTGGAAGGAGTTGGCTAAATTAGAAAGCTTCTAATTTTGGAGGGTAATTATGGAAACCTTCTACTTATGGAAGGGTGGTTGATTAATTAAGAAACTTTCTAAATATGGACCTTTTAATTGTAGACTTGTTAATTATGGAAGTTTCTATAATTGGGAAGTGGTACACCATAGGGTTCGGCCAAGGTGTATGGCCGAATCCCATGGACCAAACTAAGGGATCATATGGCATTTTAAGTCATGGTTAATGGTCGATTTATGGACCGAATTATGAACCTATTTTATGAGTTTAGATTGATGTATTAATGAACAAAAGGTTGGAAATAATTAGGCCAATGGCAAAGACGTAATTACATGCCAAAGTGAGGGATCATGGGTTCAGGCCATGGTGTATGGCCGAACCCCATCAGGTGTATTTGATGGACATGATTTGGTTGATGAATTAATACAAGGTTTAATTATGTTAGATTTAAATGAAGGAGGCAAACAATGGCAATTTTGTAAATGCATGGAAATATTGGACATAGGGTTCGGCCATGGTGTATGGCCGAACCCCATGATTTAATTATTGGACGATGTGATTTGATTCAAGAAGTATGCATTATCTTAGAACCTAAGCAAGGAACGTGACTAAGGTTTAGATCAATGGCATTTTGGTAATTAATGGGATAAATGAATAAAAAGGGTGAGGCTCAGCCATGGGTATGGTCGAACCCCACAAGTTTGGTTAATGGACTATAAATGTGGTAAATGAAGTAGGACTTGGTTTTGATTTATTATTATATTATAAGGTAACGAGATCTCGCAAGCGGTGCGCGATCGGTGATCAATTCTTGGACGAAAGACGCAGGCACAAGTTAGCGGTCTTTGGTAGGATTCCACCTCTTTGAAACCATGGGTTTATGTACACTTGTTTTATCTTATGTTTGATGAAAATATGTTTCAAAGGAATATGCTTTATTATTCAATTTCAAATGCTATGCTTAATTGTATAAATAACATGTATTGATTATATTTCAAAGGTTGATTTTATATGCTATGTTTATATGAGGAAAGAGCATGTGTTTTAAATATGATTTTTTAAATGCTATGTTTATGTTATAAAATAGCATGCGTTTCATTGGCATCTCATGCATGGCATGGGGTGGAGGATTTATAACCGGAGGGGTCACACTCCGTCGGGGCGTCCGAAAAACCTATGTGCGGTACCTTGATGTGATTTCCATCAAGAAGATTCCGGAGGGTCCACACTCCGCCGGGGCATCCGGAAGACCTATGTGGTGGGTACATTTATGTACATGTGATGGGTGGAACTCATAGCATATTTGTCATCATTGTATGGCATGGATTTTACATTGTTTTGGAAATTATGTTATGATATATGTTTTGTACTAACCATGTGTTAGCCGTACCTGGAATACCTACTGAGCGCGTTGTTCTAACGGCCTACTTCTACCCTAGTTGATGACGCAGGAAATCAAGGGAGTGACGAACTTAAGATGGGCCAGGCATAGGAGCTTGGAAGAGTTATTTTATATGTTTTGAATAAAGTTACTCATGAACTTGTATTTGAGTATCTAGATTACGGAATGTAATAACTTAGATGGTTGGACGATTTATTGGATAATTATGATGTTTTAATTATGGATAAGCACTTGACGTACTTTGCTATCTGATCGGAATAGAACTTGGTTCTATTATGATTCTGCATTTTGATGTTATGATTCCACAGGTTATGATTTTATTCCGCAAGTTGATATTTCTATGTGTGAACCATTTTTCATGGACTTGATCCATACACACATAGGTTGGCCAGTTAAGGGTCAGACTTTGGAAGTTCGGACTTAACTCGCGTCGTGACGTCCCTGCGCTCTACCACTCTACTCTGTTATAAAAAAGAAAAATAGACTCTGTATTTACAGGAAGAAACGAGTGAAAAAGGGTGGGGCATTACAGTTGGTATCAGAGCGAACCCAAAACATGAATCTCTCGGAGTAAATTTAGCTGGTCTCGTGCTTTAATTTACTTCGTTAGACTCAGACGGATGATAACAGGGGACGTACAGTCAAAATAATCGAATTATCAAACATAGCAACATAGGAGGTATTTCCCCAGAAAACAAAGCAAGAATCAAGAGTGCTTATTTGGAAATTTTCCCCAATAGGTAGTAAATACAAAATTTTGTTTATGGACACTAAGTCTTGATATGTTACAATGGCTTCGGGAAAAATGGCTTCGAAGGGAAAGTCAATGAGAAATACCCGACAAAACCAAAAGGGGGGTGATGAGGAGGAACAACACTCTTACCATGAGGAACAATCTCACCACGAGAATGAAGAAAGTAGTGTGAACATACCAATGGTACCTCCTGAATTGCAGAATCTGGTTCCAGCGGTGGTTACTTCAGTGCTTCAACAACATCTAAATGAGAATGGAACCACCAACGGAAACAACGATAGAAACATGGTCAGGGACTTCCAGCAACAGCCCCTCCTTACTTCAAGGGAAGAGAAGGCGCTGTCGAAGTGGAGAACTGGCTGAAGAAGATTTCTCAGATTCTGACTCTATTGAATATCACGAGTGATGCTCACAAGATTTTACTGGCCACATGACAGCTGATTAATGATGCTGGTAAATGGTGGGAGGTGATAGAGAAGCAGCGAGCACTTCTTCTAGAAGGAGAAAGGACTGCCATGACTTGGGATCAGTTCTCAGCTACCTTCCTGGAACATTATTTTCCTGAGGAGGAGAAGGAGCGCCAAACCCAGGCTTTTCTATCTTTGGTACAAGGTACCATGACGTTGGCAGAGTACCATCAGGAGTTTCTCAGTTTATCTGTGTATGCATTCTATATGGTGGATACTAAGCATCGAAGGGCACGGAAGTTTGGGCGGGGCCTTTGGCCTAGCATAACGGCCAAGGTAGCTATATTCAAGGCACCCACATTGGCAGAAGTGGTCAGTAGGGCCACTATAGCAGAGCAGGAAATCGCTGAGTTGACGCGTTTTGACAATCGTCGAGCTCAGAGTGGGAGGGGTACATTCCAGCCCAACAAGAGGTTCCGACCAAACTCTAGCAGACCCACACCATCTACTAGGTCAACAGGGGGCTTTCGTCCCAATCATCCCTCCCCATCTGTATTAGTCACTCAGGCTCCCAAAGGTGGAAGCAACTGCTTCCATTGTGATCAGCCTGGCCATTTTAAGAGGGAATGTCCACAACTCAACAAACCCTCATATTCCAGAGGTTCATTTCGTCCACCAGTTAAGCCAGCTAATTCACGTGCAAGCATGACAGTTAATCAGGCGAGACGGCCACCTACAGGATCTGGACGGGTATTTACCTTAGCACCACCACCAGCAGAGGATCATTCAGTGATTCAAGGTATGGCAGTAGTCAGTAGTTCCTACGCCTTTGCATTATTTGATTCGAGAGCATCACACTCTTTCATATCTGCTGCATTTATATATGCTACTGGTACATTGGTACAAAAACTGTCCACATCACTCAACATTGTATCCCCCGTCGGAGACACATCGTTGGGACTTATATGCATAACAGTGAATACTGAACTTGTGGGACTCAGATTTGAGTTCAATTATTTGGTACTCGATATGTCAGAATATGATATTATTTGCGGCATGGATTGGTTGGCTAGCTTTAAGGCCAACATTGATTGTTATCGTTGCAGGGTGACATTTTGGTCACCCGAGGGAAAACAACATGTGGTGCGTGCTGATAAACAAAGCAGACTGCATGAAGGGTTGAATCATCTGCTATTGAACATTATCAGAATCAACAAGGCACCGGTGGTTAACTTTTAGAAATAGTAAAGGACTATGCAGACGTTTTTCCAAAGGAACTCCCTGGTTTGCCTCCCATGAGGGAGATCAATTTTGAAATCAAGCTGTACCCTGGCACTGCACCAATGTCATTACCATATTACCGGATGGCACTAGCAGAAATGTCTGAATTAAAGAAGTAGATTGATGAACTGCTCAGATTGGGGTGCATTCGGAACAGTACATCGGCTTGGGGAGCTCCAGTTTTATTTGTGAAGAAAAAGGATGGTTCACTCCGTATGTGTGTGGATTATCGAAAACTGAACCAGCTGACGGTCAGAAATCAATACCCTCTACCCAGGATCAATGATTTATTTGTAACGCCCCACCCTCTTCGAGAAATATCAGAGTCTAATTATTTTTTCTTAAAAATATAATAATAAGACATCGAAAGAGAGCGGGCGGCGTCACGACGCGAGTTAAGTTCAGACTACTCAAGTCTGAACCTTAACTGGCCACCCATGTGTACATGGACTAGACCATGATAATGAATCACACATGGAACTAACAACATGCGGAATAAACTAGATTAACTGCGGAAATAATATGAAACGATAGCAAGTAACAGTCCCAAATGATAATTAAGATAAACAACCATCCATAGTTAAAAGTCTAATCAAACCATAGCAAGTATTAACTTATTACACGTCCATCAAAATATAATTCAAATGACAATAGATAAGTAACCCTGTTCATCATTCAAGCACTTAGGCTTGGCTCCCCTCCCGGTCATCGACCTTCTCTTTCCCTTTCCTTGTACCTGCATTCTCCTCTGAGGATAGAATTAGGGCAGTTAGATCAACGTGCCCAGTAGGTTCCCGATCAGGGCAACCACAAGATTAGCATATAAAACATGCATATTTATCATAGTACATGATTAGTAAAAACAGGTAAAACAATGCTATGAAGTATGCACATGCAATGAGTCTCTCCCATCATGTACATTCATAGCCATCACTTGACGTGCCTCGCACCGTCAAGGTAAATCACAATCCACTTCCATCTCCTCATCATTAAGTTGATTCATATCACATATTAGTCCTCCTGGCGGGACTCTCATCGCCTAAGGAGACCATTGTGACTATGATCATCATGTTACTCCTCCTGGCGGGGACTCTCATAGCCTAAGGAGGACGTAAGTCATAATTGCAACACTGTAGAACCTCAGTCATCATCCCATGTCCATGAATGAGATGCCAATGCTTTGTATGCCATTTGTAAATGCATAACATATCATTCGAAACCACATAAAAATAAACAAGAGTCTCATAAAGAAAACTAGGATAAAACTGTGGTTACAAGTAGGTAGGAAACCTACTGAAGATTCACTTCAGTACTTGATCATTCTTTAGCCTCACCCGGTCACGATTCGCACGTCGTTCAACTTCCAGTACCTTATCCATATATCAATCAGTAAGTCATAACATCATTTACTTATTCAATCACATCTAAGACCCATCCACATCATGTGGGGTTCAGCCATGCCCATGGCCGAACATCATCAACTTAGAATTTGTCATTCTATGGGGTTCGGCCCTATACTTGGCCGAACCTTGTATTCCCACTCTTCCATCATCAAATGGTTCTCCATTACAATACTTTAAACTCGTTATAAAATTATGGAAACAATAACAAACTTAACCCATATACTTAGTCCATTCATCCCAAAAACAGCCCCATGGGGTTCGGCCATGCACATGGCCGAACCCAATGGTTCTCTTGATCTGATTGATCCATCAATTACCCATGATTTGAATCAGTAACTTAACCCTAATATTGACATGGTTCAGCCCTACATTGGCCAACCAATAACAGCAAGTTAAACTTCACCAAATCACTTCAAACACCATATTTTATATGGTTTTAAACTCATCAAAATCATCAACTACTAACATGGGGTTCGGCCATCCAAAGTGGCCGAACCCTATGTCCATGTTTTGGTCCTCTTAAGCATGTTTTAACTCTCAGTTAGACAAGTAATAATCAGCATAGCATTACTGCATTTTTACCTCTTAAAACATCCACATAGGTTCATCAACTTGTCCAAAAGACCATAATACTTCATGGGATTCGGCCATCCAAGATGGCCGATCAACATGGTCCATTTCATCAGTTTTACACCACTGTTTTAGACCCATGATACCTTCAGTCCTTATGTCATTCAGATCCATGTTTTTAACCCTCTTTAAAACATGCAATTGAGTCTTAATGAAACATCAAAAACAGTCCACCATCTTCATGGTTTATATGTTTCAAGCACATCAAAACCAAACCATCATCTGCATGGGGTTCGGCCCTCCATGGTGGCCGAACCCTATGACCTTTGGTTTTGAATTTCTTAATCATTCATCTAGGTCTAAATCAAACTTCCTTATTTATGTTTTAACCTTTTTAAAACATACACTTTAAATCATCTAAAAACATACCATAAAACTCCATGATTTTCATGTTTCAAAACATGAAAAACAACCAATCTTTTACATGGGGTTCGGCCCTCCATGGTGGCCGAACCCAATGGTTATTTTTACACTTTTTAAACCTCTAATAATCAAGGTTAAAACCTTGGTATATTCGGCCATAACCATGGCCCAATACACACCCCATTTGTTCCATGTTATTAAACCAAAATAGCATATAAGTACTTACCAAACTTCCGATATTTCTTCTTGCCTTTGGTCCTTGGTTTCTCCCTTTTATTTCTTCCCTTCTTTTGCTGTTTTGTGCTTCATCTACTGGTGCAAATACCTCTGCTATTCCAGCTAGGAAAAAAAACGAATTGGAGAGAGGGAGAGAGAGTGGGAATCTTGGATTTGCAAAGTAAAAATCGGCCAACCTTGGTGATTGTTTCCTTTAGTACTTCAGCTCCCAAGACCCCTCCATTCCCTCATCAATTCTTACCAAAAACGATGGGTCTTGGGTGCTATCCAATGCACCCCTTGGTACCTGCCTATGCAGCCTTTCAACTTCCCAAGCATCACCTCCCATTTCCATGTATTTTCATTTAAAAACCCATCATGAAAATCACACCAACAAGTCCCCAACGTGTGGGACTTGTTTTGGTGGTTAAGACTGAGCCAAACTACTCCTATTCCCTCTGAACTTACTGATTTACAGTCCTATTGAATTCCATTTTGACTCACATGTCCAACTCACATGTCCAACTCACCTCATTAATTGACAATCATTTAATGAATTTGAGTCAACTCATTTTTAATTCAAATTAAATGAAATCAGTTCCACTTAACCTGATTTAACCCACCATTGAACTCATTTGTGGGCCCACACTGGTCGGCTGTAGGTCAACTAAGTCAACCCGACCCGTTGGGTCCCCCTTTAGCTCCTTGACCCGTTTTTGACTCCATGACCCAATTATGGGTATTTTGGTCATTTGTAATTGGTTTTCACATGTGCATCAGGCCTACCCATTTTTACTATACCTGATTTCCTATTAGTTCAGCTTGACCCCATTTAATTTGAGCTTACACAGTGGTCAAATCATCCATTTTGACCCATTGGGTCCAATTGGGCCATTTGACCCATTTAGCCATTTTCGACCCAATTGATATTCATTACCCATCCAATCAAACTTTACATTTATAATGTGCTCATATGATCTTAATTTGAGCAATGGGCCCCACCATTTCCTTATTTGACATCACAAAATAATTAATTTGACACATCAGGGGCATTTTCGTAATTATCCACTTCATTGAGAAATTGGGGTGTTACAATATAACCCTCTTTTTAAAATTTTCGTCCCGAAAATCGAGCGAAGTAGGGTTCTCAAAATAAATTACATAAATAATTCGGGGTGAGCTATTCTCATCTCCGATTGAAGTTCCCATGTGGCCTCTTCATCACCATGACGGTCCCATACCACTTTTACGAACTGACTCTCTCTGTTTCGCAACACCCTTTGTTCAGTCTCCACTATCCTGACGGTTTCTCGACGTACGTCACGTCACTTTGTACTTCAATATCCTGAACATTCAAAACATGGGACGGATCCGGATTATACTTTCTTAGCATTGACACATGAAACACATTATGTAGAGCTGCTAACTGCGAAGGAAGAGCTAACTGGTAAGCTACGTCCCCCATCCTTCTTGTGATGGAAAATGGTCCCACATATCTTGGCGACAGTTTTCCTTTCTTGCCAAACCGTCATGTGTCCTTTCCGTGGCGAGACCTTTAAAAATACCATGTCTCCCACTTCAAATTCCAGAAACCGTCTCCTTTTATCAGCGTAACTCTTCTGCCGACTCTGTGCAGTCAATAAGTGTTGACGTATCAACTTAATTTGTGTGGTAGTCTCTGCGACTAGTTCCGGTCCGATCAATGCAGGCTCTCCAGCCTCTGTCCAACATACCGGCGACCTACACAGTCTACCATATAATGCCTCGTATGGAGCCATCTGAAGGCTTGTTTGATAGCTGTTATTATAGGAGAATTCTACCAGTGGCAAGTGGTCCTCCCATCCTCCTTTGAAATCTAACATACATGCTCTCAGCATGTCTTCCAAGGTTTGTATTGTCCTTTCAGACTGTCCATCAGTCTGTGGATGGAAAGCGGTGCTAGTCAATAAGTCTGTCCCCATGGCTGACTGCATGCTTTGCCATACTCTGCCGGTAAAATGACCATCTCTGTCCGATACTATCGTTCGGGGAATGCCATGTAGCCGAATGATCTCTTTAATATACCGTCGACCCAACATCTCAGATGAATCCGTCATCTTGATAGGAATGAAATGTGCAGACTTGGTCAGCCGGTCGACTACGACCCATATGGCGTCATTGCCCTTTGAAGACCTCGGCAACCCCAATACAAAGTCCATGGAAATGTGTTCCCATTTCCATTCTGGTACTGCTAAGGGTTTGAGTAACCCTGGTGGCTTTTGGTGTTCAGTCTTAACTTGCTGACAAGTTAGACAATGTGCCACGAATTCCGCCACATCCCTTTTTAATCCATGCCACCAATAATGCCTCTTTAGATCATGGTACATTTTGGTGCTGCCCGGATAGATAGAGAGATTGGACTGATGTGCCTCAATCAGTAGTTCTTTCCTGCAACTCTTCGGCACATATGTTCTTCCTCGGAATAAAAGACCTTGTCCTGGTCTTAATTCCCATTCTGGCACAACGGTGCCAGTAGACATCTTGGCCCATATGTCCTCCACTTCTGGATCCATAGGTTGTTCTTGTTCAATCTTGGTGACTATGTTGGATTGTATAACCAGATTGTAAATGGTCCCACGGTTGTTGTAGTAGAGTTTAAACTCTCGGATGGTATTCAACATCTCCCATTCCGTTCTGATCAAACATGCTACGGATGCATGTGGTATACGGCTGAGGGCATCCGCTACCTTGTTTGCCTTGCCTGGATGATATCTAAGTGCAAACTCATAATCCGCCAGATATTCCATCCATCTTCGTTGCCTGAGGTTGAGCTCCTTCTGATCAAAAAGATATTTTAAGTTCTTATGATCAGGAAAATACCTCAAATTTCTCACCGTAGAGGTAATGTCTCCAACTCTTGAGGGCGAAAACCACTGCAGCTAATTCCAAATCATGTGTGGGGTAAAGACGTTCATGTATTTTTAACTACCTTGAACCATACGCCACCACACAATTACTCTGACTGAGTGTACAACCCAGTCCCTCCCCCGAGGCATCGCAATATACCTCGTAACATTTGCCACTTACCAGCAAAACTAAAATAGGGGCAGTGATAAGTCTTCTCTTCAGCTCTTCAAACCTTTGATTACATAGATCTGTCCACTCGTACTTGACTCCCTTCTGAGTGAGTTGAGTCAGTGGAGATGCAATTTTGGAAAAATCCATGATAAATCTTCTATAATAACCAGCCAATCCCAAGAAGCTACGAATTTCAGTTACATTCTTGGGCGCTTTCCAATCTTTCACTGCTGCCACCTTAGCCGGATCCACGGCTATACCTCCCTTAGATATCACATGTCCCAAGAAATTGACCTCAGATAGCTAGAATTCACATTTACGGGCCTTGGCATATAGTTTTTTCTGCCTCAAATGCTCAAAACTATCCGTAAGTGCTCTGCATGTTCTTCCTGACTCTTGGAATATATCAGAATATCATCAATGAATACGATTACAAATTGATCCAAATAGGGACGGAAGATTCTGTTCATCAAATCCATGAACATCGCCGGCGCATTTGTGAGTCCAAATGGCATGACTACAAACTCGTATAGTCCATAAGGCCGTCTTCTCTATATCTTCCTCCCTAACCCGTATTTGATGGTATCCAGACATCAGATCTATCTTCGAAAAATGGCTAGAACCCTTCAATTGATCGAATAAATCATCGATCCTGGGTAGAGGGTACTTGTTTCGGACTGTTAGCTGATTCAGCTTCCGGTAGTCCACGCACATCCGAAGTGAACCATCATTCTTCTTCACAAACAGCACTAGTGCTCCCCATGATGAGGTACTGTTCCGGATGCAACCTAGCCTAAGCAGTTCATCAATCTGCTTCTTCAGCTCCGACATCTCTGCTGGTGCCATCCGATAGTGTGGTAACGACACTGGTGTTGTGCCAGGGTACAATTTGATCTCGAAGTTAATTTCCCTCATAGGCGGTAAACCAGGGAGTTCCTTTGGAAACACATCGCAAATTCTTGTACAATTGCCGGAAGTCTAGTAACTGGCACTTTATTTATGGTGATATTATTCAATACCACGTGGTTTAACCCTTCCTGCAATCCACTTTGTTTATCTGCACGAACTACGTATTGCTTGCCCTCGGGTGACTTAAATGTCACTCTTCGACTATAACAGTCGATGTTGGCATGAAACTTAGCCAACCAATCCATGCCGAATATAATATCATACTCAGACATGTCCAACACTAGATAATTGAACTCAAATCTGAGTCCAGCTAATTCAGTGTTAACCGCCGTACATATAAGTCCCAATGCCGAATCTCCGACAGGGGATACAATAGTAAGTGTTGTGGCTAATCTTTGAACTAATGTACCGGTAGCAGTAATAAATGATGCAGCTATGAAGGAGTGTGATAGTATGCACATGCAATGAGTCTCTCCCATCATATACATTCATAGCCATCACTTGACGTGCCTCACACCGTCAAGGTAAATCACAATCCACTTCTATCTCTTCATCATTGAGTTGATTCATATCACATATTAGTCCTCCTGGCGGGACTCTCATCGCCTAAGGAGACCATTGTGACTATGATCATCATGTTACTCCTCCTGGCGGGACTCTCATCGGCCTAAGGAGGACGTAACTCATAATTGCAACACTGTAGAACCTCAGTCATCATCCCATGTCCATGCATGAGATGCCAATGCTTTGTATGCCATTTGTAAATGCATAACATATCATTCGAAACCACATAAAAATAAACAAGAGTCTCATAAAGAAAACTAGGATAAAACTGTGGTTACAAGTAGGTAGGAAACCTACTGAAGATTCACTTCAGTACTTGATCTTTCTTTAGCCTCACCCGGTCACGACTCGCACGTCGTTCAACTTCCGGTACCTTATCCATATATCAATCAGTAAGTCATAACATCATTTACTTATTCAATTACATCTAAGACCCATCCACATCATGTGGGGTTCAGCCATGCCCATGGCCGAACATCATCAACTTAGAATTTGTCATTCTATGGGGTTCGGCCCTATACTTGGCCGAACCTTGTATTCCCACTCTTCCATCATCAAATGGTTCTCCATTACAATACTTTAAACTTGTTATAAAATTATGGAAACAATAACAAACTTAACCCATATACTTAGTCCATTCATCCCAAAAACAGCCCCATGGGGTTCGGCCATGCACATGGCCGAACCCAATGGTTCTCTTGATCTGATTGATCCATCAATTACCCATGATTTGAATCAGTAACTTAACCCTAATATTGACATGGTTCAGTCCTACATTGGCCAACCAATAACAGCAAGCTAAACTTCACCAAATCACATCAAACACCATATTTTATATGGTTTTAAACTCATCAAAATCATCAACTACTAACATGGGGTTCGGCCATCCAAAGTGGCCGAACCCTATGTCCATGTTTTGGTCCTCTTAAGCATGTTTTAACTCTCAGTTAGACAAGTAATAATCAGCATAGCATTACTGCATTTTTACCTCTTAAAACATCCACATAGGTTCATCAACTTGTCCAAAAGACCATAATACTTCATGGGATTCGGCCATCCAAGATGGCCGATCAACATGGTCCATTTCATCAGTTTTACACCACTGTTTTAGACCCATGATACCTTCAGTCCTTATGTCATTCAGATCCATGTTTTTAACCCTCTTTAAAGACATGCAATTGAGTCTTAATGAAACATCAAAAACAGTCCACCATCTTCATGGTTTATATGTTTCAAACACATCAAAACCAAACCATCATCTGCATGGGGTTCGGCCCTCCATGGTGGCCGAACCCTATGACCTTTGGTTTTGAATTTCTTAATCATTCATCTAGGTCTAAATCAAACTTCCTTATTTATGTTTTAACCTTTTTAAAACATACACTTTAAATCATCTAAAAACAGTACCATAAAACTCCATGATTTTCATGTTTCAAAACATGAAAAACAACCAATCTTTTACATGGGGTTCGGCCCTCTATGGTGGCCGAACCCAATGGTTATTTTTACACTTTTTAAACCTCTAATAATCAAGGTTAAAACCTTGGTGTATTCGGCCATAACCATGGCCCAATACACACCCCATTTGTTCCATGTTATTAAACCAAAATAGCATATAAGTACTTACCAAACTTCCAATCTTTATTCTTGCCGTTGGTCCTTGGTTTCTCCCTTTTATTTCTTCCTTTTTTTTTGCTGTTTTGTGCTTGATCTACTGGTGCAAACACCTCTGCTATTCCAGCTAGGAAAAAAAACGAATTGGAGAGAGGGAGAGAGAGATGGGAATCTTGGATTTGCAAAGTAAAAATCGGCCAACCTTGGTGATTGTTTCCTTTAGTACTTCAGCCCCCAAGACCCCTCCATTCCCTCATCAATTCTTACCAAAAACGATGGGTCTTGGGTGCTATCCAATGCACCCCTTGGTACCTGCCTATGCAGCCTTTCAACTTCCCAAGCATCACCTCCCATTTCCATGTATTTTCATTTAAAAACCCATCATGAAAATCACCCCAACAAGTCCCCAACGTGTGGGACTTGTTTTGGTGGTTAAGACTGAGCCAAACTACTCCTATTCCCTCTGAACTCACTGATTTATAGTCCTATTGAATTCCATTTTGACTCACATGTCCAACTCACATGTCCAACTCACCTCATTAATTGACAATCATTTAATGAATTTGAGTCAACTCATTTTTAATTCAAATTAAATGAAATCAGTTCCACTTAACCTGATTTAACCCACCATTGAACTCATTTGTGGGCCCACACGGTCGGCTGTGGTCAACTAAGTCAACCCGACCCGTTGGGTCCCCCTTTAGCTCCTTGACCCGTTTTTGACTCCATGACCCAATTATGGGTATTTTGGTCATTTGTAATTGGTTTTCACATGTGCATCAGGCCTACCCATTTTTACTATACCTGATTTCCTATTAGTTCAGCTTGACCCCATTTAATTTGAGCTTACACAATGGATTTGACCCATTGGGTCCAATTGGGCCATTTGACCCATTTAGCCATTTTCGACCCAATTGATGTTCATTACCCATCCAATCAAACTTTATATTTATAATGTGCTCATATGATCTTAATTTGAGCAATGGGTCCCACCATTTCCTTATTTGACATCACAAAATAATTAATTTGACACATCAGGGGCATTTTCGTAATTATCCACTTCATTGAGAAATTGGGGTGTTACATTAATTTGATCAACTTAATGGTTCCAGTCATTTTTCTAAGATTGGCCTGATGTCCGGATATCACCAAATTCGGGTTATGGAGGAGGACATAGAGAAGACAACCTTCAGAACGCGGTATGCGTTATATGAATTTGTAGTCATGCCGTTTAGGACTCACCAATGTACCGGCTGTGTTCATGGATTTAATGAACAGGATCTTCCGTCCTTATTTGGACCAATTTGTTATTGTATTCCTTGATGATATTTTGATTACTCCAAGACTCAGAAAGAACATGCTGAGCATCTGAGAATAGTTCTGGACACTTTGAGGAATAACAAACTATATGCTAAAGCCAGTAAATGTGAATTTTGGCTATCTAATGTCAACTTTTTGGGACATGTTATATCAGAAGAAGGCATAGCAGTGGACCCGGCTAAGATAGCGGCAATAAGAGACTGGAAAGCTCCAAAGAATGTAACCGAGATCAGTAGTTTCTTGGGATTGGCGGGTTATTACAGGAAATTTATCATAGACTTCTCTAAAATTGCATCTCCATTGACTCGACTCACTCAGAAAGGAGTCAAATATGAGTGGTCAGATTTGTGCAATCAGAGGTTTGAAGAGCTGAAGAAGTGACTTACCACTGCTCCTGTCCTAGTTTTGCGGAAAGAGGCAAGTGTTATGAGGTACGATGAGATGCTTCAGGAGAGGGACTGGGCTGTACACTCAGTCAAAGTAATCGTGTGGTGGCTTATGGCTCAAGACAGTTGAAAATTCATGAACGTCTTTATCCTACACACGATCTGGAACTAGCCGCAGTGGTCTTCGCTCTCAAAAGCTGGAGACATTATCTTTATGGCGAGAAATTTGAAGTGTTTTCAGATCATAAAAGTCTAAAGTACTTGTTTGATCAGAAAGAGCTCAACTTGAGGCAGCGCAGATGGATGGAATATCTGGCGGATTATGAGTTCGCACTTCGTTATCACCCTGGCAAGGCGAACAAGGTGGCAGATGCCCTCAGCCGTTTATAACATGCATCAGTGGCATGTTTGATCAAGACAGAATGGGAGATGCTAAATACCATTCGAGAGTTTAAACTTTACCTCAATAACCATGGGACTATATACAATTTGATCATACGGTCCAACATGGTTACCAAGATTGAACAGGAATAGCGGACAGACCCGGAGGTGGAGGAGATTTGGGCCAAGATGTCTACTGGTGAAGTCAACTGGAATGGGAATTACAACCAGGACAGGGTCTTCTATTCCGAGGAAGGATTTATGTACCTAAAAGCTGCAGAAAAGAGTTATTGGTCGAGGCACATCAGACCAAATCTCTATTCATCCGGGCAGCACTAAGATGTATCACGACCTGAAGAGACATTATTGGTGGCACGGACTCAAAAGAGATGTGGCAGAATTTGTAGCACATTACTTAACGTGTCAACAGGTTAACATGGAACATCAGAAGCCACCAGGGTTACTCAAACCCTTACCAGTGCCGGAATGGAAATGGGAGCACATCTCCATGGATTTTGTTACAGGGTTGCCAAGGTCTTCAAAGGGCAACAATGCGATATGGGTCGTGGTAGACCGACTGACCAAGTTTGCACATTTCATTCCTATTAAGATGTAAGACTCATCTGAGACTTTGGGTCGGTGGTATTTTAAGGATATCATCAGATTGCATGGTATTTCTCGGACTATTGTGTCTGACAGAGATGGTCGATTCACTGGCAGAGTATGGCATAGCTTGCAGACAGCCATGGGAACAGATTTATTGATTAGTACAACATTCCATCCATAGACTGATGGACAGTCTGAGAGAATAATACAGACACTAGAGGACATACTGAGAGCTTGTATCCTAGATTTTAAGGGTGGATGGGAGGATCACTTGCCGTTGGTAGAATTTTCATACAACAACAGCTACCAGGCAAGCCTCCACATGGCACCATTCGAGGCATTATATGGTAGACCATGTAGGTCACCAATGTACAGGACAGAGGCCGGTGAGCCTGCACTGATTGGACCTGAATTGGTTGCAGAGACTATAGCACAGATACAGTTGATACGGCAGCACCTATTGACTGCGAGAGTCGTCAGAAGAGTTATGCTGGCAAAAGGCGGAGGTTCCTTGAATTTGAAGTGAGAGACATGGCGTTCTTAAAAGTCTCGCCACGAAAGGGACACATGAGATTTGGAAAGAAAGGGAAATTATCACCAAGATATGTGGGACCATTTGCAATCATAAGAAAGATGGGGGACGTGGCTTATCAGTTGGCACTCCCATCACAATTGGCATATTTACATGATGTGTTCCATATATCGATGTTGAGAAAGTATAATCCTAATCCTTCTCACGTACTGAATGTACAAGACATAGAGGTCCAGAGCGACGTGAGATACATTGAGAAACCTGTCCGAGTGGTGGACACAGAACAAATGGTGTTACGGAACCGAACGATCCAGTTTGTCAAGATAGTAGGGGATCGACATGGCATTGAGGAAGCCACATGGGAACTCGAATCAGAAATGAGAAAGGCTCATCCTGAGTTATTTGTGTAAATGTCTGAAAACCCTACTTCACTCGATTTTCGAGACCAAAATTTTAAAAAGAGGGTTGTATTTTAACACCTCGGATTTTCAATTTATTATTTTTATGAAATTTATCTATTTTTAATTGTGAATTGTAGATTTGATCTTAAATGGATAAAGAATTGGGCCATGACCCAATTAAGACCCATTCTTTGTGGAATTGGTTTTATAAAAATTTAAATGGGTTGAATTATCTTAGTAATGTATTATGTCCAAGAATTAATTAAAAGATTTGGACATGACCGAACATTGGATTTGAATATCCAAGTAGATGTTCAAAAATCAAATGAGGATTTCTTTGGCCGTGCATAGAGATATTTCATATCTACATTATGCGCATAAGATAATTTAAAAGGGTATGTATTTGGTCTAAAAATTAAATAAGGAATATGTCTAACTAAATAGACATTGCATGGCCGTGTATGACACTTCCAAAGAGGGAAGGTCGGCCATTCCAATTAAGATAAGAGGGTACATGGCAATGGGGCATGTTTATCTTAGCAACTTCTAATTTTGGATCAATTGGAATTGCATAAAAGGGGAGACATAGAGGGGTACACGGTTTTACACCCTCCTTGTCGAATTCTCTCTCTTTATCTCTCTCAATCTCTCATCCTCTCACACGGCAAAGAGCAAGAGAAAAAAAGGCAGCAACAAGAAGGTGTTCTTGGTTCGAGAAAAATTAAGAAGAAATGAGAAATATTAGAAGAGTCCGGAATCGGAAAAAGGTAAGTATTTAATTGATAAGTTGTTTTGAAATAAAAGAACCATAGGGTTCGGCCATAGTGTTTGGCCGAACCCCATGGAAGAAGAATGGGGGATCATTTTGATAATTTTTAATAGAAAAGAAGGGATGAGGTTCGGCCATGGTGTATGGCCGAACCCCATCAAATACAATTATGGATTTGGGGTTCTTAAGACTTTCAATCATGTGGATTGATTTATTAATTGTAAAGGATTGAAAACCCCCATGGAAAGGATATCAATAAGGTGGTTTGATTAGTGCATGGCCGAACCCCATGGAAGAGTATTGGTTAAGTGTAATTGGGAAATTGATGTTAAAGATATATGATCTTTGAAGGGATTAAATGGAGTTGTGTTGGTAAGAGTTATGGGAAACTTGAATGATAAAAACCATGAAGAATTATATTGTTCTAAAAGAGTTTAAATGGAAGTTGGTAGGATCATGGGTTCGGGCATGATGTATGGCCGAACCCCATGAGTTTCCTTATTGATCTAATTTATTAAGGAATTTTATTAGATGATTATTGATTGATTAAATGGAAGGATATGGGTTCTTGTTTAATGAATGATAATGGATTGCTTCTATGGGTGAGGTTCGGCCATCGTGCATGGCCGAACCACATTAGGGTTTAATTTTGGAAACCTTTTAATTTGGAGGCATTTAATTATGGAAGGGAGTTTAATTAAGGAAACCTTCCAATTTTGGAAAGGTGGAGTTTAATTATGGAAAGCTTATAATTATGGAAAGAAGGTTGCTAAAATTAGGAAGCGTCCAAGTATGGAAAAAAGGTTGCTAAATTTGGGAAGTTTCTATTTTTGGAAGGAGTTGGCTAAATTAGAAAGCTTCTAATTTTGGAGGGTAATTATGGAAATCTTCTAATTATGGAAGGGTGGTTGATTAATTAAGAAACTTTCTAAATATGGACCTTTTAATTGTAGACTTGTTAATTATGGAAGTTTCTATAATTGGGTAGTGGTACACCACAGGGTTCGGCCAAGGTGTATGGTCGAACCCCATGGACCAAACTAAGGGATCATATGGCATTTTAAGTCATGGTTAATGGTCGATTTATGGACCGAATTATGAACCTATTTTATGAGTTTAGATTGATGTATTAATGAACAAAAGGTTGGAAATAATTAGGCCAATGGCAAAGTCATAATTACATGTCAAAGTGAGGGATCATGGGTTCGGCCATGGTGTATGGCCGAACCCCATCAGGTGTATTTGATGGACATGATTTGGTTAATGAATTAATATAAGGTTTAATTATGTTAGATTTAAATGAAGGAGGGAAACAATGGCAATTTTGTAAATGCATGGAAATATTGGACATAGGGTTCGGCCATGGTGTACGGCCGAACCCCATGATTTAATTATTGGACTATGTGATTGGATTCAAGAAGTGTGCATTATCTTAGAACCTAAGCAAGGAAAGTGACTAAGGTTTAGATCAATGGCATTTTGGTAATTAATGGGATAAATGAATAAAAAGGGTGAGGCTCGGCCATGGGTATGGCCGAACCCCACATGTTTGGTTAATGGACTATAAATGTGGTAAATCAAGTGGGACTTGGTTTTGATTTATTATTATATTATAAGGTAACGGGATCTCGCAAGCGGTGCGCGATCTGTGATCGATTCTTAGACGAAAGACGCAAGCACACGTTAGACGTCTTCGGTAGGATTCCACCTCTTTGAAACCATGGGTTTATGTCCACTTGTTTTATCTTATGTTTGATGAAAACATGTTGCAAAGGAATATGCTTTATTATTGAATTTCAAATGCTATGCTTAATTGTATAAATAGCATGTATTGATTATATTTCAAAGGTTGATTTTATATGCTATGTTTATATGAGGAAAGAGCATGTGTTTTAAATATGATTTTTTAAACGCTATGTTTATGTTATAAAATAACATGTGTTTCATTGGCATCTCATGCATGGCATGGGGTGGAGGATTTATAACCAAAGGGGTCACACTTCGTCGGGCGTCCGAAAAACCTATGTGCGGTACCTTGATGTGATTTCCATCAAGAAGATTCCGAAGGATCCACACTCCGCCGAGGCGTCCGGAAGACCTATGTGGTGGGTACATTTATGTACATGTGATGGGTGGGACTCATTTCATATTTGTCATCATTGCAGGGCATAGATTTTACATGGTTTTGGATATTATGTTTATGATATATGTTTTGTACTAACCATGTGTTAGCTGTAACTGTAATACCTACTGGGCGCGTTGTTCTAACGCCCTACTTCTACCCTAGTTGATGACGTAGGAAATCAAAGGAATGATGAACGCAAGACGTGCTAGGCATAGGAGCTTGGAAGACTTATTTTATATGTTTTGAATAAAGTTACTCATGAACTTGTATTTGAGTATCTAGATTGCGGAATGTAATAACTTAGATGGTTGGACGATTTATTAGATAATTATGATGTTTTAATTATGGATAAAGACTTGACGTACTTTGCTATCTGATTGGAATAGAACTTGGTTCTATTATGATTCTGCATTTTGATGTTATGATTTTGCAGGTTATGATTTTATTCCGCAAGTTGATATTGCTATGTGTGAACCATTTTTCATGGACTTGATCCATACACACATAGGGTTGGCCAGTTAAAGGTCGGACTTTGGAAGTTCGGACTTAACTCGCGTCGTGACGTCCCGCGCTCTATCACTCTACTTTGTTATAAAAAAAAATAGACTCTGTATTTAAGGGAAGAAACGAGTGAAAAAGGGCGGGGCGTTACAGTTGGTATAAGAGCGAACCCAAAACATGAATCGCTCGGAGTAAATTAAGCCGGTCTCGTGCTTTAATTTACTTCGTTAGACTCAGACGGATGATAGAAAAGGAAGTACAGTCAAAATAATCGGATTATCAAACATAGCAACATAAGAGGTATTTCCCCAGAAAACAAAACAAGAATCAAGAGTGCTTATTTGGAAATTTTCCCCAGTAGGTAGGAAATACAAAATTTTGTTTATGGACACTAAGTCTTGATATGTTTCAATGGCTTAGGGAAAAATGGCTACGAAGGGAAAGTCAATGAGAAATACCCGACAAAACCAAAAGGGGGGTGATGAGGAGGAACAACACTCTTACCGTGAGGAGGAAGAATCTCACCATAATTAAAATAGACTCTACTATGTTATATATAAAAAAAAAAAGTAGACTCTGTATTTACGGGAAGAAACGAGTGAAAAACGGCAGGGCGTTACATTTTCAGTGTGGACAGAGAGGACACATCAAAATAAATAGCCCCTGACTCAGTCAAACACCTCAAGCAGGGACTTCTCGTTGCCCACAGGGCAGGCCTAGACAATCATAAATGTCTTGATCCTAGGCTCAAAGGGACGATCTCATGCTCTAGTGATTTCCAGACGATTAGATCCTCTTGCCCCAACACCGAAAAACAACTAAACGCTCAACGAATTGAGGTATGACAGTTATAAATGAAATCCTGTACAAAATTTATTTACTTGATTGTGGAGCGTTACTTTATTTTATATCTAAGCCAAAGATTGAAATGATGTTTCTCTTAAAGGAATGACCCATGGAGTCACCTAGAAGAATGAATTGCACAAATTGGATTCGAGATTGATACATCATCAATGGTTAGACCACGAACAATACTAAGTATTGAGATAGAATACTTTGAACAGATGGAATGGAATGTCTCTAAACTTTTAGATTTGGAAATAGTATTGATCAAGTGAGATTGAACACCAACATGTTCAATGACAATGATTAGAAGTATTAACTAAACATGAAAAATAATGTGTACATTTGAAACAACAAATGTATGTTTCGTGTTGACACTTGTGATGTGTATGATTGAAATGTATGTTGTTTGTAATCTTATTATAAGGTTATAATAAAAGGTGTTAGTCGTATCACGATTTGTACGAGAATGAAAATGGCATGTAGCATTGAGTTATAGTTGAGGTACAGTTTACGTTGTAGAAGTTTTAAATAAATGGTGTTAGTCACGCGTTGACTTATACGCAAATGACGACATGATTGGTTTTGAGAGAATATTGAGAATTTTGATCGAAATGATGGAGATAGGCCTGATTGGGAGTCTATGGGTGTCTACCGAGTTAGTCCAACTGGCTGACTCTGTAGATAGCTGGTGGAGTTCCATGAGAGCTTGAAAGATCTGATATGATTAGATTGTGCATGAATACGTGAAAGACGTGATATGTTTAGATTGATGACGGGATCGGTCATTCAAGCTTTCATGCACAATCTAATCATATCAGATCTTTCAAGATCTCATGGAACTCCACCGACTATTTATAGAGTCAGTCGGTTGGACTAACTCGGTAGACTCCCAATCGGGCCTATCTCCATCAATTTGATCAAAATTCTCAATATTCTCCCAAAACCATTCATCTCTTCATTCGCGTATAAGTCACCGTGTGACTAACACCATTTATTTAAAACTTCTACAATGTAAAACTGTACCTCAACTATAACTCAATACTAAATGCCATTTTCATTCTCTTACAAATCGTGGTACGACTAACACGTTTTATTATAACCTTATAATAAAATTAAAAACAACATACATTTCAAATATACACATCACAAGTCTCAGCATGAAACATACATTTGTTCTTTCAAATGTTCACATTATTTCTCATGTTTAGTTAATAGTTCTAATCATTGTCATTCAACAGTTTGGGGTTCAATTTCACTTAATCAAGACTATTTCCAGGTCTAAAAGTTTAGAGACATTCCATTCCTTTTGTTCAAAGTATTCTATCTCAATACTTAGTATTGTTCGTGGTCTAACCATTGATGATGTACCAATCTCGAATTCAATTCGTGCAATTCATTCTTCTAGGTGACTCCATCGGTCATTCCTTTAAGAAAAACATCATTTGAATCTTTGACTTAGATATAAAGTAAAGTGATGCTCCACAATCAAGTAAATAAATTTTGTACAGGAATTCATTTATAATTGTCATACCTCGAATCGTCGATCGTTTCGATGTTTTTCGGTGACTCTCTAGGCCTGCCCTGTGGGCGATGAGAAGGCCCTGCTTGAGGTGTTTGATGGAGTCGGGAAGAATTTCTTTTGATGGGGCCTCTCTTTCCATACTAATAACACATGGAGGCATTCCCAGAGCTCTGCACTGTATATTCTGTAACGCCTTGCCCTTTTAGACTCGCCGAAAATCAGAGTCTATTTTTTTTTTTTGGAAATAAAGAGTGAGAGAGAGTGGGATGTCACGACGCGAGCTAAGTCCTATCTTCCAAAGCCTGGCCCTTAACTGGACAACCATGTTTGTGCATGGACTAAGTCCACTAAAACGTTCACACGCGATAAGGTTAAGCTTGCGGAATTATAATAGAGTTCTAATCTATCCAATTTTAAATAGCAAGGAAGTCCATCACTTAATAATAATTATTTTAACTTAAAATGTCCAAAACTAAAATCCAAACCATAGCAAATAGTTTAAGTTATTACAGTCCCAACAAGCTCATTACTCAAATTACATGTTCAAACTAAACAACTTAAATAAAATAGATCTAGCACATCCAAGCTCCTAAGCTTGGCTCCGATCGCGTCCTTCGTTCCGTCCATTTCCTGTGTCATCATCTAAGGTAGAAGTAAGGCATTAGACAACGTGCCCAATAGGTACTCCGAGTAGGGTCAAACACATAGGTTAGTATAAAAATCATATTGCTATTCGTAATATCAAAACCATGCAAGTCAATGCCATGCCATGGGTGTCATATGCCATGAGTCCCACCCATCATCCATACCACAATCACATAGTATTCCTCTTGATGGATAATCCACATCAAGGTATTGTCATGACTCCCCATGAATGCCTTATCGGTCCCACCGAACGGAGCATGGACTCCGGTTACATTTCAAACACAGTATAGCTCTCCCCATGAATGCCTTATCGGTCCAACCAAACGGAGCATGGACTCCGGTTATAATTCAATCATACATCCATTGGAATCAGTGTGGATTCCTCCCAACGGTTGTTTATCGGAAATTCGAATGGAGCGTAGACTCCCCTCATTTGATCCCTCCCATGCCATGTATGAGATGCAAGTGCAAACATGCTATGTAATAATAAACATCATAGCATTAAAATCCCATAGTTGAAACATAGTGCTTTGATGCCAAAATTAACATAGAAGTAAAAACATCACATATACATATTCCATGGTTTTCAATAAGTTAGTAATCCTACCAAAGACCAAATATCGTGTCCTTGTGTTTTTGTCCAAAAACCGCTCACCGATTGCGTCACGCCGATTATACACCGTTTGTGAAATCCCATTACCTTATTACATTTAACACATATGCATACATCAGTTTGGTGATCCATTTAATTCTATCAACCCCTACATCATCCTAGGTTCATCTCCCTTTACCATCATAGTCTTTTATCCGGTTAAGTCCCCTAAGAGGTTTCCATCATACATTGGGGCTGAACCATGTTTAAGCCTACAAAAATGCATTAGTGGGGTTCGGCCATACAACATGGTCTGTAACGCCCGCCCCTTTTCACCGAAATCAGAGTCTAAATTTTTTTTTTTTTTAAATATAAAAAGTGACAAAGAGCGCGGACGTCACGATGCGAGTTAAGTTCCGAGCTTCTAAAGCCCGGCCCTTAACTAGCCAATCCTACGCGTACGTGGAACGAAGTCCACGGAGAATGGTTCACACGTAGAAGCAAGCTCGAGTAATATTAAATTAAATGCGGAATGATAATAGAGACAAACCTACATATTTTAGATAGCAGGGAAGAACATTCATTTGATTACTAAGATACCTCAAAATTACAACGTCCAAAACTGAAAACCAAAACATAGCAGGTAATCTAAAATATTGCATTTCCGACAAGCTAGGCTACTCAAATACATTTCCAAAACAAATTTAAATAAGTTAAGTAGCCGCCTTCCCCAAGCTCCTAAGCTTGGCTCCCGTCTTGTCCTTCTGCTTCGCCGTCTCCTGCATCATCAGCTAGGGTAGAAGTAGGGCGTTAGACCACGCGCCCAGTAGGACTCCGAGTAGGGCTAGCACATGGATTAGTGATAACAAGCATACAGATAATAACATCGTGAAAACTGGTAGACAATCATATAATGAAACTATAAAGTGAATGCCATGCCATGGGTGTCTGTGTTATGAATCCCACCCATCATCCCCACCATCATGATGTCATATCCCCCTTGACGGAAAAACCTCGTCAAGATATATCCAATCATAAAATATCCCCGTTGACGGCAAGGCCTCGTCAAGGTGTCCCCATGCCTGTTCTCGGTCGTCCCTACGGAGCATGGACTCCGGCCATATCAAAATATCCCCAAGTCTACTTTTCGGTCGCCCCGACGGAGCATGGACTCCGGTTATAGCTCAACATATCAAAATATCCCCATGTCTGTTTTTCGGTCGCCCCGACGGAGCATGGATTCCGGTTATAGCCTATTAGGCTATCCCCATGCCTGTTCTCGGTCGCCCCGACGGAGCATGGACTCCGGTTCCTTTATTTTCCTGCCCATGCTATGCATGAGATGTAATGCATTATGCTATGTAATATATTTGGATCATAGCCTTTACATGTAACTCATATTATTAACATATAACTCATAGTCTAGCCATATGCCATAAAAATACATATAAATCATAATCTGATAAAACATCATATAACCAATCATATAATTACCAAAAATAAACCAAGAAACCATTCACATAGCACCTAATCCATGGCTTACAAAAAGGTAGGAATCCTACCGAATACCGACTAGCGTTCTCTCTTTCGTTTCCGTCCGATAGATCCGGTCGCCGATCGCGTACCGTTTGCGATGTCCCGATACCTTATTATACATTACAAAATCAGTCCACGTTTCAACCATTTCTAAGCCCATAAATCATATCTTAGTGGGTTTCTTCACTTTAGCCAATATTTACCATTTTTGCCACTACTCCTTTACATGATTAATTACTCATTCATTCATGCCTACTTAAGCCCATAATTGATCATTAAGTCAATCCCTTAATGACTCATTTAATCATGACATAACATCATTAAAATTAGCCCTTTAATTAACCTAACCCTTATTCATTTAAACCCATCCAAAACCCCATACTTAACCCTTTAAATGGTTAATGGATCATGGGTTCAAAATACCCCATTCATCAAATCTTCCCATGGGGTTTACTTCATGCATTTAAACTACAATGAGTCCATTACTCACTCATTCCCTTTGGAGGCCATAAACATCATTCACCCTCCAATTTAACCCACCAAAAGTCTCACAATTGGGCCATGGGTTCGGCCATACACCATGGCCGAACCCATGGTGTCCTTTTCCCATTTTTCTTCGGTCCATTGTTACACATTTGAATTCATCACAAAGTCCTCACTTACAACCCTTAAAAAAAATTCCTTAACATAGACCCATTTAAAACTTTTAAACCATCAATACCTTTGCATATTCTTGATTCTTAAAAAAAAAACCCTTTAAGATACCCAACCTTTCCTTCATGCATGCATACATAATCCCTTAACATTTCACTAACATTTAAGCATTCACAACTTAAAACCCTAAAATCATAATTCATCCTCCAACTTAAACACCTCATTAAAATTAGCCATTTTAGACCATAAAAACATTTACATTTATTCATGGATTCCATTCTTACAAAACCCTAACATTCCATTAAAATGCCCAAATTACTTTCCATATCCTCCATTCCTTAAAACCCTAAAAAAAAACATACTATCACCCACCATGGGGTTTGGCCATACTACATGGCCGAACCCTATGGCTCACAATTTCCTTCCAAATCTATTTAATTCCATGCTTTATAATTTAATTACATTAAATTCCTTAATCCA
Source organism: Chimonanthus salicifolius (assembly GCA_013350335.1). NCBI lineage: Eukaryota > Viridiplantae > Streptophyta > Magnoliopsida > Laurales > Calycanthaceae > Chimonanthus > Chimonanthus salicifolius. The sequence goes on along the minus strand of CM023538.1, from coordinate 25,452,029 downwards.
TTTATTTTTTCCTTAACCTAACCCTAATTTACCCATTAGGGTTTTGTCTACTTTCCATCCTTCATTTGATGGATTTGAGATTAAAGGCCATGATTTGGCCACCTCCAAATCCAAGAAATGGATTTCATAGCCTCTTAAACCTTAAGAAAATCCAAATCTCTTGTTTTAGAAAATACTTACAATCCGTCGTCTCCTCCGACTTTCTTCGCTCCCATTGGACTCCTTGGCCTCCTTTCTCCTTCCTCTTGATCTTTGGTCGGCCAAGATGCTTAATCAATGGTGAAAACCTCTAAACTTAGGATCGGCTAAGGTAGGGTTTGCTTGAGAGAGGGAGAGGGGAAGATGATGAGAGGGAAGAGAATAGACCTTGATCTTAGAGTGATGGACTAAAAATTCCACTTCTTTCTTCTCTCCTTCTCTTCTTTTCTCCTTAGCTTTCTTTCTTCTCTTCTCTTCCTAGTGGGGGACGGCCATGAGAGAGTGAGAGAGATGGTGCTAGTGAAATGAAAATGGGATAAGATGAAAACTCATCTTATCTCTTTGGTTTCATAAGTTACCTTTAGCATTAACTCTCCCAACCAACCCACATGAGATATTTCTCATGCTTTTTGACCCAACCACTAGCCGACGTTTTTTTTCTTCTTACAATGGGTGGTTTTGGTCTTCCATTGACCATTTGACCACCATTTGGATAACTTAACCATTTAATTAATTAGATAATTACCTTGCGTTAATTAATTTCCACTTAGACTTAATCCCACTTGCTTAAATTGCCTTTATGCATACACCCATGGTTGACCAATTCAACCATGGTGGTCGGCCCCACCAAACCTTGGGTCCACACGCCACCTCACTTGGTGAGGTGGAGGTGGGTCCCATTAGACCATGTCACCTTGGCCAACTTCAAATTAACTTAGGTGATTTAGACCCATTCAATTCATTCTAATTGGATCGCCATTGGGCCCATGGCCCAATTACATTTTCATCTTACTCATTTACCTTAGGGCTTACACCAACTTGATCCATTGGGTCCCAAGTGGTTATTGGGCCCAATTTGACCACCCTTGGCCCAATTGACCATCTTTGACCCTTTAAGTAAACTTAAATCCAATCCATAGTCCATTGGGCCTTAGTTGGGCCTTTGTCTAAACTTTGATCCATTTACCATCTATTCCATCAATTTTCCCAATTTTCATCATTAAAATAAATAATATCCACATTTATATCGATTTAAAAATTCCGGGCCACTACATGGCCGAACCTCACTCTCTTAGTTTTGGGCCCCTCTTTTTAGTCCTTCATCATTTTAATCAATGTGGGTCCAAGATCATTCCATCTTTTGATTTATTACTCCGATCACATAAGTTAATCATTTAACTTGATAAAAACAACCTAAGTCCATAAGACATTCTCCATGGGGTTTGGCCATACAACATGGCCGAACCCATGGTCCTTTATTTTCACCATATTCCCATCTTCGCTGTCACTTTTTCCATAGCTAATCACTTGACTTATTTAGACATAACTCAGGTCCATAAATGATTCATTAACATAAACATAGATGCATAATAAATTCCTCCATTCCTTAGCTGGATCATTCAATCTCTTAAACATGCATAGATCTACAAAATGATCCATCAAAATGGTTCATGGGGTTCGGCCATACTACATGGCCGAACCCATGGTTCCTTGTTTCCATCTTCCCATAGTCTACATACATTTAAATCCATCAATATTTCTCTATGGGGTTCGGCCATACAACATGGCCGAACCCATGGTCCATTGTTTTTCATCATCTCCTCATTTTAAAGCATCATTTACAACATTTAAAGCCCATTTAAAATCACCAACATTCTTCCATCATTTTCATCCTTTAAAATCCTTTAAAATTACTAACATACTTCCATCATTTTCATCCTTTAAAACCCATTAAAATCAATAACGTATTTCCATGGGGTTCGGCCATACAACATGGGCGAACCCTATGGTTCATCATTTTCTCTTAAAAATCACATACCCATGATTAGATCATTTGATGGAGTTCGGCCATACATCATGGCAGAACCTCATCCAATCATTTTTGTCCTTAATGGTCCTTTTACATAAAAATCTAGGGTTTGGCCATGCAAGGGCCAAACCATGATCTTTGATCATTCTCCATCCCTTATATTGAACATGCATGAGGTCCTTATGCATAACAAGATTAGCATTCGGCCATGGAAGGGCCGAACCATGTTCTTTGATCATTCCTCATGTTTAACCATGCATGTATACATATTGTCCTTAACAATCTATCTTACCCATTAGGGTTTTGTCCATTTTTCCATCTCATTCCTTGGATGGATTTTGAATCCATGGCCCATAACATTTTGGTCAGCTATTTTCAATCCGAAATGGAATGTTCCCTTAACCTCCTTTTAATTAATAAATCTTGTCAAGCAATACTTACCGATTCTGCGACTCCTTCGTTTTCTTTCGTTCCGTTTTGCTCCTCCGATCTTCTCCTTCCGTAGTCTTTTCTTCTTCCTCCTTGATCTTCGGCCAAAGTGTGTTGCTTGAGAGGGAGAGGGTTCAAAATGAAAACCCTAAGAGAGGGTTCGGCCAAGGAGTAGGCTTGAGAGAGGGAGAGGAGCAGAGAATGGGAGAAAACTCTAAGTGTTTTCTTGTCTTGAAGAGAGATCGGCCCTGGGGTTTTTTGTGAGAGGGAGAGAGTGAATGAGACGGAACACTCTCCACTCTTTTTGTCTCAAGGTGGATCGGCCAAGGGAGGGTTGAGATGAGCCCTTCCATCTTGTCTAGGGTTTCTTGGATGAGACTTCACCTCCCAACCACCCTCATTCAATGTGGAGTCTTCCCCGTGAGTTCCTTGACCAAGCAAGAGGATGCATGCCTTCCACATGAGTTCCTTGACGAACCAAGAGGATGCATGCCTTCCACATGAGTTCCTTGACGAACCAAGAGGATGCATGCCTTCCACATGGCACACACACCCTCTCTAACGTTTTTGGTCTAGGGTTTCCATTTTGATGGAAAGTCTCCACCTCCCCTTTGAGCCACTCCATCTTTTCATCTCCCATGTGACTCACCACCCATTCAACTCACTTAAATGAACATTCTCCTAACTCAAATATTTAAATTTATTTCCATCTAACGTAGGTGATTTAATTAAATAATATAATTCAACTCACTTCACTTGATCCTCTTTAATTCACCCATGGTTGACCAACTCAACCATGGTGGCCGGCCCCACTTGTGCCTTAGTCCACACGCCACCTCACTTGATGAGGTGGAGTTGGGTCCCACTTGGCTATGCCACTTTGATATTACCTCATACACTTGCCACCTCACTTGATGAGGTGGACCCCATGCCTTTGATCTTAATTGGGTCCATGACCCGATTAAATCCATTCCTTACCCATTTTCCCTAATCATCAATTCATTTTGACCCATTGGGTCCCAATTGGGCATTTGACCCAATTGACCACATTGACCCAATTAAATAGAATTAATCCTATCCATGATCCATTGGACCATACTTGGGTCATTGCCTAACTGTTATCCATCTAACATCCATTCCATCTATGAATCTAAATTTTTAGCAATTAAAATAAATAATAGCCAATATATTTATTGCATTGAAAATTCGGGCTATTAAAATATTACCCTCTTTCGAAAATTTCGTCCCGAAAATTGAGCGAAGTAGGGTTTCAACAAATTATACAAAAAGCTCAGGATGTGCTGCTCTCATTTCTGATTCAAGGTACCAGGTGGCTTCCTCATTACCATGTCGATCCCATACCACCTTGATGAACTGAATGGCTCGGTTCCATAGTACTCTCTGTTCCTTTTCGATCACTCTGACCGGCTTCTCCACATAAGTTACGTCATTTTGCACATCAACATCTTGCACGTTCAACACATGTGAAGGATCAGGGTTGTATTTTCTCAACATGGAGACATGGAACACATCGTGCAAAGATGACAACTATGGAGGAAGTGCCAATTGATAAACCATATCCCCCACTCTCTTTAGGATTGGAAACGGCCCCACAAATCTAGACGACAGTTTCCCTTTCTTCCCAAATCGCATGTGTCCCTTTCGTGGTGAGACTTTCAAGTACACTAAGTCTCCCACCTCAAACTCAAGGAATCTTCTCCTCTTGTCATCGTAACTCTTCTGACGACTCTATGCATTAAGTAGGTGTTGTCGTATCAACTTAACCTGTGCCGTAGTCTCTGCAATAGGCTCGGGTCCAATAAGTGCAGGCTCACTGGCCTCTGTCCAACACACTGGTGATCTACATGGCCTACCATACTGTAACACCCCGCCCTTTCCGAGAATTTCAGAGTCTAATTTTTTTTTTAAAATAAACATCGGAAGAGAGCGGGCGGCGTCACGACGCGAGTTAAGTTCAGACTACCCAAGTCTGAACCTTAACTGGCCACCCATGTGTACATGGAATAGACCATGATAGTGAATCACACATGGAACTAACATCAACATGCGGAATAATCTAGATAATTGCGGAATAGAAAGACGAGATAGCAAGTAACAGTCTTAAATATTAAATAACATAGATCAACCATCCACAGGTTATTATCCTAATCAAACCATAGCAAATAACGAATTATTACATGTCCAACAATAGTATTCAAATGACAGTAATATAACGTAATCCAAATCCATCATTAAAGCACTTAGGCTCAGCTCCCCTCCTGGTCAATGACCTTTCCTTTCCCCTTGCTTGTACCTGCAATCTCCTCTGAGGATAGAATTAGGGCGTTAGATCAACGCGCCCAGTAGGTTCCCGAATCAGGGCTACCACATGTTAGCATATAAAACATGCATATACATAATAATAATACATGTGAGACAAAATTCCATAAAAACATGCTATGTATGAAATGAACATGTAATGAGTCCCACCCATCACCATTCAACATAGCCATCACTTGACGGGATTCTCATCGTCAAGGTAACCCACAGTGGTCTTTCGGACGCCCCGACGGAGTGTGGCCTCCGGATTCCTCCTGATGGGATTCTCATCATCAGGGTACCCCACAGTGGTCTTTCGGACGCCCCGACGGAGTGTGGCCTCCGGTTACAACACCATCATCCCATGCCATGCATGAGATGTCTATGCAAACATGTCATTTAGAAACATAACTTTACAATCATATAAGTTATCGAAATCAACATAAAACAGCATATGAAATAGTGGTTACAATAAAGGTAGGAAACCTACTGAAGATTCACTTCAGTACTTGATCTTTCTTTCGCGTCACCCGGTCACGACTCGCACGTCGTTCAACTTCCGGTACCTTATCCATATAACAATCAATAAATCATACTATCACTTACTTGTTCATTCATATCTAAGACCCAACTACATCATGTGAGTCCTTTGATCAATCCCTTCGTTTGACTTGTATTCACAGATTTGCCATTGGTATAACCAATGTCTAATCTTGCTCATAATCAAAGTTCATAAAAGTAATCTACCTTAGTGGCTGGTTATTTACTTATCACTAAGTCCAAAGATAAATCCATATGTTTACTTAATCCAACTCATACAACCAAGTCATAATCTCCAACAAAACAATCAATGGGGTTCGGCCATTCATATGGCCGAACCCTATGATCCTCCTACACAATGATCCCATCATTTGTTTACAAGTTAGGCTCTACCATTTAGCCATATTAACTACAAGGTTCAGCTATCCCATGGCCAACCCAAAACAGCAAGCTTATTTCATTTAACATACATAAGAAAACCCATAAGTCTTGGTCCATTCATCCCAAAGCTAGCCCCATGGGGTTTGGCCATGCACATGGCCGAATCCAATGGTTCTCTTGATCTGATTATCACCATGATCACTCATGGTTTAATCATGCTAATTCAACCATGATCAATACATGGTTCAGCCATCCAAAGGCTGACCCAAATCAGTAACCATAACCCTAAGTAAACAAAATAAAAACCATAAAGCAACCCATGGGGTTCGGCCATTCACATGGCCGAACCTCATGGCTCTTTGGGATTCAATTCTTCTAATAATCTTTCATCATTTATCCTGTATCTTAGGCATAAAAACAGCAAACCTAATTCTATTTAAACTCCTATAGAAACCCCATGGTATTGCATGGTTTCTAACTCTTTGATTTCACAACAATCATCAATCTCTTTCATGGGGTTCGGCCATTCAAGTTGGCCGAACCCTATGTCCATGAATTGATCCTTCAAACATGTATTAGGTGTTATTTAAATCATGCAATATCAGTACCCTTTTGCTGCCCTTATATCTCTTAGAAACCCTCTAATTAAATTCATCCAAACAGTCCATAAAAGTCCATGGTTTCCATGTTTCCCAACATGAAAACCAAGATTCTTTTACATGGGGTTCGGCCCTCCATGGTGGCCGAACCCAATGGTTATGTTTACTGTTTTTAAACCTCAGATAATCATGTAATAACAGTAAATAAAAATCAGGTTTTACCTTTCAAACAAACATCCAAAATCAACACAACTCCATGGGATTCGGCCATCCAAGATGGCCGATCTCCATGGTCCATTTTTTCCAATTTTAATCCACTGATTTAGACCACATAACTTCCACCTTTTTCTGATATCCAAACCCATGTTTTAATCCTCTTTAAAACATGTATTTTAAATCTATTACAAACATCTAACATCAGTCCCAACTTATATGGTTTTAACTTCTAAAAACCATCAAAACTAGCCACTTGTTTTCATGGGGTTCGGCCATGCTAAGTGGCCGAACCCAATCGTCCATTTCCATCTTTTAATCCACTGATTTTAGACCATATAAACTTCAGTCCCTATGTCAATCAGATCCATGTTTTTTAACCATTCTAAAACATGTATTTAAATCTTAAATCAAAACCCAAAAACAGTCCACAAAATCCATGGTTTTCATGTTTCAAAACATGAAAACCAAGCCATCTCTTACATGGGGTTCGGCCCTCCATGGTGGCCAAACCCAATGGTTTTTTACCATTTTAAATCCTTCATAATCAAGGTTAAATACTGGTGTATTCGGCCATGACCATGGCCCAATACATACCCCACTTTATTAATCCAAAAGTCCATGAAACACTTACCAAATTCCAAGCTCTTGTCTTGCCTTTTGATCCTTGCTTCCTTTCCTTCTTATTTCCTTCCTTCTTTCTTAATTCCTTGCTGGTTTAAGCTTGAATAATTGATGCTAAAATCCTCTGCTGTTCCACTTAAGCAAATGAATTGGAGAGAGGGAGAGAGAGATGGAGAATCTTGGCTTTTCAATGGTGAAAAATGGCCAAGATGGTGTTTGTTTCCTTTAATAATTCAGCCCTCAAAACCCCTCCACTTCCTCATCAATTCTTGCCTAAACCAATGGGACACTTGCTGACAACAAATGCACCCATTGGCATTCCAACATTGAAGGCTTGGGGTTTCCAAATGGAATAGAAACCCCCCATATTCCATTTAATGTTTTGCATGAAACTCTCCATAACAAGTCCCCAACGTGTGGGACTTGTTTTGGTTTGTTTGAGATCACCACACCTCCTCATATTACACTTAACTCACTGAATTTTCAGCCCATTTGACTTCCATTTTTGACTCACTCAACTCAATGTCCAACTCACTATAATTAATGCATTTCATTCAATGCACATGAGTTAACTCAACCCTTGATCTAATTCCAACTCACTTCAGTTCCACTCAACTGATTTAACTCGTGTTTTAGCTCCCTAGAGGGTCCACACGGTCAACCATAGTCAACTTGACCCGTTGGGTCCACTTTTAGCTCCTTGACCCGTTTTTGACTCCATGACCCAATTATGGTATTTTGGTCATTTCTAATTGGTTTTTACATATGGATCAAGCCTACCCATTTTTTCTCCACTTGATTTCCAATCAAATAGGCTTAACCCCATTTAATTTAAAATCACAAAGCGGTCAAATAATCCAGTAAGACCCGATGGGTCCCATTTGGGCCGTTTGACCCATTTAGCCATTTTCGACCCAATTGATGTAAATTACCCATCCAATCAAACTTGACATTCATAATGTGCTCATATGATCTTAATTTGAGCAATGGGCCATACCATTTCCTTACTTAACATCACAAAATAATTAATTTAACACATCAGGGGCATTTTCGTAATTTATCCACTTCATTGAGAAATTACCCATCCAATCAAACTTGACATTCATAATGTGCTCATATGATCTTAATTTGAGCAATGGGCCCCACTATTTCCTTATTTACAATCACATTTATTGAATTCACCAATCCAGGGGCATTTTTGTAATTATTCCAACCGTTGAGAATTCTTTGACCCAATTAACCATTTTGACCTAATTTGATGTACATTACCCATCCATTATAATTTGACCCTTATAATATGTTCATAGGATCTTAATTTGAACAATGGGCCCCACTATTTTCTCATTTAACATCATAATTAATAAATTTACCAATCCAGGGGCATTTTCGTAAATATTCATCTTATTCAGAAATCGGGGTGTTACAATATAACCCTCTTTTTAAAATTTTCGTCCCGAAAATCGAGTGAAGTAGGGTTCTAAACGATTCCATAAATATCTCAGAGTGTGCTATTCTTATTTCCGATTTCAATTTCCCAAGTGACTTCTTCATTACCATGTCGATCCACACCACTTTGACAAATTGAATCGCTTGGTTCCGTAACACCTTTTGTTCTGTCTCATGTTATATCTTTTTCTCGTGAGCCATTTGTGATCTCACATAGATCAATCTACTTTGTTTCACTTTACCTGTTCTCATAGTATTTTCCATACGTACTTGCTCAATATGTTCTTTCATCTACTCTCCGTGTGAGGTAGTCTGTCAACACGAACCTATGCTCAAAGCTTTTTCTGATTCCATTTTAACTAGGCTTCTAGTTACATTCTCTTGGAATTCCATTAGCTAACTACAGAGCCAGGTGATCAGTCTAACTCGGCAGTCGTCCATAGTTTCCCATTCAAGTTTCACTAGACACCTATATTTTCCGTTGAGTATATCTCCAAATTTAAACAAATCTTTCTTTGCACATAAGTCTCTATGTGACTAACAACTTTTGTTCCAACTTCCACGATACCAATTCCCGGCATCAATCCAAACCACCATGGGAATAATCACCCATGGTTAAATACATCCATCCCTGGTGTTTCGCTTTCAGTAAATATCATCTATCCCTGTTTTATAATCATCCATGAATATAACCCCTATGGGTATAATCCATTCATGGTAACAATCCATCCTTGGTATTACTCTGTCCAGGAGCATCATCTAAACACAGTTACTAACCATCCATGAATATAACCCACCTATGGGTATAATTCATTCATGGAAACCATCCATCCTTGGTATCACTCTGTCCATGAGTATCATTTATGTATGATTAATAACTATCCATGAAATAACCTACCTATGGGTATAATCCATTCATGGAAACCATCCATCCTTGGTATCACTCTGTCCATGAGTATCATTTATGTATGATTAATAACTATCCATGAAATAACCCACTTATGGGTATAATCCATTCATGGAAACCATCCATCCTTGGTATCACTCTGTCCATGAGTATCATCTATCCATGATTTAATATCCGTAAGAACAACATTCAAATGAATCACTATAAGACTGTGGTAACCATATCAAATCACAATTATATCCCGACCCCTTGCAAGACTTAGGGCTCATGACTTACCAAGCAGAAGACCCACGTCCAACGTGATCCGGTCTACCTCGCCCTGCATCCCTTCACCTCATAGGTGATTCAGTCAAGCTCTAAGACGGTCACTCCGCGTCTGACGAAGCTAGTACCACCTCCACCAGGTAAAATAGTACCTAGCTTTGCGCATTCTAGCACATCTAGTGTGCCAAACAGTCGTGAGAGTGCCCTCCAGCGCGTAGCATGCGAGGGACCCACTCCTCAATGGTAACCCTACGGGACCAAGTCTCCGTAATTCGTATCGAGTTTCCCACAGTCTCAATCATCAATATCACGTGAGGGACGCACCCATACCACATCTCAATATACTCCAATAACTTATTCACATACATCTCAGTGTCAAAGTCCTCATGAACTCCTAAAGTTGCATACTTTATTGAAAATCATTTAAACTTCCATCACCATACAAGGGTTGATAGGGTAAAACAAACCCTTAGAATCACAAAATACACCCTTACAAAATATTTCCATTTCCCTAACCTTTCTTTCTACCTCTTAACTTAGTCTTCCGTAGAAGACCCTGCATCATCGTCAAAGAAATTGTCAGGGCATGTCATCGACACGTTCCCCAACATTCCGCACGTCAAACAGGGTATTATTCCCGGTCCTCCAATGTAAGGACAATTAGTCCTCTCCTTCCCGTGCCCGTGCAGTCCACAAACAGGGCAAATGACCTCAAGGAGGTAGGGGCAGTAAGTACAATTGTGCCCCTCTTGATTGCACAACTCGCACATATACCCGGGCTCTATCTCCCCTACAAATTCTCTTATGTTTGGGACATATTCCTCATCCTCTTCGGGTACAAAGGCCCCAACATTGTAATCGGGCGATCTTACCTCCATGTCCTGACTGTTTTCAACTTCATTGATGAAGTTTGGTATGCTAGCATCGTCGGAAGAAGAAACTAGGTCTATCGGACAGCTAGGTGTCCCTTTGTCCCACAACTCGGTGTACTCTATGTTGCTCGTCATATCTGTATCACAGCAACAAAAACATATCAATAACAACTATAAATCAAATCAAACTAATCATTGTTTTGGGGAATTTTCCCTAATCAACATCTTGTACTTCTTGTTTGGGGATTCTTCCTATGTATCATAAATGTCTCGTGTTTGAGGAATTTTACCAAATAAACATCTTGTGTTTCTTGTCCTTGGGGAAAATTGCCAAATAAGCACTCTTTGTATTTCTTTGTTTTTTTTTTTTGGGAAACTTCCTAAGTATCATTTGTTTGTTTCTCCATTTGGGGATATCGGGGAAGTGTTTCCTATGTTGCTATGTTTGGTATATCCATTTATGTTGACTTTACTTCCTTTGCTATCTTTGTTGTTCTCAGATTGATTGTTCAGTTTGAGTCTACGAAGTAAATTAATCCGGCCCCTAGTCAGCGGACTCCGAAGAGTCGGTCAGTTGGGATTCTTATCCGTTAGTGAGACATGAAACCGTCTTAATCTTACTTCGGAAGATTCAACTTCCCGTTTCGCTCTGATACCAACTGTAACACCCCGCCCTTTCCGAGAATTTCAGAGTCTAATTTTTTTTTTTAAAATAAACATCGGAAGAGAGCGGGCGGCGTCACGACGCGAGTTAAGTTCAGACTACCCAAGTCTGAACCTTAACTGGCCACCCATGTGTACATGGAATAGACCATGATAGTGAATCACACATGGAACTAACATCAACATGCGGAATAATCTAGATAATTGCGGAATAGAAAGACGAGATAGCAAGTAACAGTCTTAAATATTAAATAACATAGATCAACCATCCACAGGTTATTATCCTAATCAAACCATAGCAAATAACGAATTATTACATGTCCAACAATAGTATTCAAATGACAGTAATATAACGTAATCCAAATCCATCATTAAAGCACTTAGGCTCAGCTCCCCTCCTGGTCAATGACCTTTCCTTTCCCCTTGCTTGTACCTGCAATCTCCTCTGAGGATAGAATTAGGGCGTTAGATCAACGCGCCCAGTAGGTTCCCGAATCAGGGCTACCACATGTTAGCATATAAAACATGCATATACATAATAATAATACATGTGAGACAAAATTCCATAAAAACATGCTATGTATGAAATGAACATGTAATGAGTCCCACCCATCACCATTCAACATAGCCATCACTTGACGGGATTCTCATCGTCAAGGTAACCCACAGTGGTCTTTCGGACGCCCCGACGGAGTGTGGCCTCCGGATTCCTCCTGATGGGATTCTCATCATCAGGGTACCCCACAGTGGTCTTTCGGACGCCCCGACGGAGTGTGGCCTCCGGTTACAACACCATCATCCCATGCCATGCATGAGATGTCTATGCAAACATGTCATTTAGAAACATAACTTTACAATCATATAAGTTATCGAAATCAATATAAAACAGCATATGAAATAGTGGTTACAATAAAGGTAGGAAACCTACTGAAGATTCACTTCAGTACTTGATCTTTCTTTCGCGTCACCCGGTCACGACTCGCACGTCGTTCAACTTCCGGTACCTTATCCATATAACAATCAATAAATCATACTATCACTTACTTGTTCATTCATATCTAAGACCCAACTACATCATGTGAGTCCTTTGATCAATCCCTTCGTTTGACTTGTATTCACAGATTTGCCATTGGTATAACCAATGTCTAATCTTGCTCATAATCAAAGTTCATAAAAGTAATCTACCTTAGTGGCTGGTTATTTACTTATCACTAAGTCCAAAGATAAATCCATATGTTTACTTAATCCAACTCATACAACCAAGTCATAATCTCCAACAAAACAATCAATGGGGTTCGGCCATTCATATGGCCGAACCCTATGATCCTCCTACACAATGATCCCATCATTTGTTTACAAGTTAGGCTCTACCATTTAGCCATATTAACTACAAGGTTCAGCTATCCCATGGCCAACCCAAAACAGCAAGCTTATTTCATTTAACATACATAAGAAAACCCATAAATCTTGGTCCATTCATCCCAAAGCTAGCCCCATGGGGTTTGGCCATGCACATGGCCGAATCCAATGGTTCTCTTGATCTGATTATCACCATGATCACTCATGGTTTAATCATGCTAATTCAACCATGATCAATACATGGTTCAGCCATCCAAAGGCTGACCCAAATCAGTAACCATAACCCTAAGTAAACAAAATAAAAACCATAAAGCAACCCATGGGGTTCGGCCATTCACATGGCCGAACCTCATGGCTCTTTGGGATTCAATTCTTCTAATAATCTTTCATCATTTATCCTGTATCTTAGGCATAAAAACAGCAAACCTAATTCTATTTAAACTCCTATAGAAACCCCATGGTATTGCATGGTTTCTAACTCTTTGATTTCACAACAATCATCAATCTCTTTCATGGGGTTCGGCCATTCAAGTTGGCCGAACCCTATGTCCATGAATTGATCCTTCAAACATGCATTAGGTGTTATTTAAATCATGCAATATCAGTACCCTTTTGCTGCCCTTATATCTCTTAGAAACCCTCTAATTAAATTCATCCAAACAGTCCATAAAAGTCCATGGTTTCCATGTTTCCCAACATGAAAACCAAGATTCTTTTACATGGGGTTCGGCCCTCCATGGTGGCCGAACCCAATGGTTATGTTTACTGTTTTTAAACCTCAGATAATCATGTAATAACAGTAAATAAAAATCAGGTTTTACCTTTCAAACAAACATCCAAAATCAACACAACTCCATGGGATTCGGCCATCCAAGATGGCCGATCTCCATGGTCCATTTTTTCCAATTTTAATCCACTGATTTAGACCACATAACTTCCACCTTTTCTGATATCCAAACCCATGTTTTAACCCTCTTTAAAACATGTATTTTAAATCTATTACAAACATCTAACATCAGTCCCAACTTATATGGTTTTAACTTCTAAAAACCATCAAAACTAGCCACTTGTTTTCATGGGGTTCGGCCATGCTAAGTGGCCGAACCCAATGGTCCATTTCCATCTTTTAATCCACTGATTTTAGACCATATAAACTTCAGTCCCTATGTCAATCAGATCCATGTTTTTTAACCATTCTAAAACATGTATTTAAATCTTAAATCAAAACCCAAAAACAGTCCACAAAATCCATGGTTTTCATGTTTCAAAACATGAAAACCAAGCCATCTCTTACATGGGGTTCAGCCCTCCATGGTGGCCAAACCCAATGGTTTTTTACCATTTTAAATCCTTCATAATCAAGGTTAAATACTGGTGTATTCGGCCATGACCATGGCCCAATACATACCCCACTTTATTAATCCAAAAGTCCATGAAACACTTACCAAATTCCAAGCTCTTGTCTTGCCTTTTGATCCTTGCTTCCTTTCCTTCTTATTTCCTTCCTTCTTTCTTAATTCCTTGCTGGTTTAAGCTTGAATAATTGATGCTAAAAACCTCTGCTGTTCCACTTAAGCAAATGAATTGGAGAGAGGGAGAGAGAGATGGAGAATCTTGGCTTTTCAATGGTGAAAAATGGCCAAGATGGTGTTTGTTTCCTTTAATAATTCAGCCCTCAAAACCCCTCCACTTCCTCATCAATTCTTGCCTAAACCAATGTGACACTTGCTGCCAACAAATGCACCCATTGGCATTCCAACATTGAAGGCTTGGGGTTTCCAAATGGAATAGAAACCCCCCATATTCCATTTAATGTTTTGCATGAAACTCTCCATAACAAGTCCCCAACGTGTGGGACTTGTTTTGGTTTGTTTGAGATCACCACACCTCCTCATATTACACTTAACTCACTGAATTTTCAGCCCATTTGACTTCCATTTTTGACTCACTCAACTCAATGTCCAACTCACTATAATTAATGCATTTCATTCAATGCACATGAGTTAACTCAACCCTTGATCTAATTCCAACTCACTTCAGTTCCACTCAACTGATTTAACTCGTGTTTTAGCTCCCTAGAGGGTCCACACGGTCAACCATAGTCAACTTGACCCGTTGGGTCCACTTTTAGCTCCTTGACCCGTTTTTGACTCCATGACCCAATTATGGTATTTTGGTCATTTCTAATTGGTTTTTACATATGGATCAAGCCTACCCATTTTTTCTCCACTTGATTTCCAATCAAATAGGCTTAACCCCATTTAATTTAAAATCACAAAGCGGTCAAATAATCCAGTAAGACCCGATGGGTCCCATTTGGGCCGTTTGACCCATTTAGCCATTTTCGACCCAATTGATGTAAATTACCCATCCAATCAAACTTGACATTCATAATGTGCTCATATGATCTTAATTTGAGCAATGGGCCATACCATTTCCTTACTTAACATCACAAAATAATTAATTTAACACATCAGGGGCATTTTCGTAATTTATCCACTTCATTGAGAAATTACCCATCCAATCAAACTTGACATTCATAATGTGCTCATATGATCTTAATTTGAGCAATGGGCCCCACTATTTCCTTATTTACAATCACATTTATTGAATTCACCAATCCAGGGGCATTTTTGTAATTATTCCAACCGTTGAGAATTCTTTGACCCAATTAACCATTTTGACCTAATTTGATGTACATTACCCATCCATTATAATTTGACCCTTATAATATGTTCATAGGATCTTAATTTGAACAATGGGCCCCACTATTTTCTCATTTAACATCATAATTAATAAATTTACCAATCCAGGGGCATTTTCGTAAATATTCATCTTATTCAGAAATCGGGGTGTTACACATACAAAGGCCTCGAATGGAACCATCTAGAGGCTTGCCTGGTAACTGTTGTTATAAGAAAACTCTACCAGCGGTAAGTGATCCTCCTATCCACCCTTGAAGTCTAACATACATGCTCTCAGCATATCCTCCAATGTCTGTATTGTCCTCTCTGACTGTCCATCAGTCTGTGGATGGAACGCTGTGCTAGTTAATAATTTTATCTCCATAGCCGACTGCATGCTCTGCCACACCCTGCCAGTGAATCGGTCATCTCTATCTGACACAATAGTCTGGGAAGTACCATATAGTCTGATGATATCCTTGATGTACCATATACCCAAAGTCTCAGATGTATCTATTATCTTGATGGGAAAGAAGTGGGCAGATTTGGTCAATCGATCAACCACGACCCATATTGCATCGTTGCCCTTTGATGACCTTGGCAACCCTGTGACAAAATCCATGGAGATGTGTTCCCATTTCCACTCCGGCACTGGTAAGGGTTTGAGTAACCCTGGTGGCTTCTGATGTTCAGTCTTAACCTGTTGACAAGTTAGGCAGTGAGCAACAAACTCTGCCACATCTCTTTTGAGTCCATGCCACCAGTAGTCTCTTCAGATCATGATACATCTTGGTGCTGCCCCAGATGAATAGAGAGTTTGGTTTGGTGTGCCTCGATCAATAACTCTCTTCTGCAGCTCTTAGGCATATATGTCCTACCTCGGAATACAAGACCCTGTCCCGGTCGTAACTCCCATTCTGGTATAACCTCACTAGTAGACATCTTAGCTCATATCTCCTCCACTTCTGGATCTGTCCGTTGCTACTGTTCAATCTTGGAGACCATGTTGGACCGTATGGTCAGATTATACATACTCCCATAGTTCTTGATATACAAGTTGAATTCTCGAATGGTATTCAGCATCTCCCATTCCTTCTTGATCAAACTGGCCACTGTTGCATGTGACATGCGGCTGAGGGCATCCGCCACTTTATTCACCTTGCCAAGATGATATCGAAGCGTAAACTCATAATCTTGTAGATATTCCATCCATCTGCGCTGCCTCATGTTGAGTTCCTTCTGATCAAACAAATATTTCAGGCTTTTGTGATCTGAAAACACCTCAAACTTCTCTCCATAAAGATATTGTCTCCAGCTTTTGAGAGTGAAGACCACTGCGGCTAGTTCCAGATCATGTGTGGGGTAGTGGCGTTCATGAATTTTCAACTGTCTTGAACCATAAGCCACCACATGTTGACTTTGAGTAAGAGAACACCCAAGTCCCTCTCCTGAAGCATCACAATATACTTCATAGCCCTTGCCCCTTTCCGGTAAAATCAGAATAGGAGCAATTGTATGCCTCTCCTTCAGCTCGTCGAATCTCCAGCTGCATACATCCGACCATTCAAATTTGACTCATTTCTGAGTGAGTCGGGTAAGTGGAGATGCAATCTTGGAGAAGTCCATGATAAACTTCATATAGTAACCAGCCAATCCCAGAAAGCTACGGATCTCGGTCACATTCTTCGGTGCTTTCCATTCTCTCACCGCCTCCACCTTAGCCGGGTCCACGGCTATACCTTCCGCTGATATGACATGCCCCAAGAAGTTAACCTCAGATAGCCAAAATTCACACTTACTTGTTTTGGCATACAACTGATTCTTCTTCAGGGTGTCCAGGATTATCCGCAAATGCTCAGCATGCTCCTCATGACTTTTGGAATAAATCAGGATATCATCAATAAAAACAATTACAAACTTGTCCAAGAAAGGACGGAAGATCCTGTTCATCAGATCCATGAACACAGCCGGTGCATCGGTAAGTCCAAACGGCATGACCACATACTCATATAGTCCATACCGTGTCCTGAAAGCTGTCTTCTCTATGTCTTCATCCCTAACCTGGATTTGATGGCAGCCTGACATCAGATCAATCTTGGAGAAGTGATTGGAACCTCTGAGTTGATCGAATAGATCATCAGTCCTGGGTAGAGGGTACTTGTTTCTGACTGTCAGCTGGTTCAATTTTCTGTAATCTACACACATCCGAAGTGTGTAGTCCTTCTTCTTCACAAATAATACCGGGGCTCCCCAAGATGATGTGTTGTTCTTGAGGCATCCTAGTCTGAGTAATTCAGCAATTTACTTCTTTAGCTCGGACATCTCAGTTGGGGCCATCCAGTAATGTGGCAATGACACTGGAGTAGTGCCAGGATACAGCTTGATCTCAAAATCAATCTCCCTCTTAGGTGGCAAGCCAGGGAGTTCTGTCAGGAATACCTTCGCGTAGTCTTTCACTATAGTAGGCAATTCAGTCACCGGTGCCTTGTCTAGTCTGATGCTGTTCAGAACAAGGTGGTTCAATTCTTCATGCACTCTTCTGGTCATAGGGATGCTCTGTTTGTCAGCATGTACCACGTATCACTTTCCCTCAGGTGACCAAAATATCACCCTGCCGAGATGGCAGTCAATGCTGGCCTAAAAGTTAGCCAACCAGTCCATGCCAAAGATGATGTCGTACTTTGTCATCTCGAGTACCAGATAGTTGAACTCAAATCTGAATCCAGCGAGTTCAGTGTTTACCGTTGTGCATATAAGTCCCAGTTATGTGTCTCCGATGGGGGATACAATAGTAAATGATGTGGACAATTTTTGTACTAAGGTGCTAGTAGCAGATATAAATACAGCAGATACAAATGAGTGGGATGCTCCAAAGTCAAATAATGTTAAAGCATAGGAACTATCGACTACTGCCATACTATGAATCACAAAGTGATCCACTGCCTCTGGGGGAGGAGCTAAGGTATACAGCAGTCCAAATCTTGTCGGGTTAGGTGCCCGTCCCGGCCGGTTGTACGCCCTAAATCCTCGTGAATGAGCTGATCTGGTTGGAGGACGAAAGGAACCCCTGGAGTGAGAGGGTCTGTTGTTCTGTGGACATTCCCTCTTGAAATGGCCCTGCTGGACCACACTGGAAACAGGTGCTCACACCTCGGGGGACCTGAGAGACTGATACTGATGGGAAGGGCTGATTGGGACGAAAACCCCCCGCTGACCCAGTGGAAGGTGAGTGTCTCCCAAGGTTAGGTCGGAACCTTTTGCTGGGACGAAAGGTACTTCCCCCTCTCTGGCCTCGGCTGTTGTCCACAAACCGCACTGTCTCTGTCATCTCCTGCTGCGCTATAGTGGCTCTACTGACCACCTCCACCAGTGTAGGTGCCTTGACTTGATGCTCGGTCGAAGGCCTTGCTCAAATTTGCGAGCCCTTCTGTACTTCGTGTCCACCATGTATAAGACATAACATGATAGACAGAGGAACTCCTGATGATACTCTGCCACAGTCATGGTTCCTTGCACCAAATACATGAACGCTTGGGTGTGGCGTTCCTTCTCCTCTTCTAAAAAGTAGTGATCCAGAAACATAGCCGAGAACTGCTCCAATGTCATAGCAGTCCTTTCCCCTTCCGGAATCAGTGCCCGTTGTCGCTCTATCACTGCCCACCATTTGCCGGCATCATCAATCAATTGTGAGGTAGCCAGCAATATCCTATCTTCATTACCGGAGATCTTCAGTAGTGTCAAGATCTGGGTAATTTTCCTCAGCCAGTTCTCCGCTCCGACAGGTCCTTATTTCCCTTTGAAGTAAGGGGGACGCTGCTGTTGGAAATATTTAGCCATCCTCCGATCCTTTGCCTCTTTGGTGGTCACATTTCCGTTTTCGTTCATATGTTGTTGAAGTAACGGAAGTGACCACCGCTTGTACCAAGTTCTGCAGCTTGGGAGGTGCCAAGGGAATGTTCACGCTATCTGTCCTTCCTCCTGATGTGGTTGTTGCACTTATTCATCCACATGCGGGTTTTGTCAGGTTCTTCTTCTCGGAGGCATTTTCCTAAGTCATTAAAACATCGTCGACCTTAGCTTCTTCATAAAGTTTGTGTTTTCATATTTTGGGGAAATTGCCAAATAAGCATCTTTATTTTTGGGGAAACTTCCTAAGTATCAAGTGTTGTTTCTCAATTTTGGGGAAATCAAAGAAATGTCTCCTATTTTGCTATGTTTGATAAATCCATCACTGTTTCTTAATTTGGGAAAAATCCGGAGGTTTCTCCTTTTCGGGGAAAGTTTCCTACGTATCAAGTGTTGTTCCTTAGTTTGGGGAAAAATCATTGATGTTTCTCATTTTCGGGGAAATATATCCTATTTTGCTACATTTGATAAATCCAATTTATAGTGTCTGTCCTTCCCTTGCTATCATTCCTTTTTGGTCATGTGTTGCTCTCAGATTGAATGCTTCAGTCTGAGTCTAACGAAGTAAATTAATCCGGCCCCCGTGCAGCAGACTCCGAAGAGTCGGTCAGTTGGGATTCTTATCTTGTCAGTGAGACATGATACCATCTTAATCTTACTTCAAAATATTCATTCTTCCGGTTTCGCTCTGATACCAACTGTACGTCCCTCCCTTTTTCACTCGACGAAAATCATTGTCTATTTTTTTTTCAAAATAAAGAGTGAGAGAGAGCGGTACGCCACAACGGGAGCTAAGTCCGAGCTTCCAAAGCCTGGCCCTTAACTGGCCAACCATGCGTGTGCGTGGACTAAGTCCACTAAAATGGTTCACACGCGATAAGGTTAAGCTTGTGGAATTAAACATAATACGGAATTATAATAGATTTCTAACCTATCCAAATTTAAATAACAAGGAAATCCATCACATAATAATTATTTTAACTTAAAATGTCCAAAATTAAAATCCAAACCATAGCAAATAGTCTAAGTTATTACAGTCCCAACAAGCTAATTACTCAAATTACATGTCAAAAATAAACAACTTAAATAAAATAGGTCTAGCTCATCCAAGCTCCTAAGCTTGGCTACGATCACATCCTTTGTTCCGTCCATTTCTTGTGTCATCATCAAAGGTAGAAGTAGGGCGTTAGATAACGCACCCAGTAGGTACTCCGAGTAGGGTCAAACACATAGGTTAGTATAAAAATCACATAGCTATACATAATATTAAATCCATCAAGTCAATGCCATGACATGGGTGTCATATGCCATAAGTCCCACCCATCATCCATACCACAATCACATAGTATTCCTCTTGATGGATAATCCACATCAAGGTATTGTCATGACTCCCCACGAATGCCTTATCAGTCCCACTGAACGGAGCATGGACTCCGGTTACATTTCAAACATAGAATAGCTCTCCCCACGAATGCCTTATCGGTCCAACCGAACGGAGCATGGACCCCGGTTACAATTCAATCATACATCCATTGGAATCAGTGTGGATTCCTCCCCACAGTCGTTTATCGGAAATCAGAATGGAGTGTGGACTCCCCTCATTTGATCGCACCCATGCCATACATGAGATGCAAGTACGAACGTGCTATATAATAATAAACATCATAGCATTAAAATCCCATAGTTGAAACATAGTGCCTTGATACCAAAATTAACAAAGAAGTAAAAACATCACATATACATATTCCATGGTTTTCAATAAGGTAGGAATCCTACCAACGACCAAATATCGTGTCCTTATGTTTTCTTCCAAAAACCGCTCACCAATCAAGTAACGCCGATCGTACACCGTTTGTGAAATCCCGTTACCTTATTACAGTTAACAAATATGCATACATCAATTTGGTGATCCATTTAATTCCATCAGCCCCTACATCATCCTAGGTTCATCTCCCTTTACCATCATAGTTTTTTATCCGGTTCAGTCCCCTAAGAGGTTTCCATTCATACATTGGGGTTGAACCATGTTTAAGCCCACAAAAATGCACTAGTGGGGTTCGGCCATATAACATGGCCGAACCTCACTCTCTTGGTTATGGGCTCCTTTTTTTAGTCCTTGATCATTTTAATCAATGTGGGTCCAAGATCATTCCATCTTTTGATTTATTACTCCAATCACATAAGTTAATCATTTAACCTGATAAAAACAACATAAGTCCATAAGACATTCACCATGGGGTTCGGCCATACAACATGGCTAAACCCATGGTCCTTTATTTTCACCATATTCCCATCTTAGCTATCACTCTTTCCATAGCTAATCACTTAACTTATTTACACATAACTTAGGTCCATAAATGATTCATTAACATAAGCATAAATCCATAGTAAATCCCTCCATTCCTTAGCTTGATCATTCAATCTCTTAAACATGCATAGATCTACAAAATGATCCGTCAAAATGGTTCATGGGGTTCGGCCATACTACATGGCTGAACCCATGGTTCCTTGTTTCCATCTTCCCATAGTCTAAATACATTTAAATCCATCAATATTTCTCCATGGTGTTCGGTCATACAACATGGCCGAACCCATGGTCCATTGTTCTTCATCATCTCCTCATTTAAAATCATTATTTACAACATTTAAAACCCATTAAAAATCACCAACATTCTTCCATCATTTTCATCCTTTAAAACCCTTTAAAATCACTAACATACTTCCATCATTTTCATCCTTTAAAACCCATTAAAATCAAAAACATATTTCCATGGGGTTCGGCCATTCAACATGGCCGAACCCTATGGTTCATCATTTTCTCTTAAAAATCACATACCCATGATTAGATCATTTGATGGGGTTCGGCCATACATTATGGCCGAACCTCATCCAATCCTTTTTGTCCTTAATGGTCCTTATACATAAAAATCTAGGGTTTGGCCATGCAAGGGCCAAACCATGATCTTTGATCATTCTCCATCCCTTATATTGAACATGCATGAGGTCCTTATGCATAACAAGATTAGGGTTCGACCATGCAAAGGCCGAACCATGTTCTTTGATCATTCCTCATGTTTAACCATGCATGTATACATATTGTCCTTAACAATCTATCATACCCATTAGGGTTTTGTCCATTTTTCCATCTCATTCCTTGGATGGATTTTGAATCCATGGCCCATAACATTTTGGCCAACTATTTTCAATCCGAAATGGAATGTTCCTTTAACCTCCTTTTAATTAATAAATCTTGTCAAGCAATACTAACCGATTTCGCGACTCCTCCGTTTTCTTTCGTTCCGTCTTGCTCCTCCGATCTTCTCCTTCCTTAGACTTTTCTTCTTCCTCCTTGATCTTTGGCCAAAGTGTGTTGCTTGAGAGGGAAAGGGTTCAAAATGAAAACCCTAAGAGAGGGTTCGGCCAAGGAGTAGGTTTGTGAGAGGGAGAGGAGCAGAGAATTGGAGAAAACTCTAAGTGTTTTCTTGTCTTGCAGAGAGATCGACCCTAGGGTTATTTGTGAGAGGGAGAGAGTGAATGAGATGGAACACTCTCCACTCTTTTTGTCTCAAGGTAGATCCGCCAAGGGAGGGTTGAGATGAGGCTTTCCATCTTGTCTAGGGTTTCTTGGATGAGACTTCACCTCCCAACCACCCTCATTCAATGTGGAGTCTTCCCCATGAGTTCCTTGACCTAAATAAGAGGATGCATGCCTTCCACATGAGTTCCTTGACTAACCAAGAGGGTGCATGCCTTCCACATGGCACACACACCCTCTCCAACGTTTTTGGTCTCCATCCTCCACCTCCCCTTTGACTCACTCCATCTTTTCATCTCCCATGTGACTCACCACCCATTCAACTCACTTAAATGAACATTCTCCTAACTCAAGCATTTAAATTTATTTCCATCTAACTTAGGTGATTTAATTAAATAATATAATTCAACTCACTTCACTTGATCCTCTTTAATTCACCCATGGTTGACCAAGTCAACCATGGTGGCCGGCCCCACTTGTGCCTTAGTCCACACGCCACCTCACTTGATGAGGTGGACTCGTGTCCCACCTGGCTATGCCACTTTGATATTACCTCATATACTTGCCACCTCACTTGATGAGGTGGACCCCATGCCTTTGATCTTAATTGGGTCCATGACCCGATTAAATCCATTCCTTACCTATTTACCCTAATCATCAATTCATCTTGACCCATTGGGCCCAATTCGGCATTTGACCCAATTGACTACATTGACCCAATTAAATAGAATTAATCCTATCCATGATCCATTGGACCATACTTGGGCCATTGCCCCAACTTTTATCCATCTAACATCCATTCCATCTATGAATCTAAATTTTTAACAATTAAAATAAATAATAGCCAATATATTTATTGCATTGAAAATCCGGGCTATTACATATTCTTTGTGAAGATTTGGGCAGCTTCCCTTAATATGGCCCACCTGTCGACAATAACGACACGTGGCACTTGCAATTTCATTGTTTGTATTTGACGAAGTTGTGGACAACTACTTTTGATATGCCCAGTCTTCCCACATTGATAACATGAAGATGTGCTCGTAGAAGACTGCACTGTAAGTGCAACAACTGATGGATGTTGATAATTTGGCTGGAACCTCTTGTGGAGTTGCAAAGAACTTCCACTATTCTGCTCTCTCTCATTCCCAACTTGGTCATTTGATTCCGCAATATCCCTTTCCACAATACTCGCACTTCTCACTATCTCAGCAAATGTGGCAGCTCAGTAAGTTATTATATTTGATTTCATGTCAGGATAAATACCTCTTTCAAATTCATGAGCCTTCTTGTATTCCGTTTCAACCATGTATGGTGCATGGCAGGAAAGTCTAATGAATTCCCGTTGATATTCCACAACGGTCATGTCTCCTTGAGTCAACTTTACAAACTCTTGTGCCTTAGGCGCTATTTCAATCTCAGGAAAATAGTTCTCAAGGAACGGGCCCTTGAAATCTTCCCATGATGTATCGGTTATCAGAAGGTTCTCTTTGGTTGATCTCCATCACTGATCCGCATCATCAACCAGTTCTGAGGAAGCTAGGAGGACTCTATCTTGATCTTTATTGATTCTCAATAGCTCAAATATTTGAGTGATGTTGTCAATACAATTTTCAGCTTCTTTGTTCCTTCAATTCCCCTAAAGTATGGAGGACGCTAATGTTGAAAATTTCTCACGAGAGTCCAGTCTCGAGAGTCAATGGTGATAGTTAAGGTGATCCTTGTTTGATCAGGCTACACTGTTGCACTTCTTATCGCATGTAAAAGGCCCTTAAGTTCTGGTGGCACGAGTGGAACGCTATTACTGGTCTCACCAACATTTCCTGGGTGCGTACGGGTTCTTCGCGTGCGTTCTCTTAGCATCATCTTCCTTTGCCAAGAAACAACCCGATTGTTACTTCATTCATCTCATAATTTCATGCAAGTTGAGTAACGCCCCTGCCCTTTCTCACCTTCACAAAAACAGAGTATATTTTTTTTTATAAAAACGAGTGAGAGAAAGCAAGGTCGCCATGACGCAAGTCAAGTCCGATTTTCCAAAACCCGACCCTTAACTTGCCACCATCGCTTGTGCGTGGACTAAATCCATTAAAACATTTCACACACTTTTCTGAATACTTGTAGAATTATTTATATGAATAAGATACTATTCATATACTTGTCATTATTAGGCAAGGAAAGCCATTTCACCATATTCTTAAAATGAAACTTAAATATTATCAGACCAAAGCAAATAAGTCTAAGTTATTATAATCCAAAATATAGTTCTCCCAATACATCATTGAAACTAAAACTGAGTAATTTAAACATAATCTTTCCAAGCTCTTATGCTTGGCTCCCTTCCGGTCCATCGTCCTTGTCATTACCATTCCCTGTTCCATCATCTATAGGATAGAAGTAGGGCATTAGTCAACATGCCCAGTAGGTATTCCAAGTAGGGTAATGGTACACATAGGAATAATATAAATCAAGGTAGATATATCATATCATATTTGAAAAACATCTCATAAGCAGTAAAAATAATGCATGATGTCCATATCATAATCATGCTTACTTATGTGTCATGTCATGGGTGTCAATGCCAACTGATCTCTCACCCAAATTCCATATCAAATCACATAATAAATAAATATCAGTGGCTTCCTTGATAAATCTCCATATCAAGGTTTACTTGGCCAATTACGTCTGCAATGTTTTGTGGCGGCAACCACCAAGTCACTTTGTACCCATCCACAAATTAATCGGGATTACCGTTGGAGTGTGGACTCCTCTCTCTGCGCAGGGTTTCGGGACCTTCCCAGGAGCTCTTTGGCCCAAATTACGCCGTACCTATTTCTATCAACCCGAATAAGGCCAAATCTCAACAGTTCACATAGCTACATACAAGCTAGTCTCAAGCCCAAGTCATGTCCGGACCGCTCAGAACTTGGCTTGCTGGTCATATGTATTCCCTCCCATGCCATGCATGAGGTAGTGTATGAAAGAATACCATTTCATTTCAAATTACATAATATCATTGAAAATCAGTTCATAAACATATATAATTTTTTTAACCGAAAGTAATCATCATATTTGGAATAAAAATCAGTATCATGTCATATTCCATAGTGTTCTCAATAAGGTAGGAATCCTACCAATGTCAGTACACTATCCTTGATGTCTTGTGAAGATAATGTTAAAAGATTGCGTGAAACGAATCACAACCCCTTTGCGAATCTCTTTACCTTATCAAATTCAATCACATATATTAATTTGATTTTCCATTTTAATTTCACCACTCCTTACACCCTACCAGATAGACAGAGGTATCTGGAAAGTAATCCAAAATGCAAACTTTCTAACTCCGTCTGTGCTTTACCTGCAAACTTTCAGTCAACTAAATCATAAGATTCTGTCGGCTGAAAACACAACTATGTACTGTATAAACTTGACCCGTAAACTTTCAGTCGACTGAATCCTTGATTCAGTCGGCTAACTTTGGGTCAGATCTTTTGTGTGTTCGGCCAGTATACATTCAGTCGACTGAATCAAAGATTCAATTCGCTGAAATACCAACAAATCGTTTATGTGTTTGGTAAGTATACCTTCAATCGACTGAATCATAAGATTCAGTGAGTTGAAACACACCAGATCACTTACTTGTTTGGTACGTATACATTCATTCGGTTGAATCAAAGATTCAGTCGGCTGAAACACAATAGACCCCATCTGTGTTTAGCCAGTGTACTTTCAGTCGGCTGAATAATGAGATTCAGTCGACTGACTTTGGGTTAGTTCCTTTTTATTCCTTGCCAGTCCACTTTCAGTTGACTGAATCATAGATTCAGTTGGCTAGATATAACGCCCCGCCCTCTCAAAGAAATCAGAGTCTAATTTTTTTTTTAAATAATAATAAAACATCAAAAGAGAGAGGGCAGCGCCACGACGCGAGATAAGTCCGGACTACCCAAAGTCCGACCCTTAACTGGCCATCCATGTGTACATGGACTAAACCATGATAGATAATACACACATGGAACAAAAAATGACTTGCGGAATAAACTAGACTAACTGCAGAAATAGAATGAATAGATAGCAAGTAACAATCTTATCTAATACTTAACACAAATCAACCAGTCCATAGTTAATAACCTAATCAAACCATAGTAAAGTATTAACGTATTACATGTCCACAAACTATAATTCAAATGACAGTAATAAAGAAGTCCAGTTCACAATCAAGCTCTTAGGCTTGGCTCCCCTCTCGGTCATCGACCTTTTCTTTCCCTTTCCTTGTACCTGCATTCTCCTCTGTGGATAGAATTAGGGCGTTAGATCAACGCGCCCAGTAGGTTCCCGAATCAGGGCTACCACTTGGTTAGCTTGTAAAACATGTATATATCAAATATATGATTATCAAAAACAGGTAAAACAATGCTATGAAATATGCACATGCAATGAGTCTCTCCCAACATGCACATTCATAGCCATCACTTGATGTGACTCGCACCGTCAAGGTAAATAACATTCCTCCTGGCGGGACCTGCATCGCCTAAGGAGACCAATGTATTTCTCAGTATCATGACATTTTTCCTGGCGGGACCTGCATCACCTAAGGAGACCAATGTCCTATCATCATCATAATTCTACTCCTGGCGGGACCTGCATCGCCTAAGGAGGTTCAGAGTTGCATCACAACAAATCACTGGAAAATGGGCTCCGGGTTCCACAATCTTCATCCCATGCCATGCATGAGATGTCAATGCATTGTATGTCATTTGTAAACACATAATATATCATTCGAAACCACATAAAATAAACAAGAGTCTCATAAACAAAACTAGGATAAAACTGTGGTTACAAGTAGGTAGGAAACCTACTGAAGATTCACTTCAGTATTTGATCTTTCTTTAGCGTCACCTGGTCACGACTCGTACGTCGTTCAACTTCAGGTACCTTGTCCATATAACAATCAGTAAATCATACTATCATTTACTTATTCATTCACATCTAAGACCCAAAGACCATCTTGTGAGGTTCGGCCATTCCCATGGCCGAACATCACCAACTTAGGATTTAATCTCCTTTTTCATTTAACCAATTCTTAAATACTTACCCCTTTAAACATGTCTTGGTAGGGTTCGGCCATACATCATGGCCGAACCATACCTCCTTGGTTTAACCTTCTTTCATGACCTTTCTCTATCCATTATCATCCTTATTTACAGCTTTGCCACTAGGCTAAACCATATCAAAACAATTGTCATTTTATGGGGTTCGGCCCTATACCTGGCCGAACCTTGTATTCCCATTTATCCATCACCAAATGGTTCTCCATTGAAATACTTTAAACCCTTTATGAAATCATCGAAACAATAATAAACACAACCCATAAGCTTAGTCCATTTCAAAAACAGCCCATGGGGTTCTGCCATGCACATGGCCGAACCCAATGGTTCTCTTGTTTTAATTGATCCATCATCTACCCATGATTTGAATCAGTAACTTAACCCTAACGTTGACATGGTTCAGCCCTATATTGGCCAACCAATATCAGCAAGTTAATCTTCATCAAATCACATAAAACACCATAATTTATATGGTTTTTAACTCACCAAAATCATCAAATACTTACATGGGGTTCGGCCATCCAAGGTGGCCGAACCCTATGTCCATGTTTTGGTCCTCTCAAACATGTTTTAGGTGTCATTTAAATATATAATATCAGTATAACATTGCTGCATTTTTACCTCTCAAAACCATCCAAATAAGTTCATCTCTGTCCAAATGACCATAAAACTTCATGGGATTCGGCCATCCAAGATGGCCGAGCCCAATGGTCCATTTCATCAGTTTATCTCCACCGTTTAGACTCATGATACCTTCAGTCCTTATGTCATTCAAGTCCATATTTTTAACCCTCTTTAAAACATGCATTTGAATCTTAACGAAACATCAAAACAGTCCACCAAAACTTCATGGTTTAAATGTTTCAAAAACATTAAAAACAACCAATCATTTACATGGGGTTCGGCCCTCCATGGTGGCCGAACCCAAGGATCATTTTTACCATTTTAAAACCTCTATTACTCAAGGTTAAAACCTTGGTGCATTCGGCCATAACCATGGCCCAATACATATGTGCATAACACGCCATGATTTGACATGGTTTTTGACCTTTAAGATCATCAAATCAAATCCACATTTTTCATGGGGTTCTGCCAACCAAGATGGCCGAACCCAATGGCATATTTTCTTATCCTTTTAAGCCATTTAATCCAAGATTTATACCTATGACAAATTCGGCCATACATGACCAAATTATGTCATCCAAATTTATAATTTCAAGCTCTTTAATAAACCAAGCACTTATGTAAATACTTACCAAAGTTCCTTGCTTTTAATCTTTACTTCCAATCCTTCTTTGCCTTCTTTCCTTTGCTGTTTTGTGCTTGATCTACTGGTACAAATACCTCTGTTGTTCCAGCCAGGAAAAACAAATTGGAGAGAGGGAGAGAGAGATGGAAATTCTTGGATTTCCAATGTGAAAAAAGGCCAACCTTGGTGGTCATTCTCTTTAGTACTTCAGCCCCCAAGACCCCTCCATTCCCTCATCAATTCTTGTAAAAAACGATGGGTCTTGGGTGCTATCCAATGCACCCCTTGGCACCTGCTAATGCAGCCTCCCAACTCCCCAAGCATCACCTCCCATTTCCCATGTATTTTATTTAAAATCCATCATGAAAATCACCCCAACAAGTCCCCAAAGTGTGGGACTTGTTTTGGTGATTATGACGGAGCCAACCTATTCATATTTCCTCTGAACTCACTAATTTACAGTCCCATTGATTTCCATTTTGGCTCACCCAACTCACATGTCCAACTCACCTCATTAATTGACAATCATTTAATGAATTTGAGTCAACACATTTTTAATTCAAATTAAATAAAATCAGTTCCACTTAACCTGATTTAACTCACCATTGAACTCATTTGTGGGCCCACACGGTCGGCTGTGGTCAACAAAGTCAACCCGACCCGTTGGGTCCCCCTTTAGCTCCTTGACCCGTTTTTGACTCCATGACCCAATTATGGGTATTTTGGTCATTTGTAATTGGTTTTCACATGTGCATCAGGCCTACCCATTTTTACTCCACTTGATTTCCAATCAAATCAGCTTAACCCCATTTAATTTAAGTTCACACAACGGTCAAATAATCCATTAAGACCCGTTGGGTCCCCATTTGGGCCCTTTGACCCATTTAGCCATTTTTGACCCAATTGATGTACATTACCCATCCAATCAAACTTGACATTCATAATGTGCTCATATGATCTTAATTTACAGAATGGGCCCCACCATTTCCTTACTTAACATCACAAAATAATTAATTTAACACATCAGGGGCATTTTCGTAATTATCCACTTTATTGAGAAATTGGGGTGTTACAATATAACCCTCTTTTTAAAATTTTCATCCTGAAAATAGAGTGAAGTAGGGTTCTCAAAATAAGTTACATAAATAATTCAGGGTGAGCTGTTCTCATCTCCGATTCAAGTTCCCATGTGGCCTCTTCATCACCATGACGGTCCCATACCACTTTTACGAACTGAATCGCTCTGTTTTGCAACACCCTTGTTCGGTCTCCACTATCCTGACCGGCTTCTCGACGTACGTCACGTCGCTTTGCACTTCAATATCCTGAACATTCAAAACATGGGACGGATCCGGATTATACTTTCTTAGCATTGACACATGAAACACATCATGTAGAGCTGCTAACTGTGAAGGTAGTGCTAACTGGTAAGCTACATCCCCCATCCTTCTTATGATGGAAAACGGTCCCACATATCTTGGCGATAGCTTCCCCTTCTTTCCGTACCTCATATGTCCCTTCTGTGGCGAGACCTTTAGAAATACCATGTCCCCCACTTCAAACTCGAGAAATCTTCTTCTTTTGTCAGCATAGCTCTTCTGCTGACTCTGTGCAGTCAACAAGTGTTGACGTATCAACTTAATTTGTGTTGTAGTCTCTGCGGCTAATTCCGGTCCAATCAATGCAGGCTCACTAGCCTCTGTCCAACAAACCGGTGACCTACACGGTCTACCATATAAAGCCTCGTAAGGAGCCATCTGAAGGCTTGCCTGATAGCTGTTATTATAGGAGAATTCTACCAGTGGTATGTGGTCCTCCCATCCACCCTTAAAATCTAACATGCATGCTCTCAGCATGTCTTCCAAGGTTTGTATTGTCCTTTCAAACTGTCCATCAGTCTATGGATGGAAAGCGGTACTAATAAATAAATCTGTCCCCATGGCTGACTGCATGTTTTGCCATACTCTACCGGTAAAACGGCCATCTCTGTCCGATACTATCGTTCGAGGAATGCCATGTAGCCGAATGATCTCTTTAATATACCGCCGACACAACATCTCAGATGAATCTGTCATCTTGATAGGAATGAAATGTGCAGACTTGGTCAGCCAGTCGACTACGACCCATATGGCGTCATTGCCCTTTGAAGACCTTGGCAACCCCGATACAAAGTCCATGGAAATGTTTTCCCATTTCCATTCTGGCACTGCTAAGGGTTTGAGTAACCCTGGTGGCTTTTGGTGTTCAGTCTTTACTTGCTGACAAGTTAGACAATGTGCCACGAATTCCGCCACATCCCTTTTTAGTCCATGCCACCAATAATGCCTCTTTAGATCATGGTACATTTTGGTGCTGCCTGGATGAATAGAGAGCTTGGACTGATGTGCCTCAATCAGTAGTTCTTTCCTGCAACTCTTTGGCACATATGTTCTTCCCCGGAATACAAGACCCTGTCCTGGTCGTAATTCCCATTCCGGTACAACAGTGCCAGTAGACATCTTGGCCCATAAGTCCTCCACTTCTGGATCTACTCTTTGTTCTTGTTCAATCCTGGTGAGCATGTTAGATTGTATGACCAGATTGTATATGGTCCCACGGTTGTTGTAATAGAGTTTAAATTCTCGGATGGTATTTAGCATTTCCCATTCTGATCTGATCAAACATACCACGGATGCATGTGGTATACGGCTGAGGGCATCCGCTACCTTGTTTGCCTTGCCTGGATGATATCTAAGCGCAAACTCATAATCCGCCAGATATTCCATCCATCTTCGCTGCCTGAGATTGAGCTCCTTCTGATCAAAAAGATATTTTAAACTCTTATGATCAGAAAATACCTCAAATTTCTCCCCGTAGAGGTAGTGTCTCCAACTCTTGAGGGCGAAAACCACTGCAGCTAATTCCAAATCATGTGTGGGGTAAAGACATTGATGTATTTTTAACTGCCTTGAACCATACGCCACCACACAATTACTCTGACTGAGTGTACAACCCAATCCCTCTCCCGAGGCATCGCAATATACCTCGTAACACTTGCCATTTACCGGCAAAACTAAAATAGGGGCAGTGGTAAGTCTTGTCTTCAGCTCTTCAAACCTTTGATTACATAGATCTGTCCACTCGTACTTGACTCCTTTCTGTGTGAGTCAAGTCAATGGAGATGCTATTTTTGCAAAATCCATGATAAATCTTCTATAATAATCGGCCAATCCCAAGAAGCTACGAATTTCAGTTACATTCTTGGGCGCTTTCCAATCTTTCACTGTTGCCACCTTAGCCGGATCCACGGCTATACCTCCCTCAGATATAACATGTCCTAAGAAATTTACTTGAGATAGACAGAACTCACACTTACTGGCTTTGGCATACAGCTTATTCTGCCTCAAAATATTCAAAATTATCCGTAAGTGCTCTGCATGTTCTTCCTGACTCTTGGAATATATCAGAATATCGTCAATGAATACGATTACAAACTGGTCCAGATACGGACGGAAGATTCTGTTCATTAAATCCATGAACACCGCCGGCGCATTTGTGAGTCCAAATGGCATGACTACAAACTCGTATAGTCCATACCGCGTCCGGAAGGTTGTCTTCTCTATATCTTCCTCCCTAACCCGTATTTGATGATAACCAGACATCAAATCAATCTTTGAAAAATGGTTGGAACCCTTCAATTGATCGAATAAATCATCAATCCTGGGTAGAGGGTACTTGTTCCGGACTATCAGCTGATTTAGCTTCCGATAGTCCACGCACATCCGAAGTGAACCGTCCTTCTTCTTCACAAACAGTACTGGTGCTCCTCATGATGATGTACTGTTCCGGATGCAGCCCAGCCTAAGCAGTTCATCAATCTGCTTCTTTAGCTCCGACATCTCTGCTGGTGCCATCCGATAGTGTGGTAACGACACTGATGCTGTGCCAAGGTACAACTTGATTTCAAAGTTAATCTCCCTCATAAGTGGTAAACCAGGGAGTTCCTTTGGAAACACATCCGCAAATTCTTGTACAATTGCCAGAAGTTCAGTAACTGGAGCTTTCTTTATGGTGATATTGTTCAATACCACGTGGTTCAACCCTTCCTGCAATCCACTTTGTTTGTCTGCACGAACTATGTGTTGCTTGCCCTCGGGTGACCAAAATGTCACTCTTCGGCTATAACAGTCGATGTTGGCATGAAACTTAGCCAACCAATCCATGCCGAATATTATGTCATACTCAGGCATGTCAAGCACCAGATAATTGAACTCAAATCTGAATCCAGCTAATTCAGTGTTAACCGCCGTACATATAAGTCCCAGTGCCGAATCTCCGACAGGGGACACAATTGTGAGTGTTTTGGCTAATCTTTGAACTAATGTACCGGTAGCAATAACAAATGATGCAGCTATGAAGGAGTGTGATGCTCCAGAATCAAATAGTGCATGTGCATAAGAACTACTCACTACCGCCATACCTTGTATCACCGCATGCTCTTCTCCTGCTGGAGAAGTTAGAGTAAATAATCATCCCTCTCCAGCAGGGTTAGACCCTCGACCTCCCCGACTTTGTATTCTGCATCCTCTGGAGTTTACCGGTCTAGCTGGCGAATGAAATGATCCTCTAGAGAATTCGAAAATCAAGAAATGGAAATACTTTGTGATGAAAATGGTTTTGGTCACAATTTCTCCGCTCCTAGAAATCCTCAACAAAACGGAGTAGTTGAAAGAAAGAATAGAACACTTCAAGAAATAGCTAGAACCATGCTCAATGAACATAAGTTACCAACATACTTTTGGGCCGAAGCCGTAAGCACAAGTTGCCATGTTATAAATAGGGTAACAATTAGAAAAGGATTGGATAAGACCCCTTATGAAATATGGAATGGTAGAAAACCAAACATTGGATACTTTAGAGTTTTTGGATGCAAGTGCTTTATACTAAACACCAAAGATCAATTAGGAAAATTCGATCCAAAATCAGATGAAGGAATCTTTGTTGGCTATTCTCCCATTAGCAAAGCATATAGAGTATATAACAAGAGAACATCAATTGTGGAGGGATCGATTCATGTGGTCTTTGATGAAGCCAACCCTTTTGAAATAAAAAAGGATCTTGATGATGAGGTTGTAATTTTGGAAAAAGAGATGAATCAACTTGATATCCAAGACAATCCTAACAATGAATTAAATGCTTCAAATAGTAGTGGAAGAGAAGATAGTGAGGACGTCAAACCAAATAATGATCTTCCTAAGGCTTGGAGTTTTGTAAGAGATCACCCAAAAGATCAAATTATTGGTGAACCATCTCAAGGAATAGCCACTAGATCTAAACTTAGAAGCGCTTGTAACAACATGGCTTTTGTCTCTCAAATCGAACCAAAGAACATTCAAGAAGCCGAATTAGATGAGTTTTGGATAATAGCCATGCAAGAAGAACTAAATCAATTTCAAAGAAACAAAGTATGGGAGCTTGTGCCTATGCCCAAGGATCACTCAATAATTGGCACAAAGTGGGTTTTTAGAAATAAAAAGGATGAGGAAGGAAATATTGTTAGAAACAAAGCTAGATTAGTAGTCCAAGGTTACAACCAAGAAGAAGGGATAGATTATGAGGAAACCTTTGCCCCAGTTGCTAGGCTAGAAGCCATAAGAATGTTGCTTGCATATGCTTGTTTCAAAATTTTCAAATTATTTCAAATGGATGTGAAAAGTGCCTTTCTAAATGGTTTCATCTCCGAAGAAGTTTATGTAAAACAACCACTCGGATTTGAAAATCATGAATTTCCTAATCATGTTTACAAATTGACAAAAGCATTGTATGGTTTAAAGCAAGCATCTAGAGCATGGAATGATAGGCTTAGTAATTTTCTCATTAAAAATGGCTTTACAAGAGGAAAAATTGACACTACTTTATTTATTAAATCTCTAGACAATGACATGCTCATTATACAAATATATGTAGACGACATTATTTTTGGATCTACAAATGAACAACTTTGTAAAGAATTTGCGAAAATCATGCATGATGAATTCGAGATGAGTATGATGGGTGAACTAACCTTCTTCCTTGGTTTACAAATCAAGCAATCTTGTGAAGGAATATTTATAAATCAATCAAAATATGTCAAAGACCTTCTCAAGAAATTTGGAATGAATGAAGCTAAATCAATTGGGACTCCTATGAGCCCATCTACCAAGCTTGACAAGGATGATTGTGGCAAACCCGTTGATATGAAACTCTATAGAGGCATGATAGGAAGTTTGTTGTACTTAACCGCTAGTAGACCGGATATAATGTTTAGTGTATGCTTATGTGCACGTTTTCAATCTTGCCCCAAGGAATCACATCTTGTTACCGTAAAACGTATTTTCCGATATTTGATTGGCACTATTGATTTGGGCTTATGGTATCCTAAACACACTTCACTCGAATTAGTAAGTTATTCGGATGCGGACTTTGCCGGTTGTAAAATTGATAGAAAAAGCACGAGTGGGACTTGTCACTTCCTTGGACTCTCCCTCGTATCTTGGTTCAGTAAAAAGCAAAATTCAGTGGCCTTATCCACAGCTGAAGCAGAATACGTAGCTGCCGGGAGTTGTTGTGCTCAAGTGTTGTACATGAAACAACAATTGGAAGATTTTGGACTTAATTATGATCGCATTCCAATTATGTGTGATAATACAAGTGCTATAAATTTGTCAAAAAATCCCATACAACACTCTAGAACTAAGCACATTGAAATTAGACACCATTTCATTAGAGACCATGTGCAAAGAGGTGATGTTCAATTAGAATTTGTAAGCACTGACCATCAATTGGCTGATATTTTTACAAAACCTCTTCCTGAAGATAGATTTTGTACAATAATAAAAGATTTGGGAATGTACCTCAGTAGGGATGTGTGTTGAATTTAAAAAAAAAATTAATAATAATAATAATAAAAAATAAATAAAAAAAAGGGGGCGGTCACGTTCAGCCGACTGATATTCATATTTCAGTCGACTGAAATATTCCTATGCACTGTCTATTTTTTTTCCTCTTATTTTTCAGCCGATTAAAAATACCATTCAGCCGACTGAACCATACGGCTACCCATTTTTCAGCCGACTGAAACAAATTTTCAGTCGACTGATTTTGTCTCTGTTTACTGTCTGCTCTCAGCGCCCTTTTTCAGTCGACTGAACACAATTTTCAGCCAACTGAACCTCGCGATTACCATTTTCAGCCGCCTAAAAATATTTTTCAGCCGACTGAATCACGCCGTTACTCATTTTTCAGCCGACTAATTTTCTCTCTGATTCACTATCTGCCTCGGAACCCTTTTTCAGCCGACTGAACATATGTTTCAGTCGACTGAAACGCGCGGGTAAGTTCTTTTAACCCTCATTTTTCCCTCTTTTTTTCGCAAAATCGCTTTCCCTCTTCCTCTTCCGACAAAATCCCCTTCCGTGTTCCCTCTTTCGCTCGATCTCTCTCTTCCTCCCTACCTCTTTCCGTTCTTTTTCCCTCCTTCCCCAAATTTTTTTTTCGTCCGTTTTTCATTTCCTTTACCTTGTTCGACTCTCTTCTTCCTCTTCTCTTCGTTTCCACTCCTTCCTCCCTCGATCTCTGTAATGGCCCCCAAACGACAGTCTCGTGATCAAGGTCCACTGGCTGAGACCGAACGACGGTTGAAAAGGATGAGTGACACTCGTCTTCACTTCGTCTCACAAGATGCGGAAAGTGCTTACACTCTTCATTTCATGTTTCACAAAGTGGTTTTCGATAAAATCGTTTCTCTCTATTTCTTTGATCAATTTGCAAATCAATTTCCATTTAGAGCACATTATGACTATCAAGGATGGACCCCTTTTATCGAAATCGTTTGCCCCTCCTATCCTACACTCGTCAAACAATTTTATGCAAATTTTTCTCTCAAAGCAAATCCCTTGAATCCTCGTGTTGAATCCTCAGTGAGTGGCACTCCTTTTTCTTTTAACCGAGAGGATTTAGGAACCATTATTCAAGCCCCCTCCGATGGTCCTACAATGTATAAAACTAATACTTGGATTGATGGTTTTGATGCTGTAGAGGCCCTAAAATTGATTTGTGAACGAAATGATATTGTTGAACCCTTTCAGCCGAGTGCATCCCAACTCTCATTAGAAGCCCGGTTGATTCATCATATTATTTGCCACAATATTCTTCCGCGGTCTGGGTCCTATAATCATGTCACCTATTTTGATGTTTATCTCATTTGGGCTCTTATTCAACATCACTTAGTTAATCTTCCCTACCTCATCATATGTTTTATGAGAGATTGCCAAAAGCGCAAGAAGACTCTGCCTTATGGAAAACTCCATTCATTCCTATTTGAACATTTCGAAGTCCGCTGCCCACGAGACTTAGAATAAATTGGTGCTGCCAATGATGTCTATTGTGATCATACCCTTAAAAATATGGGGTATAGGCTTGTTGGCGACTCTTGGGAACCCACTCCTGCAAGGTTGAAGAAAATTCAGCCACCTGAGCAAGCCTCCGAGGAGCAAGCCGCCGAGGAGCAAGCCTATCATGATCAGGATATCGGCATGCCTGCCTCTCCTCCTCCCTCTGGTGGTCCCTCTAGCTCCAATGAGGACATTCAGCGTGTTTTTGCTGCTATTGAATCTTTCCGAATCGATGTTGCAGAAATAGGGGTAAATGTCGACCTTCTTCGCACTCAATGTGAGAGTATTCGTGAATTTGTTAAAGATCGATTCGATGCCTCTCGCGATGACACTGATCGGGTGCACCTTCAGTTAAGCCGTCTCATGGCCCGTCTTGGCCTCGAGTGACACATGCCCTCTTCTCTTTTTGATGATGCCATAGGGGGAGAAATCAAAGATTGCACTTGAAATTTTGTACATGACCCACTAAGTTCTAACCTTTGTAAAAGTCCTTGACTTAATCAAATTTAATGGGTTCATATTACTTGTGCAAATGTTGTTTCTTTTATGATTTTTACTTACATATCTCAATATGGTTGAATTGATGTGTATGATGGATATGATGCATTTATTTTATTTAGAAATACATCCATGAAGAAAGGGGGAGAATACTTATCATTTGAAATATACCTTGAAGAAAATGGAAAATTTGTTTCTATGCATGAAGTAAGGGGGAGGATCATAAATTGTGTATCCTTTATTTATGGTTTGTGTGCAATGGTTTGTCATCATCAAAAAGGGGGAGATTGTTAAACCCAAGGTTTCAACCCAAGGATATATGGGTATTTTGATGACCACAAACCATTAAAGTGTGATATTTAATATTTCAAATGATGTTACTCAATGAGACAGGTATCACATTTACAAAGAAGAAAGAAGGGCAAGATCATTGAAGATCAATGCAAGAGATCGGATGACTTATCAATCTTTGAAGTTCAAATGGCAAATGATATAAAGATTGAAGATTGAAGATCAAACTTGTGTCCTTTGTTTTTGGTCATGAGTGTTAAGAACAAAATATAAAGTTACTCAATTGTTGAACACCATGGCTCAAGTCACCCTCTAGTGGACCATAGGAAAACCAAGCTTTATCTTATGCTTAAGTCCCTAAGACCTATGTATTTGAAATGACCAAAATGAAGCCAAAACTACACAAAACATCTTTAAGGTCATTTCAGTCGACTGAACTTGAAGTTTCAGTCAACTGAATCAATGGATTAATGGGGAAACGATAATTCAGTCAACTGAATAAATATTTCAGCCGACTGAAATACTGTATTTTCACTGGGGTGTATTTTCAGTCGACTGAAATGAAGTTTCAGCCGACTGAAATACTAGATGTTCATAAGCAGAGATTTCAGTCGACTGAAATTATGTTTCAGCCGACTGAAAAATAGAATTTTCATGACTTGCAAAATTCAGTCGACTGAATTCTCAGATTCAGCCGACTGAATTATTCGCAGATAAACTGTTTGTATCTCTGGGCATTTTCAGTCGAATGAATACTCACTTCAGTCGACTGAATCGCGAAACGGTAATATTTTTTGAACATTAAATGCTCTCTCCAACGGCCCCTTGCTTCATTTAATGCTTGGCAACGGTTCTAAATATGACAAAATTATAAAATGAAGCTCCCATGAGTAAATGGGTTGTTGAATCACTTGAAATCAAGAGGAATCAATTGAAATCAAATCTCAAGCATACTCTAGCTCAAAACCCATCTCTTGCAATCTTACCTTGAGCCATTTCAGTTCAACTCTTTGAGCAACTCTTAGAAAACTAGATTTGTAAACATTTGAGAGTTACTCCTAAGCTTACATTGTAATCTTCTACATTTTCTTAAAAAGATAAAGTTTGAGAAGGGTTGGTGTAACCCTTGTGAAGGAGAAGGGTGTCTTCATCTTCAAGCATTGTAATAGGTTTCTTCTCCACCCTTGAAGGAGAAGTTTAGTGCATTCAATCCTCAAGTGGTGTACTTGAGGCGAGGACGTAGGCAAGAACGCCGAACCTCGTAAAAATCTCGGGTTCAATCTCTCCATCTCTTCTCATCTCCTCTTTTATATTTTCGCATTTATTTACTACTTGTTTGCATCTTATTTTTCTTAAATTGTGAAATCAAAGAAAACCCTAAAAGTTTGCATTGACCCAATTCACCCCCCCTCTAGGGTCAATTTCTGGGCAACAATATTGCCATTACATTCCCCAAATATTACATGAACATTTTTAATACATAACATTGTTCTACTATTCCCGAAATACATAAGTCCGCTTCACTAGTCCAAGCTTCATTCTTAGTTTTTCATCTTGTCTACATTCTGCCATCGCTTGGTCCAATTTCATCTATGTACTTCAAACCAGCATACACAATCTATGGGGGAGAATTTATGGGCTTAGTCAACCGTGCCCAGTAGGAATTCCGATCACACAATATGCACTAGGCTTATTATACTAAGACATTACACATACTTGTACTTTGAAAATCTAATACTTACACATTGTATACCTTATGTGTAAATCTCCAAGCATTTCTCAGAACTCATTTACTTATAATATCAAAGCTACATATTCATCTCATATTTCTTTTCATACTATAAATCTCATAATTGAAATCATGAATAATACTTTCTCGAAACCATTCTCATATCTTAGTCATATCATAATAGTATAAGTATTTCAATAATTTTCCTCAAAATATTTATCATACTAAGAATCTCATGTTCAACTTATTACGGAAAGCTTATATTTGAAAACATAATACATATTTCATTATAAGGTATCATACTCATACCTAACTTATCTCATAATTTCATTATTATAATGAAGTCAACCCGAATACTTATAACGGAATCATATTCATCTAGTCTTTTCAAAATACCATATGTGAATCAAGCAAATGCTCATCAATGTGCCATGTATTATGCCATGGGTGCCATGATTCATGCATACCCTCATCATGCCCCATGCATAGGTAGTTCAACAACTCAGTTAGGACAACAGGTCATTTTATCTTCTCGTATACTCATTTCAAACACATATCATAATTTCAACTAGATCCATCGGTAAATCATTTATTCCTTGGCCATACACGTACGACATCAAAAATTGCCCAGGTCAATTTAGCACTTTGATTCGTCAATTCACTTTTCATAAATACGACACTAAAGCCCGTCCGGACATTCAGTACTTTGGTTCGTTGACTGTCACCCCCATAAAAAGTATTTGGATTAACTAGCCCTTTGTTTTCACTCCATGTCTTTCCCATCTCATGCTTCATGCAAGAGGACTATGAATGGAAAAGATGCCAATGATCTCATGTCTTGTGTTGTCAATCACTCTCATGAACTTGAAGATACTCTTTTCATAACACATATGATATACATGTATTTCTCAAGATAAATTAGAAACCCATTTAGTTGAAATCCACAACAATCTTTCAAGTAAAATATCATACTTTTGAAAATACCTGCAAATACCTTTAATCGGGATAGAATTGTTTTTCTTTATATCATAAATCCTTCTAAAATATTCATTCGATATCACATAGCTGTATTATACATTTTAAAACACCTCATCTACCATATAATCCTAGATGGTGAAATATTGTAAAGTACTTCAATTAAAAATGAACTCCATTTAATAAATCAATAATACATGATTTCAAAGGGACTCAAATCATCATTTTCTTATTAATAATAAGGTTCTATATTCACACCCATTGCATTTCAACGAACTAGAAAAAGCTACCTGATATTTGGCCAATTAGAAAACAAAAGCATTTCGCGAGTTAGCTCGCTCCAACCCGTGTTTACTCTTTGGCCATTCGTTCGTTCACATGTGTCAACGTATATGATCACGTCATTATAGTGTAAAAACCCTCTAATTAAATTTATGAAAATCTAATTAATCTTTAAGGATCATTTGGCAAAGGTCATTAGAGTCTAAATGACTCCACATGTGTGTTTTGTTTTAACCAAGGGTAAAAGTGGTCATTTTACCCATAGTACTCCATTTAAACATAATTCATAAAACTCCAAATTATTTAAAGTCATTGATATATTCATTAGCGAATCAGAATTTAGGAACAAAAGAATCATTATTATAAAATAAAATTTCAGATCTAGTGAAGATGCCCAAAACTAGCATTTCTAGTTTTGAAATATAAACTGCACACTGTTTTTGTAAAAATCATTTTGAGTTCTTCTCGGTTTCGGAATAACTCAACTAAGTACTCTTTGGAAATTTGTTTGATATTAGAATACACGAAAAATATTCAAAAATATCCAGAAAGTCGTTTTGAAATGGTTATATGTCCATTTTTGGGACTGGTATGTAAAAACAGTTTTCTTTCTTAGAATTGTCTAGTTTTTACAAAATTATTTAGGGTACCTTCTGATGTCCGAACATTTAGAATAAATTCTTTTTGAAAACCTCTTTCATTGTAGAAGATTTGAAAAATAATTATAAATTCCCAGACAATCATTTTGAGATGTTTAAAGGTCCATTTCTGGACTGATTTGCAGAATTAGTTTTACACTGAATCATTTTTCCAAAGTTCATCATATGATATCATTTTCTTATAAGAACCAGTAAATAAAGGCATTCAAATATTCTAATGGAGTTATAAAAATACTTTAAAAGAAAATATTTAAACATGA
Organism: Chimonanthus salicifolius; assembly: GCA_013350335.1. Classification (NCBI taxonomy): domain Eukaryota; kingdom Viridiplantae; phylum Streptophyta; class Magnoliopsida; order Laurales; family Calycanthaceae; genus Chimonanthus; species Chimonanthus salicifolius. The sequence continues at coordinate 25,409,818 of CM023538.1, read as the reverse complement.
AGGCAATTTAAGTAAAACTTCTCATGTAAGTCTATTTTATGAAAATACCTACTACTTTCCATTATCTCTTCATTACACTCCATTTCTTAGATTCTCTCCATAATTTCTTTGATGTAAGAACTTAGATGAAGAGATAAAATATTTGAACATCTAAATCAAATAACCAAGAGGATTAGGGAACCTACTTGTTCAAGTTCTAATCAAGTCTTCAAGTCTTTCCTTCCTTTTTCCAAGCTCCGAGCTTTCTAGAGAGATTTGCACCAAAGATAGGAAGAGGAAGAGAAACTTCCATCTCTCTCTCTCTTTCTTGCTTTAGATTTTTAGAGATGAAGAAATAGAAGGAGGACGATAGAAGAAGAGAATGGACGAAAAGATGTAGAGATGGAGCGCTAGCTTTTCCTCCTCTCCTTTTTTACTTTTTCCTCTTTCTTATCCTCCTTTTGCTTTTTAGTCAAAAAACAAAAGCTAAAGGTGGTGAGGTGGAGAACACTTATTGGTCCAAACTAAAGGTGGGGTGGTGCGGTGGACAACACTTATTGGTCCAAACTAAAGGTGGGGTGGTGAGGTGGAGAACACTTATTGGTCCAAGCTAAGCTAGGGTGGTGCTGTTGCTTTCATCCTTATCTTGTCATGTGGCATGCCACCTCATCATGCCTTGCCACATCATCGTTGATGTGGCATATTCGCCACCTGATCGACTTATCTCAATTAATTAAATTCCACCTTAATTAGCTAATCACGAAAATTTTCATTAATTAATTTAATTAATTATATTCCACTCCACTTTCAAAAGTATTTAGCTAAATCATCCCTTAATTTAGTCTTTCTTAAATCTCCTTTAATTACTCGATCATCTCGTTAATCTCACATTTTTACTTAATTATTTATTTTCTCATTTGACCTAATACATAGTATTAGCCCTATCCACATTCCTCATCATTAAGGGAAATTATATTGATTTACCGAATTGAAATTTTGGGGTATTACATTTAGTGATATATACACCTGATAAATGAAGATGATATTATTTTGTATAACCATGTTTTGTTGTTTGATGATGATTGGCTGATAACATGTTCGTGTGCCAATATGTTAGTCTGCTAAAGATAACTATGCACATAATTGATTATGTTTCATGATTATCGTTTTGATAACACGCATATAAACAACTATGCGTTCATATAACTGGTAATTGTGGGATGCCAGTGGGGCATAAGTACAAGGATAGACCAGGATTTAGAGACTCTCCCTAGCTTATCAGGTAGTTGGAGTTTGAATGTTGTATGAAACCGTGTTGTGGAAGCGTGGTTGAACTATCGACTACCAGGTGGTCAGACATGGGTGGATGTACACTCTAGTGAGGGATTGACTATGCCTATCATTGTGATCTTCAGACACACCTTTGGGAGGCGCGGTCTCATTTGGAGGGCGAGGTGTCTGCGGTTCCAAGCAGGACAGGTGATGAGGTGGTCCTGGATACTTTAGGGAAGCTCTTGGGTCGAACGCTGGTTCACTGAAGGCAAACTTAGAGGTCATTACAAACACCATACTAGAGTGCGTGACAGATGAGGCACCACCAGTGGTCTGATGGGTTAAGTGTTCCGCCCACATGATGATTGGGGTTGAGGGTGTTCCACCCATGTTCAGGTTATGGGACGAGGCACAACCCATGGTACCAGTTGGTCGGACGCATGGGTTTGATGAGTCGGGGTTGGATGGGTTGGTCATGGTTGTGATGTACGTACTAGGCTATGGCACATGCAGGGTGAGTACGGCCTGAGGTATGATATTCCAGGCTATGACACCTGCAGGGTGGGTATAATCTAAGGTTTATGCTATGGCACCTGCAAGGTGGGTACAGTCTGAGGTATGTATTACAAGCTATGTCACACGCAAGGTGGGTACAGTCTGAGGTAGGGTATTCCAGGCTATGACATATGCAGGGTGGGTACAGTCTAAGGTGTGCTATTTCTAGATATAACACAAGCAGGGTGGGTACAGTATGACGTATGGTATTCCAGGCTATGACACATGCAGAGTGGGAACAGTCTAAGGTGTGGTATTTCAAGCTATGACACTTGCAGGGTAGGTACAGTCTGAGGTTTTATATTCCATGCTATGACACTTGCAGGGTAGGTACAGTATGAGGTGTGGTATTCTAGGCTATAACACCTATAGGGTGCATACAGTCTGAGGTATGGTAATCAATGCTATGACACATCATGCAGGGTGGGTACAGTCTGAGGTGTGGTATTGTAGGGTATGACACTTGCAGGATGGGTACAATCTAAGGTACGGTATTACACGTTATGACACAAGCAGGTTGGGTACAGTCTGAGGTGTGGTATTCCTCGCTATGATACCTGCAAGGTGGGTATAGTCTAAGGTATGGTATTCTAGGCTATGACACATGTGAGGTTGGTATAGTCTGAGTTGTGGTATTCCATGCTATGACACCTGTCGATGGGTACAGTCTGAGATATGGTATTCCAGGCTAGGACATTTGTATGGTTGGGATTGTTTGTGCTGTGTGTGGATTTTCGTGGAGGTGGCCATAGAGGTAGGTTGGTCGTAGAGTATGTTGAGTACGTACTGGGTCGCCTTAGGAGCCAAGTGGGTTGAGTGTCTTTTCGTCCACATTTCGACTGAGGAGTGTTGTAGTGTGATTACCCACGGTTATGAATTTGGGGTTCATGTGTGAGGCTCGTTAAGTGGGTGTTGACTCATTGGAAAATTATGGGCACCAAATAGTGAGTTCGGCTGGCTCACTAGGTAGAAGTGTAATGACCCGCCCTTTTTCTATTAATTAAATCAGAGTATAATATATTTTTTTTAAATGAAAAAAGGGCAAATACGTCAAGACATGAGCTGAGTCCGTGTCCAAAGACCCGACCCTCAGTTGTCTTAATTCTAGCACACACATGGGTCAGCCCACCAAAAGTTTGTGCGTGCGCTAGCATAACACTTCTGAAATAAAAGGTGCGGAAATAACACTTGCATAATTATAATATCAAACATTTGATAACAATGATGGAAATTACTTAACCATTCAAATCGAAATATCAAACCAAATCCAAAATAGAAATTATCTAAGTTATTACATTATTTAATCCTATGAAATTACATAGTTCTATCAAAATGCCAAAATAAGAACTATGGGATCTTCAAGCATCTTTGGATCCATCTCTTCATCAAACATGGCAATCACTAGGTCCAGTTTCTTCTCATTTACCTGATCTGTGTTAATATCTAGGGAAAAATATACAGGCTTAGTTAACTTGTCCAGTAAGAAGTTTCGATCATAAAATGCACTAGGTGTAATGTCTCATAATAACATATATAAAGAGTAAACAAATGAGTAAAATCACAAGTAATGAAATAATTCTCAAAACACGACAAAAGATAACCAAAGCCTTCTAATCACAACATGATATGTCATGGGTGTCATGCATCAATGATATGTCCACCCATTCCCATGCATCAGATCATAACAAATCACTTCTAATAATGGTTCTTAGCATTTGCCACTTATGTCCACAACATTTGAGGCGGCAACCACCAGGGTGCTGTTACCCATCCACAAATTAATCGAGACTATTGGTGTGGTCTTCTCCCTCTGCGCACTGTTTCAGGACCTAACCAGGAGATATTTCGCCCAACTATGCCTTAACATTCATATCCAAGGACGGGCTCACAATCTAATATTTTTATAATAACTTTACATGGGTCCAAGTGAGGTCCGGACATTTCTTTCTTGGCTCAGTACTACCAACCCTCTCATGCAACCACGCATGGGGTAATGTGTGCAAACATGATGATAAAACCATGCATCAAATAGTTTATTTCATCAAACATCATTTATATATAACATAATGAATTCATAATAAAATTAAGATCTCATAAATCAATATTCAACAAAATCATTCACATCGTTGTGCTTCAGTAAAGTAGGAACTCCTACCTCATCTAAAGTGATCAACCAAAGAAGATTCACGAGTTTGTTCGAATGACGTCGGAATTACCCTCAACTCTTTTTGTCCATGTACATGTTCAAATCATAATTTGTAGGTTATTATCACATAAAGTCCTTGTCTAATCCGTGTAGGTTTATTCTAGACTTAAAGATCAACTGTATAATCTCCCAAGTCTAAAAGATTCAATTTTATATTTGATTTTAATAACAAATATACTAATTTTGTGAAATTGTTTCCATTTCAATCGACATATCGACACTGTCGATACATCGCCACTAGACATAGTCGACACATCAATGATCTCGATATGTCGATTGGACTCTGTTTGTTTCAATTCATATTTTCTAGTCCCATTTCAGATCCCATGTATCGACACAGTCGATACACCTAAAAGTACACATACCCAAGATGTCGAGCACGTCGACACATCCTCTAGTTTGATTCATTCACACTTATGTTTATTCTCTGTTCCTGATAGTACGTATCGACCCAGTCGATACATACACAGATTATATATTCGATATGTCGACTTTATCGACATGTCTTCTAAGTTTTGATTTATCAGTATTAACATTTGTACTATATTCACATACTGATATGTCGACATAGTCGATGCATCGTCCTTGAATCAATCCATTGTTTCAATTTCAGTACACTTAGACCGATTTTACATTTCCAGGCCGACATATCGATCTGGTGGATACATTGTACATAGAACTAGTTTCATTTCTACTCTATCATACCCAAGTCCATATATCAATCTGGTAGATATATCTTCCCGGCGTAACTTCAACATCTTAATCGTTCTTTTCCATTTCAGACATACCTAGACTGACACATCGACTTTGTCAATGGGTCGCTTCGAGATTAATCTATCATCTATTCGTTTCATTTTATTTCTGTCATACCCAGGCTGAGACATCGATACAAGCGATGTGTCATCCAGGGTCTGGTTCAATACTCCTAAATATCTCTTTAGTGCACCTTTTTCAGGACGACACATCGACAAGGTCGATATGTCGAATGAGTTGAGTCTAAAGTCTGGCCCCATTATCATAGCTTCTTTTTACTCATCATTCTTAGGTCATTTCTTTCCAGATCCATTCATACTTATTTTCTAATTATCCTAGTGTTATTAATTTATTAAAAGGGACCATAGATTCACCTATCTCAAGTAATTTATAGGTGTACCCGAAATGAGTGTAGATTGAAGTCCCTTGTCTCCTCGCTTTCATCCCTTCTAACTAACTCGATTCCTATTTCTCCATACAAGGTCTCTCCTTCATTTCCCGGAACAGAGAAAGTCCGTGAGGAGGTGAAAAAGGTTTCCGGGTCGAGTTGAGGGTTAGGATGCGAGTGAATGGTAAACTTTGGTGAGTAAGAGGGGTTCTCTGACAGTCTATTTCTCTTTTCTTCACTGTTCTTTCCTCTATTTTTCTTTTTTTATTTTTTCTTCCCTTTCCCTTTGTTTTCTCTTCATTTCATCTTCATAATTTAATTACCTTTGATTCTTAATTGAGATTTTTGGAAGATAGGAATCGACAGCATGAATTCCCATGCATAGAAAAAATGGAAGGTTTGGGCGGTGATAGACAAAGCCTTTGCTGAAACTGTTCTGGCTACTCGAGACATTGACCTGTTGATATGTTGATCGATTTGATTGTGTAACACCCTGCCCTTTTTCACTCGCTTTCCGAAAATCAGAGTCTATTTTTTGTTTTTTTAATGAAGAGTGAGATAAAGAGTGGGACGTCACGACGCGAGTTAACTCCAAACTTCTAAAGTCCGACCCTTAACTGGCCAACCCTAAGTTTGCATGGACTAAGTCCATGAATACGGTTCACACATAATATAAACATGAGGGTTATATCATAAACTGCGGATTATAATAGACCTAGATCTATTCATTTTTAGATAGCAAAGTACTCCGTCAATTATAAATGATTAACTTAACTTAAATAACCAAAGTAACCATTCACAAACCATAGCAAATATCTAAATTATTACATGCCCGGAGTCTAGTTACTCAAATTACATGTCCAAGAGTAACATAAATAAAATATAATCCAATCACATAGCCAAGCTCCTATGCTTGGCTCCGATCACGTTCATCATCCCTTTCCTTTCCTGTATCATTCACTAGAGTAGAAGTAGGGCGTTAGAACAACGCGCCTAGTAGGAATTCCATTTAGGATCTACACATGGTTAGTACAAATCATATATAATAACATAATGTCAAAACCATATAAAACAATGCCATGTCATGATGTCAAATGCAATGAGTCCCACCCGTCACAAGTACATATAACCTCTTGATGGGATTCTCATCATCAAGGTACCCCCACATAGGTCTTTCGGATGCCCCGACGGAGTGTGGCCCCTCCAGTTACCTCTTGATGGAAAATGCACATCAAGGTACACCCACATAGGTCTTTCGGATGCCCCGACGGAGTGTGGCCCCTCTGGTTACATATCCTTCACCCCATGCCATGCATGAGATGCTAATGAAACACATGCTATTTTATATTATAAACATAGCATTAAAACTGACATTTGGAACATATCTTTTACAACATAAATTCATCAAAATAAGATAAAAACCATCATACATAAACCCATGGTTTCAAAAAGATAGAATCCTACCAAAGACCACTATAGTGTCCTTGCTTCTTTATCCGGCAACCGATCACCATCGTGCACCGCTTGTGAGGTCCCGTCACCTTATTACACAACAATCAATCAAACCATGTTCTATTTGATTTCAATTTATGTCTAAGTCCATAAACCCAACTTTGTGGGGTTCGGCCATACACTATGGCCGAACCTGTAATACCCTAGATTTTTCAATATATCAATATTTACGAAAATGCCCTTGGATTTATAAATTGAAGGGTTACAATTATAGATGAGAAAAATGGTGAGACCCATTGCTCAATGTACTTGTATAAGGTTTAAATTAAGTTAAATGGGCAAGGTACATTTATTTGGGTCAAAAAGGTTAAATGGGTCAAAGGACCCAAATGGGACCCAATGTGTCGCGGTTGACATGTTTGATCATTAGGTAAGCTTAAAGGTTAATTTGGTTAAGATGAATCAATTAATTGAGTTTGGATTGAGTGGAAATAAATGATGGAGTTTGGATAGAGTTGAATTTGTTGGTTGAGTTAGATTAAATGATTGAGTGGGATTAAAAGGTAGAGGTAATTAAATGGTTGAGTTGAGTAAATTGGTGAGTTAAATTAAGTGTGAGTGAGGTGTGTAGATGAAAGGTGAGTGGGTTGATTTCAAATTTCAAACGTTGGCTGCATAGATACTCCATGCATGTAACTCTTAAGATAGAAATAAGTGATAATGGCGTTACATGGAGTTACAAAGGTGAGAGGGGTATTTCAAATTCAAGTTTATATGCACGTTGGAAATGGCATAAGAGTTTATTGTTTGGGTCTTCAAAGAGACAGCCAATGGGGTGGCCGTTTGAGAGTTACAATGTAATACCCTGCCCCAGATTAGGCGTGTTTTAGCTTGTTAATTCCTGTTTAATCGGTTAATCTCAAAGATTACGGTTAGGGCTTCGAGGGAAGCCCAGCTGAGGCCCAATCCGAGTTCGTGAGCTCAGTGATCCGGCTCGTCGAGCTGGAGGGGCATTTTGGTAATTTACCACTTTTAGTTATTATTTTATGAATATTGTTGAGATGTGTATATTATTGGTGGATAATATTCTCCTTAATAAAGGATTTACATTTCTGATTTTTAAATAATTTTATTTCCAGAAAATGGTATTTAAATCCCGCCCGTCAAAACCCCGAAAGGGAGTATTAATTATTTTACAGAGTTTTGAAAATGAAATAAATTTTGAAATTAGTATTTTATGGTAGACCATTTTAAGAATGGTCTAGTTATTTCATTTCACCTCAAAATGATGTCTCTAAATTGTTTATTTTAACAATTCTTTATTTAAGTAAATAGTATAAATTTATGGTTTTTATTTAAATAAATGGTTATGAATAAGAGTTAAATTCCAAAAATTTTATGGTGATTAAGATTTTTAAAACTCAACCTATCTGTAAGGTTGGATTACATTTTTGAGCTTTTGAAATTATCTTTTTAGTTAAAAATCCAGTTTTTGACAAAATGGGGCCCTTTTTGCAAAAATGGAGACTGTGGAGGGCTGATTCGCAAAAACCAAAAAATTTACTGTAGCAGCGTCAGCGGCGTGCTGCGGCCTGCTCGACCCGATTTTCTAGCGTCGTCCCGTCCCATCGCATGCGCACCGGATTTCCAGGCCAAAAACCTATATAAACCGGCTTAGCCTTCGGTTTTTAACTCCCACAAACCTTCTTCTCTCCTCTCTGTCTCTATTCTCAGCCAAAACCCAGACCGGCCAACTCTCTATTTTGTAAATAGTACCTTAATAGGGAAAATTTTTCAAAAATCCGGATTTCAGCCAAGGAATTTAATTCAAGATAACCATTGCATTCCCCTTTCAATTTCGATCGGTTTTGAATCAAGAAATTTTGAATTTGGCTCTGTTTTCAATAAGAAAAATGATTTCAAAGTTTAGGGAAAATTCTAGGGTTCCTCGTATCAGTTAGCTTCCGGTGCTAAGATCGGATGGCTTACTGAGTTTCAAAGCTCCAAACCTCTCCCTATGGAAAGAGGACTCCCGGAGGAATCCATCGGACCGGTCAGATGTAAAAACCGAATCCAGAAAATCCCCCATTTTCAAATCCATTTTTCACTGTTCCCGGCCGTTCACTATCTGTTACAGACAGTGAACCGGAGGAAGAAGAAGAGAAAAAAAAAATTTATTTGATATTATTGTTCCTTGTGATTTTTAATGTCAGTTCCCATTGAAAAAAAATGAATAAATAATTGAATAAATAAATATTATTATTTTATTCAAAAAAAAAATTATTTGATATTATTGTTCCTTTTGATTTTTAATGTCGTTCCCATTGAAAAAAAAATGAATAAATAATTGAATAAATAAATACTATTATTTTATTCAAAAAAATTTATTATTTCGTTATATTATGTGATGTGATGATTAGTACCCCTTTTTGTTAATTAAAGTTGTACTAACCCTATTCTCTTATTACTTATAGTGTAAATACTATTGTATCCGCTTTTAGGCCGACCCTATTGGTCGGGCACTGAGTGATTCACTTTCAAGCCGACGCTATATAGTCAGGCACTAGGTGACCTCGAGGCCTACTCAAAATGTCAGATCTGGTCCTATCCAGAAGACAACCGAGAAGTGACCCGAGGATCTAGACCTAACTCAATAAGTCAATCAATGCCCAGAAGACAATATGAGTTTTGGACTGAGCCCCTTTTTATTTATTATTATATTGTGGATTATGATAATATAAAAAGGATAGAAACCCAGTAGGAGACTCAATTCCATATACCTCAGATATTTTGGAAAAACGTGAGATTTCAAAATACTACTCGTGTGTATGTATTTGATCTATATATTGATTGTGCACTTGTGTGTTGTTTGAACAGAGACCGCGTAAACCACACATAACGGTGAGGGAACTAACTCTACAGATTTTGCAAATAGGTTTTATGATGAGATAAGTATTGAGCAATGAGTGGTTTCAATTTTGATAAATCCACCCATGTGCCTATACACGATACACTATGGTAAGAGTGCTGATGTTGATTGAAATATTACGATGTTGATCGTATGAGTATGTAAGACTGCTTCCACGTACCTGGGCTATTGAACCAATATCGACCATATGAGAGATGGTTTATGTCTACTGGATCATGGGCGGACCATGTTGTCGTCAGTTGCTGACTTGAGGGTGTCAGTATAGGCTAAGTTAGAGCCGGATATGTACTTGCAAGGATGTATTTTAACTGTGTCGGGACTTAATACTGGTCTCAGCGTAGTCGGCAGGCTATGCTTATTGTTATCAAGCATGTGATATTATTGAACGTTGCTAACCTGTTATTTTACTTAAACTGCATTGTTATATTTCCTTCACTGGGCTAGTTAGCTCACACCACTCACCTTTCAGGCGATGAACCCGAGGAGGAGGACCCTCTCTTTCAGGCTTAGGGCAATTAAGCTAAAGCAGTGTTTTGGGATTCCCCCGGAGGGGAATGCCCTGATCCTTTTCTGTTCGTTCTTGGAACCATTGACTTTTATTAAGTACCGGATGCGGTACTTAATTTGTGTTAATTTGATGTAATAGGCTATGTTGCCTTTGTTGTAATTTGAGGCAATGTTTTGCATGTTGAAATCAATGGTTGATTTTCTTATGCTATGTGTTGATGTTGTTGATGTCTATTTTATGGGGTAGGCATATGGTACATGTTTGAGTCCACATGATGGGATCATGTGTGACCCTTGGGCCCAACTGTTGATCCGACCCAATTAGATTGCTTATGCTTGTGGTTTAGTTCACTTATCAAAAAAAAAAAAAAAAATTAGTCTCGTTCCGGGCCTACCCTTCGGGTCGGGGCGTGACAGCTTGGTATCAGAGCGTAGGCTCAACTCTAGGACTGTAATGGGTTACTACCTAGTTAGACTTGCTTTTGCCTTAGTATTGCTATTGTTTTTGACATTTTCTTGTTTGGTGATACAGATATGTCAGGCAATACCGAGTATTTCCAGGGGACCCCTAGCGACCCCATCGTCGTAGATTCTTCAGATGATTCGGTGTGCCCAACTTTGATGAAGTTGTACCTAGAGAAGAAGTAGAAGTAGCGTCCCCAGAGTACCATGTTGGTGCTGTTTCAGAGGAGAAAGAGGGAGATATCCCGATTCCAGAAGAGTCCGTGGGGGAGAACGGCTCACCCGAATATGTTCCGGCTACTCCACCCTTGGACGAGTATCCAGATTATATGTGTGAGCTCTGCAACCAGGAGGGGCACAACCATATATACTGCCCCTATCCGACTGGTATCATTTGCCCTGTTTGCGGACTCCGTGGACACGGGAGTGCAAGGACTAACTGTCCTTATGTTGGAGGGCCAGGGATTATACCCTGCCTAACGTTCGGAGTGTTCAGACACAAGTCTGAGGCCTGTCCGGACAACTTCTATTACTTTGGTGATGAGGCAGGATCTTCTTCGGAAGATTAGATTAGTGCTTGTTGGGGGCTTCAGGGAGTTTTATTTTGTAAGGGTTGAGTTTTGTTATTTTGAAGGGTTTTCATACCCTACTAACCCTTGTACTTGTATTTGAAATTTTTGAATGAATTCTAATGAGATTATTGCAACTTGTGTGTTTTCCTTTAATAAAGATCTTAAAATTGGTTAATGATATTTACAAGTGTAAATAACAGATGTCAGGACCCAATGCAAATGGAACCAATTTTCGTGGGAGGAGGACTGGTCTTCCACCCCGTAACCTATCCAACGAGGCGATACGAGCGGCGGTTGAAGCATTTCAGCAGATAGCTGAAAACATGCGACGTCCGCCAATCCAAACGCCAGAGGAGAGAGCCACCTTGGCTCTCAAAGAGTTCAAGCGTCTGAACCCGACTAGCTTCTCGGGAACAGAGGACCCCAACGCTGCGAGGAACTGGCTAACTCAGATTAGCCGAATCCTCAACACCCTAGCGATCGCTGACCATTTGTGAGTGACTTGGTGACTTACCAGCTTGAAGGGAACGCCTACGAATGGTGGGAAGCGAAGAGCTTGGTTCGTAATCACAAGCCGATGACTTGGGAGGAGTTCTTTACAGCCTTTTTGGCCCGTTACTTTCCGAAGACGGTGAAGGAAGCGAGGAAGAGAGAGTTCCTCAATATCCAGCAAGGTTCAGACACCGTGGCACAGTATGCCATGCGCTACATCGACTTGATGCAGTTTGTGCCGTGGGTTGCAGCCAATGAGGAGGAGAAGATCCAGCACTTCGAGAAAGGGCTTTGACCCTCCTGCAGCGGCAAGTGGCCAGCTTAGTGTTCAACACTCTGGAGGAGATCATCGAGCACGCTTCGAAGGTGGAAGCAGTAGATTCCATCAACCGGAGCACTGATGGCACCCAGAAACCTTCTTCCAACAAGAAGGCGAGGTTCAACCAGCAGAAGAGGCCCTTCTTCAAGAAGAGCCAACCTAGTGTGGGCTAGTCAAGTCGGTCTGACTCTCGGCCAGTCGTGTGCTACACCTGCAATCAGCCGGGGCATACTTCTAAGTTCTGCCAATCCAGAGGAGAGAAGGCGTGCTTTCACTGCCAGCAGACCGGGCACCTGTTCAAGGATTGTCCTTTTTTCTGGTAAGACGGCACATTCGCAAGGCGTCAGAGTTTCCTTCTCTGTGGCGCAACCATTTGTCGGCAGAGGTTCTCAGCAGACTTCCAGAGGTTCAGTGGCACCGAGGAACGAACCACCTCGGAACGATCAGGGGAGAGGACGAGGGCGTCCTCAGAAGGAAGAACCGGTGGAGAACACGGTGATGGAAGGTACCCTCAATCTTTTCAGTCTTTTGGCTCGAGTGTTGTTTGATACCGGTGCTTCGCATTCCTTTATCTCTAGAACTTGTTGTGTTAGATTGGGTTTGAAACTGGTAGAAGTAGTTAACACGCTAATGGTAGTTTCACCTTTGGGTAAGAAGGCTTTGGCAAACCAAGAATGTAGATCTTGTGTCTTGAAGATTAGTGGAGTGGAGTTGTCCTATTATTTTCTGGTGTTGGAAATGACTAACTTTGACATCATCCTTGGTATGGATTGATTGTCTGTTTTTGGTGTCTTGATAGACTGCTCTCAGAGGAGAATTCGTGGGGTCTCCTCAACCGGTGAGAGGTTTATGGAGAAGTTAGTACCCTATGAAAAGATGAGAGTCACTTTCTTTGGCCTTAGGGCGTATCCCGGTAGTGTGGTGGCAAGCATGGGATGGGAAGATGTAGGTGGTATAGAGTCTGTTGCTCCTCGGGTGGTGTGTGAGTTCATGGATGTTTTTCCTGACCAATTGGCTGGGCTACCTCCACGCCGAGAGATAGAGTTTGTTATAGACCTACAGCCAGGAACATCTCCAATTTCCATGGTACCTTATCGGATGGTGCCGGCAGAGCAGAGAGAGCTAGCTACGTAGGTAGAAGAGCTTCTTAGTCTTGGCTTTATCCGTTAGAGCAACTCGCCGTGGGGCGCACCTGCTCTCTTTGTGAAGAAGAAGGATGGATCGATGAGGATGTGTATAGATTACCGGCGGCTTAACCAGGTAACTATTAAGAATAAGTATCCGTTGCCTATAATAGACGACCTCTTTGATCTTTTGAGGGGATCCAAGTGTTTTTCGAAAATCGATTTGAGGTTGGGTCACCATCAGTTGCGGATTTGAGAGGAAGACATTCCAAAGACTGCTTTCCGGACGCAGTATGGTTTGTACGAGTTTGTGGTGATGCCTTTCGGTTTGACGAACGCGCCAGCCATGTTTATGGACTTGATGAATCACGTGTTTCGACCGTATCTGCGAGAGTTCGTGATAGTCTTCGTCGATGATATCTTGATCTTTTCGTCATCAGAGGAGGAGCATGAGCGTCATCTATGGATTGTTCTTCAGACTCTTCGAGAGCATCAGCTGTTTGCTAAGCTGAGCAAATGTGAGTTTTGGTTGACTCAAGTGCAGTTTCTGGGACATGTGGTGTCTCCAGGAGAAATCTCGGTAGAACCAGCGAAGGTAGAGACCGTGAAGACTTGGGAGAGTCCCAAGATCGTGTTCGAGATCCAGAGCTTTCTGGGATTAGCAGGATATTACCGAAAGTTTATTCCGCGCTTCTCTCAGATCGCGGTACCGATGACGTGGCTGACGAGGAAGAACGTCAAGTTCGAGTGGAGCTAAGCTTGTGAGAAAGCATTCCAGGAGCTGAAGGAGAAGTTGACGACGTCTCCAGTGTTGGTGATACCCGAGCAAGGACGAGGTGACGATGTTTATTGCGACGCATCCAAGTTTGGTTTGGGTTGTGTGCTGATGCAAGAGGGGAAGGTAGTAGCTTATTGTTCCAGGCAATTGAAGGGACATGAGCAGAACTACCCGACTCATGATTTGGAGTTGGCAGCTATTGTATTCTCGTTAAAGTTGTGGAGACATTACTTATATGGTGAGAAGTTTAATGTGTTTTCTGATCACCATAGTCTCAAGTATATCTTCACTCAGAAAGACTTGAATATGAGGCAGCGAAGATGGATAGAGTACTTGGGAGATTATGACTTCAGTCTCTCCTATCACCCAGGGAAATCCAACGTAATGGTCGATGCCTTGAGCAGGAAGTCTCACAGCGACGTGGCAAGGATGGCATCCTTGCAGTGGAAGATGCTCGAAGCTCTGTCCGAGTACGATCTGGAGCTGATCGAAGGAAGCGGGTCAGCAAGAATCCATAGTTTGGTTCTGCAACCCGAGGTAGTTAGATTGGTGTTGGAAGGACAACAGAGCGACCCAAAAGTGAAGGAGTTGGCAACTCAGCTTTCAGGAGGAGCGACTCTAAAGGAATGGAAGATCAAAGCGGATGAAAGTCTGACTTTAAAAGATAGACTGTTTGTGCCAAAGACGGACGAGTGCAGGAGAAAGGTGCTTGATCACTTTCATCGATCTCGCTTTTCGGTGCATTCTGGTGGAACGAAGATGTATCGTGACTTGCAGCGACTTTTTTGGTGGAAAGGTATGAAGCGTGAGGTAGCAGATTTTGTGTCCAAGTGCCTAACTTGTTAACAAGTGAAGGCGGAACATCAACAACCTGGCGGAAAGATGCAACCTTTGGAAGTGGCTGAATGGAAGTGGGAGCATATCATGATGGATTTTGTAACTGGTTTTCCTAAGTCTCCTTAAAAGAATGACGCTATTTGGGTAATAGTCGATTGATTGACGAAGTCAGCTCATTTTCTGCCTATCAAAAAGACGGATTCTTTGGCTACCCTAAGCAGATTGTATTTGAAGGAGATAGTCAGATTGCATGGAGTGCCTGTATCCATTGTATCTGATAGAGACCCATGGTTCGTGTCAAGGTTTTGGCAAGGATGACTAGAAGAGTTGGGGACTAAGCTGTGCTTCAGCACTGCTTTTCACCCTCAGACGGATGGTCAGTCAAAAAGAACCATTCAAACCTTAGAGGATATGCTGAGAGCTTGTGTGATGGATATGCAGGGAAGTTGGGAAGATCATTTGCCTTTGATCGAGTTCGTATACAACAACAGTTATCACTCCAGTGTGCAGATGGCACCCTACAAGGCTCTGTATGGCAGACCTTACAGGTCACCTCTTTGTTGGACGGAGGTAGGAGACAAAGCACTGCTAGGACCTGATCTAGTGCGTGAGACGTCAGAGCAAGTTGAAGTGATCAGACAACGTCTCAAGACAGCCCAGAGCAGATAAAAGAGTTATGCTGACAAAAGGCGACGACCTTTGGAGTTTGCAGTTGGCGACCGAGTTTTCTTACGTGTGGCACCACGCCATGGGGTGCAGCGGTTCGGGCGTAAGGGAAAACTATCACCTCGATATGTTAGACCCTTTGAGATCTTGAAGAGGATAGGTGAAGTGGCCTATCAGTTGGATCTTCCTCAGGCTTTGGAGAGAGTACATAGTACGTTCCAAGTGTCTATGTTAAGGAAGTACGAGCCTGACCCGTCGCATGTGATCAGTTTTGAAGATATCGAAGTGTCAGAGGACTTAACTTTTGAAGAAACACCAGTCAAGATTCTAGAACATTGGACTCAAGAGCTCAGGAGGAAGTCTATACCTCTAGTGCGAGTGCTGTGGCAACATCGCGACGTGCAACATGAGACATGGGAACCTGAATCGACGATGCAGAAGCTGTACCCTGGCTTGTTCATAGGCCAAGAAGGTAATGTTTGTTTTAAATTTCGGGACGAAATTTTCTTTTAGGGGGGTAGGATGTAATACCCTGCCCCAGATAGGCGTGTTTTAACTTGTTAATTCCTGTTTAACCGGTTAATCTCGAAGATTACGATTAGGGCTTCGAGGGAAGCCCAGCTGAGGCCCAATCCGAGTGCGTGAGCTCAGTGATCCGGTTCGTCGAGCTGGAGGGGCATTTTGGTAATTTACCACTTTTAGTATTATTTTATGAATATTGTTGATATGTGTATATTATTGGTGGATAATATTCTCCTTAATAAATGATTTACATTTCTGATTTTAAAATAATTTTATTTTCAGAAAATGGTATTTAAATCCCGCCCGTCAAAACCCCGAAAGGGAGTATTAATTATTTTAAAGGGTTTTGAAAATGAAATAAATTTTGAAATTAGTATTTTATGGTAGACCATTTTAAGAATGGTCTAGCTATTTCATTTCACCTCAAAATGATGTTTCTAAATTGTTTATTTTAACAATTCTTTATTTAAGTAAATAGTGTAAATTTATGGTTTTTATTTAAATAAATGGTTATAAATAAGAGTTAAATTCCAAAAATTTTATGGTGATTAAGATTTTTAAAACCCAACCTATCTGTAAGGTTGGATTACATTTTTGAGCTTTTGAAATTATTTTTTTAGTTAAAAATCCAGTTTTTGACAAAATGGGGCCCTTTTTGCAAAAATGGAAAATGTGGAGAGCTGATTCACAAAAACCAAAAAATTTACTGTAGCAGCGTCAGCGGCGTGCTGCGGCCTGCTCGACCTGATTTTCCGGCGTCGTTCCGTCCCATCGCATGCACACCGGATTTCCCGGCCAAAAACCTATATAAACCGGCTTAGCCTTCGGTTTTTAACTCCCACAAACCTTCTTCTCTCCTCTCTATCTCTATTCTCAGCCAAAAGCCAGACCGGCCAACTCTCTGTTTTGCAAACAGTAGCTTAAGAGGGAAAAATTTTCAAAAATCTGGATTTCAGCCCAGGAATTCAATTCAAGGTAACCACTGCATTACCCTTTCAATTTCGATCGGTTTTGAATCAAGAAATTTAAATTCGGCTCTGTTTTCAGTGAGAAAAATGATTTCAAAGTTTAGGGAAAATTCTAGGGTTCCTCGTATCAGTGAGCTTCTGGTGCTAAGATCGGATGGCTTACTGAGTTTCAAAGCTCCAAACTCTCCCTATGGAAAGAGGACTCCTGGAGGAATCCATCAGACCGGTCAGATGTAAAAATCGAATCCAGAAAATCCCCCATTTTCAAATCCGTTTTTCACTGTTCCCGGCCGTTCACTGTCTGTTGCAGACAGTGAACCGGAGGAAGAAGAAGAGAAAAAAAAAAAAAGGAAAAAAAAATATTTTTATTTGATATTATTGTTCTTTGTGATTGTTAATGTCAGTTCCCATTGAAAAAAAAAATAAATAAATAATTGAATAAATAAATATTATTATTTTATTCAAAAAAATATTTTTATTTGATATTATTGTTCCTTGTGATTTTTAATGTCAGTTCCCATTGAAAAAAATGAATAAATAATTGAATAAATAAATATTATTATTTTATACAAAAAAAAAATTATTTTCTTAGATTATGTGATGTGATGATTAGTAGCCTTTTTTGTTAATTAAAATTGTACTAACCCTCTTCTCTTATTACTTATAGTGTAAATACTATTGTATCCGCTTCCAGGCCGACCTAATTGGTCAGGCATTGAGTGATTCACTTTCAGGCCGACGCTATATAGTCGGGCACTGGGTGACCTCGAGGCCTACTCAAAATGTCAGATCTGGTCTTATCCAGAAGACAACCGAGAAGTGACCCGAGGATCTAGACCTAACTTAATAAGTCAATCTGGCCAATGCCCAGAAGACAATATGAGTTTTGGACTGAGCCCCTTTTTATTTATTATGATATTGTGGATTATGATAATTTAAAAAGAATAGAAACCCAATAGGAGACTCAATTCCATATACCTCAGATTTTTTTGGGAAAACGTGAGATTTCAAAATACTACTCGTGTGTATGTATTTGATTTGTATATTGATTGTGCACTTGTGTGTTGTTTGAACAGAGACCGCGTAAACCACACATAACGGTGAGGGAACTTAACTCTACAGATTTTGCAAACAGGTTTTATGATGAGATAAGTATTGAGCAATGAGTGGTTTCAATTTTGACGAACCCACCCATGTGCCAATACACGATGTACTATGGTAAGAGTGCTGATGTTGATTGAAATATTACGATGTTGATCGTATGAGTATGTAAGACTGCTTCCACGTACCTGGGCTATTGAACCAATATCGGCCATATGAGAGATGGTTTATGTCTACTGGACCATGGGCGGACCATGCTGTCATCAGTTGCTGACTTGAGGGTGTCAGTATCGGCTAAGTTAGAGCCGGATATGTACTTGCAAGGATGTATTTTGACCGTGTAGGGACTTAATACTGGTCTCAGCGTAGTCGGCAGGCGTTACAGTGGATGATGGCAGTGTTTGATGATGTTGATGTATTACTTGATATTATGCTTATTGTTATCAAGCATGTGATATTATTGAACTGTTGCTAACCTGTTATTTTACTTAAACTGCATTGTTATATTTCCTTCAGTGGGCTAGTTAGCTCACACCACTCACCTTTCAGGCGATGAACCCGAGGAGGAGGACCCTCTCTTTCAGGCTTAGGGCGATTAAGCTAAAGCAGTGTTTTGGGATTCCTCCGGAGGGGAATGCCCTGATATTTTTCTGTTGGTTCTTGGAACCGTGGACTTTTATTAAGTACCGGATGCGGTAGTTAATTTGTGTTAATTTGATGTTTTGATGTAATAGACTATGTTGCCTTTGTAGTAATTTGAGACAATGTTTTGCATGTTGAAATCAATGGTTGATTTTTTTATGCTATGTGTTGATGTTGTTGATGTCTATTTTATGGGGTAGGCATATGGTACATGTTTGAGTCCACATGATGGGATCATGTGTGACCCTTGGGTCCAACTGTTGATCCGGCCCAATTAGATTGCGTATGCTTGTGGTTTAGTTTACTTATCAAAAAAAATAAAAAATCAGTCGCGTTCTGGGCCCACCCTTCGGGTCGGGGCGTGACATACAAATACAAGGGGTGATGTTTTAAAATTTGGTTTGTTAAGTTACAAAAAATGTTGGCATGTAGGAATTTCATCTCCAAGATGAAACTCCCACATAAATATTTGATGAAAGGTGGCTGTTATGGATTACCCATTTCAAACAAAAACCGTTGGAGCTTATGGGAGTTTTATTTCAAAAGGAACTCCCACATGCAAGGGTAATGAGAGATGAATAATGGAGAGAATGCAAACAACCACAAGGATATGCATAGGGACGTTGGAACATGGAAAGGTTTCATCTTAAAATGAAACCCCCATTTGGTTGTTAATGAGAGAAGGAGCTAAGGAGGGGGGTTACACAAATACAACCCAAAGAGACATTGGATGCTTGGGGAGGTTTCATTTCATAGATGAAACCCCCATGTAAGCATAAAGGACATTGGTTAATATGGGAGTTACATGTGAGGTTAACTTGAGGCTGAATTTGATTAGCCAAAAGAAGTCATTTTTCTATCACTACCTCTCTCTCCCTTGGTCGTCCTCCATCCCTCCAAAACCAAGAACAATAGCTGGTTACTGATTTGCAATCAGTCCTTGGTTGATTTCTTTCACCAAGACAAAAGCACACATTGAGCAAAGGAGTTTGGCACCAAGGTTTAAGATCAAAGTTTCCTTTCTCTCTCTTTCTCCCTCAAATCCATATCATCTGGCTGAAGTATTCCAAGGAGATTGCAGCGAGGTTGATCTCAGTTAGGAGAACAAGAGGGAAGAGGGAAGGCTAAGGATCTAAAAGGAGTCAAAGAACCGAAGGAATCACGGTGTTGGTAAGTGCACTTTGAACCCTTGTTAAATAAGTTGGTTAAGGAAATGTGATCCGGCCATTGTATGGCCAGATCCATCAATGGTTTAGATCAAGTATTGTGCTAGTTTTATATAACAAAACATGGACCATAGGTTTCGGCCCCTTTGGATGGCCAAACCCCATGAAAAGATTTAGTGAAGTTTAGGGTTTTTAAGGGATAAAATCCATATTATGTTTTGGAAGGTGTAAAGGATTTTTATATGGAAAGAAGGTTACTGTTTTGGACCAGTTATGAGATGGCTGAATCATGTAGTTTTCATGGTTAAAATGTAGAGCCTAATATGTATATAACTGATGGAATTATTGTGTTAAGAGAACCATAGGGCTCGGCCATGTGTATGGCCGAACCTCGTGGACTGTTTTGAGGGGGGATTTGGATTAAAATCATGTTGGAAGCTATGATTTGTTTTATGCTATGTTATGGGTTTAATATTAATTTGATCAACCATGATAAATGATGGAAAGTAGGACATAAATCAGATTGGTGAGGTTCGGCCATGAACTATGGCCGAACCCCACTAATGGTCATTGGTGACCCTAGTGTGTAGCTAATTATGTGATTAAAGATGTGTGAAAGAATGATTTAAAGGATCAAATAAAGATGGTGAGGCTCGGCCATGTGTATGGCCGAACCCCACCAAGGTGGTTTAGTTATGATTATTGATGTTAAGGAAAATTAAACAAAAGGTTAGTCCAAATGGCATAGTTGTAATTATGGATGAAATGATCAAAGATAAAAAGATCATATGATTGGATATATGGGCCAAAACCAAAGTGGTAAGGTTCGGCCATGATGTATGGCCGAACCCTACCAAGGTTCATTTGGAGGTTTGGTTTAATTGTATGGTTGTAATTAAATGAAAGAGAGACCAAATTGTAAATAGGTGAGGTTCGGCCATGGGGTATGGCCGAACCCCACAAAGTGGATTTTTGGGACTTAGATTAAGTTGGAATCTTATGGTTAAAAGCTTGACTTGCTGTTATATAAATAAGGTATCGGGATTGCTTGAACGGTGCACAAAGTCGTGATCAGTTGACGGTTTAAAAGAACGGTCAAACTAAGTGAACATTGTGTAGGTTTCCTACCTTTATTGTAACCACATTTCTATTTGCTGTTTTATGTTGATTTCGATAAGTTATATGAATGTAAAATTATGTTTCTAAATGGCATGTTTGCATAGACATCTCATGCATGGCATGGGATGATGTTGTTGTAACCGGAGGCTACACTCCGTCGGGGTGTCTGAAAGACCACTGTGGGGTACCTTGATGATGAGAATCCCATCAAGAGGAATCCGGAGGCCACACTCCGTCGGGGCGTCCGAAAGACCACTGTGGGGTACCTTGACGATGAGAATCCCGTCAAGAGAAGGCTATGTAGAATGGTGATGGGTGGGACTCATTACATGTTCATTTCATACATAGCATGTTTTTATGGAATTTTGTCACACATGTATTATTATATTATTTGCATGTTTTTAAACTAACCTTGTGGCAGCCCTATTCGGAAACACTACTGGGCGCGTTGATCTAACGCCCAATCTCTACCCTTAGTGGATGACGCAGGAAAGACAAGGAGTGAGGATCGAGAAGGGGACCAAGCAAAGGAGCTTGGGCGGTTTGAATGATTTGAATGGATTTTGAATGGACTATTTACGGACTTGTTATTTGAATTATTTGGACAATGTAATTTGGTAATTAGATTTGTTGGCATATAATAAGTAGTTAAGTAGATGCTATGGTTTGATTTATTTTGGATGGTTGGATTCAACGATTAGTTACGATTATTTTAGTAATTTTGGAGAATATGATTATGTGCTTTGCTATCTAATGATGTAAAATGGAGTAGTCATAGGATCTATTATAACCATCAGCTAGATTAAGATTAAGTTTATTCTGCAAGTTTATTGTACCATGTGTGGATCAGTTCTGATGGACTTAGTCCATACGCACATGGGCTTGGCCAGTTAAGGGTCGGATTTTAGAAGTCCGAATTTAACTCGCGTCGTGACACTCCTCCCCGATCACTTGAGTATTTATTATATAAAAAAAAAAAAAACTCTGATGATTAGAGTGAAAAGGACGGGGTGTTACAGAACCTCACCTCTTTTGTTTTAGTTCCCTCCTTTGAGTTCTTTGATCTTTTAAGTTCAATCATTCATCACCAAATCAATCCTTTAAACTCTTAGCATAAAGCCATAAACCAACCTTAGTGGGGTTCGGCCATACAACATGGCCGAACCTCACTCATTCGAGTTTGGTCCCTCTTTGTAATCCTTTGATCCAAAATCTTGCCATTTTTGAATCATAACTCTAATCACTTATACAATAATTATTAAACATTATTAACCACTTAAGTCCACAAAACTTTTCTCATGGGGTTCGGCCATACACCATGGCCGAACCCATGGTCTATCATTTCCTCCCATAGTTACACATTTGCCATTATTCCCATCACTTCATGCTTAGGTCCAAAATTGATCATAAACTAGATTCATAAGTGGTTCATAAATCACGACATAAAACTCCAATAATTCTGTTTATCCCTTGTTTTGATAACCCCTTCCTTTACACATACATAGAACCACAAATGACCTATTTAAGAAGGTTCATGGGGTTCGGCCATACACCATGGCCGAACCCTATGATGTCTAAATTCCAATTTTTTTCCATTGAATCATTTACCCTTCTTAGGTCCATAAAACAAGGTCCTTTAAAAAAAATCCTTAACATGCATCTACCATTTTCATGTTTTGAAGCCCATTAAAATATTAAACAATCCACATAATTCAATAGCTAAGAAAACCCTAAATCCATAAATATTACTTGGTGCGATTCGGCTATACAACATGGCCGAACCTTACCCTTTGGCTTTGTGCCCTTTTTTTCCATTCTTTATACATAGCTAATGTCTTTAACAATACCTCCCTTTTAAATCCTTTTAAAACATCATAACATAAACTCATGAATTTTACCCTTCAAACTCCATTTAAAATTAACCAATGTTCTTTCATGGGGTTCGGCCATGCACTATGGCCGAACCCTATGGTTCCTCTGTTCCATTAAAATACTACAATCATCCCCCAATTTTCTTCCATGGGGTTCGGCCATACACCATGGCCGAACCCTATGGTTCCTTACTTTAAACCAAATTTAATTAAAATACCTACTGCTTCCACGACTCCTCCGGCTTTCCTTTGCTCCGTAGACTCTGATTTTCGGAAAGCGAGTGAAAAAGGGTGGGGCGTTACAGATTGTCTTTTCCTCGATATATCGATCCACGACACATCTACCTGGTCGACGTATCGTCTTGTAACACCCCGAATTTTCATCACTTATAATATATTGGATTTGGTCTATTTTGAATTGCAAATTGATTGAATTTAAGATTAATAATTGAAATGGACCCTAGATGGGTAAGGAGTTGGGTCAATTACCCAATTAAGATCCAATGGATCATGGATAGGATTTGATTTGAAAGCGTAATAGCCCGAATTTTCGAATCAATATATATTTGGCATTTATTAATTTTAATTTGAATTTTGACATGATGGAATACCAAATGGATCAAAAGTTGGGACAAGGGTCCAAGAATGGCCCAATTGGGCCATGGATTGGATGAAATCCATTTAATGGGTCAATGAGGACTAAGCGGGTCAACGATGGTCAAAGTGGGCCCAATCACTATGTGGGACCCAATGGATCCAAATTGGTCCAAACTCTAAGGTAAAGGGTAGAAAATAATTTGGTTGGGCCGTGGGCCCAATGGTGGCCCAATTGATTTAAAAAGGATGAATTGGAATTAAACCCTCTAAGTTAGTAATGAAATGAAATGACATGACCAAATGGGGCC
Organism: Chimonanthus salicifolius; assembly: GCA_013350335.1. NCBI lineage: Eukaryota > Viridiplantae > Streptophyta > Magnoliopsida > Laurales > Calycanthaceae > Chimonanthus > Chimonanthus salicifolius. Next base: position 25,386,233 of record CM023538.1, on the reverse strand, counting down.
CACCTCCACCTCACCCATTGAGGTGGCGTGTGGACCAAGGAAAAAGTGGGGCCAACCATCATGGTTGACTTGGTCAACCATGGATAAATTTAAGAAGACTAAGGTGGATTAAGGTAAATTAAATTGATTAAAATTATTGTAAAATTATCTGAGTTAAAATCAATGGAATTAAAATAACATGGCCAAGTGGGGCCCACCTCCACCTCATCAAGTGAGGTGGTGGGTGGGGTAGGTATAGGTGGGGGCCGTCCACCATGGTTGACTTGGTCAACCATGGGTGGATTTATTAGATAGATAATTGTATGAAATTAAATTGGATGGAAATTAATTAACCTAAATGAGGACTTAACTTAATTAATTAGGTTGGTTAGTTAGGGTCAACATAGACAAGTCAAAGAGGACAAGGGAGCCATGCTTGGTGGTTGGGTCTCAACCACCACCACCAAAGTCAAGCTAGCCCATGCTTGGTTGGTGAGGAAGTTAATGTTGGAGTGAAGGCTACTCCAACCATCTCCATCTCATTTCAAACAAACATTTCTCACTCTATCTCTCCCTCCCACTCTCAAAAACCGTCCCATGCATTGGAGAAAAGAAAAAGAGAAGAAAACTTAGAAGAGGAAGAGAAGAAAAGAGAAAGAGAGAGCAAGCCTTGGTCCACCCCTTCAAGATCAAAGGCTAAGATCTTGTTTTCCATCACCTTCCCCTCTCCCTCTCTCAATCTAACTCCATCTACCATAGCCGATCCAAGCATATTTCACCATTGATCAAGCACATCTAGCCGATAAAAGATCAAGAGGAAGAAGAAAGGAGGCCAAGGAAGTCGACGGGAGCGACAAAGATCGGAGGAGTCGTCGGATAGTAAGTATGTTCTAAACAAGAAATTTAATTTTTAGGGTTTTAAGTTTTGGAATCCATTTCCTTGGATTGGATGGTGGCCAAACCGTCATAGGCTTTGAATTTAAAAATCCATCCAATGGTAGGATAAGGAATGGATAAAATGGAGGAATGGATTAAGTAATGGATTAGGGATGTTAAATATTTAAAATAATTATTATGGATTTGTGAGGAAGCTTTGGGCCATAGAGTTCGGCCATGTAGCATGGCCGAACCCCATGGTGGCAAATTAAATGATGGATGATGGAAGTATGGAAAAATATGGAGAAAAGATTAGGTTTCCTAAATGCTAAGTAATTGATGATTTTATTAGGATTAGAAGGTTTAAAATGGTGGAGAATGATTTATGATCATTAGTTTTCAAGTGATTTAAAATATGTGATTTTAAATAGGGTTTAAAGGCATAGAATGGAATGGATGGATGACCATAGGGTTAAAGGCATAGAATGGAATGGATGGATGACCATAGGGTTCGGCCATGTAGCATGGCCGAACCCCATGGTGAAAAATGGGTAATTTATTAAGATTATAAGGTTTAAAGATAATGGAGAAAAATGATAGATTTAAATGGATTTATTGAGTATAGAATGTGATGTTTAAATGGGATGAAAATGGTGATGTGAATGGATGATTTAATTCAAATGGAGGTATGATGTTTTAAAGAAACCATGGACTATAGGGTTCGACCATACAAGGTGGCCGAACCCCATGGTTAGTGATCTACGAGGGTTAGGGCTCTTAGATGCTCAATGGTTAATGTTTTCTAAAGTTTGAAAATTAGGAGTATGGTATGTGATTTTTTTAAATGGGTATTAAAGGATAGAAGTGGTGGATTAAATATTTTTGAATCATGGAGATAATGAGGAAATGATGGATGGTGTAAGTGGACTTTAAGTGTGATTAAAGATCCAAGGTAAAAATGAGGGAAAGACATCATGGGTTCGGCCATGCTGTATGGCCGAACCCATGACTCATGTTTTTAGGTCAATTATGGCTAAGTTATGGTTTATACATGTGGTTAAGCAAATGGAAATTTGGGTAAGTAAATGGTAAAATTTAAAAGGATTTACAAAGTGTATGGTATGGGTTTTTAAGGGGCCAAAATGAATGAAGGTTAGTGATTTTAAAATGGATTATTTTTGGGACAAAACATTAGTCTTTAAAATGACATATGGGATTAAATGTTTTTCAAAATTAAATAATAGGTGGCTGATTTTAGATATGTTATGGAATCATAAATGGGTCTAAGTTATGGATGAAATTTAGACTTAAAATAGACATGAGTGGGTGAATGATTAACCATAGAGGAGAGAGTGGCAAAATGGTAATTATTAGCCACTTTGAAGAACCATGGGTTCGGCCATGGTACATGGCCGAACCCTATGTGGATTAGACATGAAATCGAATGCATTATGAATGATTAATTGGAACGGATAGTTGCTGCGTTTAGGTTCGCAAATTAGAGTATTTAAATGGCCAAAGAAATTGGATTTATGTATGTGTTTTAACCAATGGATAATGGGCTAAGTTAAGGACCGATTTTTGATAAACTTGTAATATACTTAAGGATCATTGAATGGATCTAGGGTTATGATCACTTCAGAACTTAATCATGGATAACGTATGGACTAATTCGGTAAATGTAATAAGGTATCGGGACGTCGTAAACGGCACACGATCGGCGACCGAATTACCGAAAGGAAAACGTAACGGAATGCTACACGGTATTCGGTAGGATTCCTAGCTCTTTGTAAGCGATGGATATGTGATGGTATTTTAAAATTATTTTGATTTGGCTTATGATGGATTTATGATTTTGATTTATCTTATGATGAGTTTTAAGTTATGAATCATATGGATTATATTTTAACATTATGCATTATATGGCTATGTATGGTATATCAAAATTATGGTTTATCTATATACTACATAGCATAATGCACGTACATCTCATGCATGGCATGGGCGGGAAAATAATGAAACCGGAGTCCATGCTCCGTCGGGGCGACCGAGAATCAGACATGGGGATTGCCTGAGGGCAATAACCGGAGTCCATGCTCCGTCGGGGCAACCGAGAATCAAACATGGGGATAGTTCTATAACCGGAGTCCATGCTCCATCGGGGCGACCGAGAAGTAAACATGGGGACAGTACATTGTATGATCATACGGATGATGGGTGGGACACATGACATAGACACCCATGGCATAGCACTCATTACATGCTTATTTTGTTATATTTTATTGTATCGGTATGCATGTTATCACTAATCCATATGCTAGCCCTACTCGGAGTCCTACTGGGCGCGTTGACTAACGCCCTACTTCTACCCTAGCTGATGACGCAGGGGATGGCGGAAACGGTGGACATGACAAGAGCCAAGCTTAGGAGCTTGGGAAGCGCAATCTTAGTTTATTTACGTTTACATTTTGGAGATGTAATTTTAAAGTAACTTAGCTTGTCGGGTTGTATAAATTTACATTTCTTGTGATGGTTTGGACGTTACTTATGGACAATTACATTTGGTGATATAAATATGATCATAGGGGCATTTTGGTAATTTAATGTTGTATCTTCCCTTCTATCTAAAAACCGGTAGGATAGACTCTATTATCATGTTCCGCAATGATTATAATCCGCGAGCTTACTTCCTACGCGTGAACTATTCTCGTGGACTTAGTTCCGCGCACGCGTGGGGTTGGCCAGTTAAGGGTCGGGCTATAGAAGCTCGGACTTAACTCGCGTCGTGGCGTCCTCGCCCTCTCTCACTCTTCTATTTCAAAAGAAAAAATAGACTCTGATTTTCGGAAAGCGGGTGAAAAAGTGCCGGGCGTTACAGTTGGTATCAGAGCGAAATCGAAAGAATGAATCTCTTGAAGTATGATTAAGACGGTTGCATGTCTCACGGACAGCTAAGAATCCCAACTGACCGACTCTTCGGAGTCCGCTGCACGGGGGCCGGATTAATCTACTTCGATTGACTCAGACTGAAACATTCAATCTGAGCGCCACATTTGACGTAAGAAAATGATAGTAAGGGAAGTACAATCATTGTAACATTGAGGGATTTATCAAACGTAGGAAAATTTTCCCCAATTTCACAAAATGGACAAACATAGCTAGATGGGAAGTTTTCCCCAAACCAAGTATGCTTATTTGGCAACTTTCCCCAAATGAAAGAAACGATATTCGATACTTAGGAAGTTTCCCCCAAGAATGAAGTATACTTAATCGATAATTCTCCCCAAAAATGAAGGAAATAATTGATACTTAGGAAAATTGTTCCAAGCTATGAACATGACAATTTTATGAAGGAACTAAGGCAATGAATATTGTGCAATGACTTAGGAAATGCCGCCAAAGGGAAGAACCCGTTGCAACCCCCGAGTAGAGAAAGAGGTAACACCCCCTCGACAGGAAGAAGAGGTGCCACCACCTCATCAAGAGGAGGCACAACCACCACCTCATACAACCGAGGGACAAAATAGTATAAACATAGAAGGTGTACCTCCCGTGTTAAGAGACATAGTCCAAGCGGCAGTCGCTTCTGCTCTCCAACAACACTCAAGCGGCAATGCGACCGCCAGCGACTCCAGTAAAAGGAAGATGGTCAAGGACTTTCAACAACAACGCCCTCTCTACTTCAAGGGAAAGGAAAGGGCTGTGGGAGAGAAGCACTGGTTAAAGAGGATCAATCAAATCTTGAATTTGCTCCAGGTTTCCAGTCCTGCTGATAAGATCTTACTGGCCACATCCCAACTGATCGACGATGCCAGTAGTTGGTGGGAAGTGGTAGAAAAGTAACAAACACTGGTACCGGAAAGAGAAAGGATCCCCATGACATGGGAGTGGTTCTCAGCCACCTTCCTAAAACAATTTTTTCGAAGGAAGAAAGAGAGAGCCAGACAGAAGCCTTCATCTCATTGGTACAAGGCAACATGACAGTGGCGAGTATCACAGAGAATTTCTTAAGCTGTCTATCTATGCGTTCTATATGGTGGATACTGAACACCGAAGGGCCTGCAAGTTTGAACGGGGCCTTCGGCCAAACATCAAGTCTAGAGTGACCATTTTTAAAGAGCCCACACTGGCAGGGGTGGTTAGCAGGGCCACCATCGCAGAGCGGGAACTAAATGAGACAGTGCGGTTCGACAACCGCCGAGGGCAGAGTGGGCGGGGAACATTCCAACCCATCAAGAAGTTCCGCCCGAATCCTAGCAGGCCCTCACCCTCCACGGGATCTACCGGGGGCTTTCGCCCCAGTCAGCCTTCTACATCAGCATCAGTCACACAGGTTCCCCGGGGTGGGAACACCTATTATCAGTGTGGCCAACAGGGCCACTACAAGAGAGAATGTCCACAGACTAGCCGACCCTCCAACTTCAGGGGCCCTTTCCACACTCCAACTAGACCAACACAGTCGCGGGGAGGCAGAACATATAATCAGGTGGGGCGGGCACCAAAACCTGCGGTATCTAGACGACTCTTCACCATACCATCTCCAGTAGCAGTGGACCGTTCAGTGATGCAAGGTATGGCTGTAATTGGTAGTTCCTATGCTGTTACTTTATTTGACTCTGGAGCATCACATTCATTCATATCTGCTGCATTCATATCTGCCACGGGTACACTAGTACAAAACCTGTCCACATCACTCACCATTGTATCCCCCGTCGGAGACACATCATTAGGACTTATATGTACGGCATTGAACACGGAACTCGCGGGATTCAGATTCGAGTTCAACATTTAGTAATCGATATGGCGGAATATGATGTCATATTTGGCATGGATTGGTTGACTACGTATCAGGCCCATATTGACTGCCATCTTCGTAGGGTGATATTCTGGTCACCCGAAGGAAAGCGGTACGTGGTACACGCTGACAGGCAGGGTATCCCTAGAAGGCTGCAGGAGGAATTGAACCATCTCGCCTTGAACAGCCTCAGACTAGATAAGGCACCAATGGTTGAACTTCCGGCGGTAGTAGCAGATTTTGCTGAGGTATTCCCAATAGAACTCCCTGGTTTGCCACCCAAGAGGGAGATAGACTTTGAAATAAAATTATACCCCGGCACCGCTCCAGTATCATTACCCCATTTTAGGATGGCACCAGCTGAGATGACCGAGCTGAAGAAGCAAATTGATGAAGTGCTCCGACTAGGCTTCATTCGGAACAGTACATCCGCATGGGTAGCCCCAGTGTTATTTGTGAAAAAGAAAGACGGTACCCTACGAATGTGCGTGGACTATAGGAAATTAAATCAGCTGACTGTGAAGAATAAGTATCCCCTACCCCAGATTGATGATCTGTTTGATCAACTTAGGGGTTCCTCTCATTTCTCCAAGATTGATCTGATGTTCGGATATCATCAAATCCGAGTCAGAGAGGAGGACATAGAGAAAACAACTTTCAGGACACGGTATGGTCTATATGAATATGTAGTCATGCCGTTTGGGCTTACTAATGCACCGGCGGTGTTCATGGACCTGATGAATAGGATATTCCGTCCTTACTTAGATCAGTTTGTGATCGTATTCATTGACGATATTCTGATCTACTCCAAAAGTCAGATGGAACATGCCGAGCACCTACGGATAGTCCTAGACACTTTACGGAAGAACCAATTGTATGCCAAAGCCAGCAAGTGTGAATTTTGGCTATCTGAAGTCAACTTCTTGGGGCACCTCATATCAGAGGAAGGTATCGCCGTGGACCCGACTAAGGTAGCAGCAGTCAAGGAATGGAAAGCGCCGACTAATGTGACCGAGATCCACAGTTTTCTGGGATTGGTTGGTTACTATCGGAAATTCATCATGAACTTCTCCAAGATTGCAGTTCCACTTACCCGACTCACTCAGAAAGGAGTCAAGTTTGAGTGGTCCAATCTGTGCAATCAGAGATTTGAGGAGTTAAAGGAGAGGCTTACGATCGCTCCTATTCTGATCTTGCCGGAAAGAGGCAGAAATTATGAGGTGTACTGCGATGCCTCCGGTGAGGGACTGGGGTGTACACTCAGTCAAAGTAATCGCGCGGTGGTGTATGGATCAAGACAGTTAAAAATTCATGAACACCACTACCCCACACATGATCTAGAACTAGCAGCAGTGGTCTTCGCTCTCAAAAGCTGGAGAAACTACCTCTATGGGGAAAAGTTTGAGGTGTTCTCGGATCACGAAAGTCTAAAATACTCATTTGATCAGAAAGAACTCAACATGAGACAGCGCAGATGGATGGAGTATCTGGCAGATTATGAGTTCGCACTTCGATATCATCCTGGCAAGGCAAACAAAGTGGCGGATGCCCTCAGCCGCATGTCACATGCGACAGTAGCCAGCTTGATCAGGACGGAATGGGAGGTATTGAATACCATCAGAGAATTTAAACTCTACCTCAATGATCATGGAACCATATATAATCTGATCATACGATCCAACATGGTCTCTGAGATTGAACGGGAACAACGGACAGATCCAGAAGTGGAGGAGTTTTGGTCTAAGATGTCTACCGGTGAGGCCGTACCGGAATGGGAGTTACGACCCGGACAAGGTCTTATGTTCCGAGGCAGGACATACGTGCCTAAGAATTGCAGAAAAGAGTTGCTGATTGAAACACACCAAACCAAACTCTCTATCCACCCGGTCAGCACGAAAATGTACCATGATCTTAAGAGGCATTATTGGTGGCATGGATTTAAGAAAGATGTGGCACCCTTTGTCGCCTGTTACCTGACTTGTCAACAGGTTAAGGCAGAACATCGGAAACCACCAGGCTTACTCGCACCCTTACCAGTACCAGAATGGAAATGGGAGCACATATCCATGGACTTTGTAACAGGGTTGCCAAGGACATCAAAGGGCAACGATGCGATATGGGTCATAGTGGACCGGTTGACCAACTCCGCACATTTCCTTCCCATCAAAATGACAGATTCATCAGAGACTTTGGGTCGACGGTACATCCGAGAGATCATCAGGCTACATGGTATTCCCCGGTCTATTGTGTCCGACAGAGATGGTCGATTCACCGGCAGAGTATGGCAGGGCTTGCAGTCGGCTATGGGAACCGACGTATTAACTAGCACAACGTTTCATCCACAGACTGATGGACAGTCAGAAAGGACGATACAGACACTGGAAGATATGCTGAGAGCATGCATGCTAGACTTCAAGGGCGGATGGGAGGATCATCTGCCACTGGTGGAGTTCTCTTACAATAACAGTTACCAGGCAAGTCTCGAAATGGCTCCGTTTGAGGCCTTGTATGGTAGACCGTGTAGATCGCCAGTGTGTTGGACGGAGGCCGGTGAGCCTGCGTTGATCGGACCAGATTTGGTTGCAGAGACTACAGCGCAGATTAAGCTGATACAGCAACATCTACTCACTGCACAGAGCCGTCAGAAGAACTATGCCGACAAAAGGAGAAGGTTCCTCGAGTTTGAGGTGGGAGACTTAGTGTTCTTAAAAGTCTCGCCACGGAAAGGGCACATGAGGTTCGGAAAGAAAGGGAAACTGTCGCCTAGATTTGTGGGGCCGTTTCCAATACTGAAGAAGGTGGGAGGGATAGCTTATCAGTTAGCGCTCCCTCCACAGCTGTCATCTCTACATGATGTGTTTCATGTGTCCATGCTGAGAAAGTACAATCCTGATCCTTCTCATGTGATAAATGTTCAAGACATCGATGTACAAAGCGATGTGACATATGTGAAGAAGCCGGTCAGAGTTATTGAAAGCGAACAAATGGTGCTGCAGAACCGCGCTATTCAGTTCGTCAAGGTGGTATGGGAATGACATGGCAATGAAGAAACCACCTGGGAACTTGAATCGGAGATGAAAACCGCTTATCCGGAGCTCTTCGCATGAGTTGTTTTGGACCCCTACTTCGCTCGAATTTTCGGGATGAAAATTTCAAAAAAGGATTCTATTGTAATAGCCCAAATTTTCGAATCAATATATATTTGGCATTTATTGATTTTAATTTGAATTTTGACATGATGGAATACCAAATGGATCAAAAGTTGGAACAAGGGTCCAAGAATGGCCCAATTGGGCCATGGATTGGATGAAATCCATTTAATGGGTCAATGAGGACTAAGTGGGTCAACGATGGTCAAAGTGGGCCCGATCACCATGTGGGACCCAATGGATCCAAATTGGTCCAAACTCTAAGGTAAAGGGTAGAAAATAATTTGGTTGGGCCGTGGGCCCAATGGTGGCCCAATTGATTTAAAAAGGGTGAATTGGAATTAAACCCTCTAAGTTAGTAATGAAATGAAATGGCATGACCAAATGGGGCCCACCTCCACCTCACCCATTGAGGTGGCGTGTGGACCAAGGAAAAAGTGGAGCCAACCATCATGGTTGACTTGGTCAACCATGGATAAATTTAAGAAGACTAAGGTGGATTAAGGTAAATTAAATTGATTAAAATTATTGTAACATTATCTGAGTTAAAATCAATGGAATTAAAATAACATGGCCAAGTGGGGCCCACCTCCACCTCATCAAGTGAGGTGGCGGGTGGGGTAGGTATAGGTGGGGGCCGTCCACCATGGTTGACTTGGTCAACCATGGGTGGATTTATTAGATAGATAATTGTATGAAATTAAATTGGATGGAAATTAATTAACCTAAATGAGGACTTAACTTAATTAATTAGGTTGGTTAATTAGGGTCAACATAGACAAGTCAAAGAGGACAAGGGAGCCATGCTTGGTGGTTGGGTCTCAATCACCACCACGAAAGTCAAGCTAGCCCATGCTTGGTTGGTGAGGAAGTTAATGTTGGAGTGAAGGCTACTCCAACCATCTCCATCTCATTTCAAACAAACATTTCTCACTCTATCTCTCCCTCCCACTCTCAAAAACCGTCCCATGCATTGGAGAAAAGAAAAAGAGAAGAAAACTTAGAAGAGGAAGAGAAGAAAAGAGAAAGAGAGAGCAAGCCTTGGTCCACCCCTTCAAGATCAAAGCTAAGATCTTGTTTTCCATCACCTTCCCCTCTCCCTCTCTCAATCTAACTCCATCTACCATAGCCGATCCAAGCATATTTCACCATTGATCAAGCACATCTAGCCGATAAAAGATCAAGAGGAAGAAGAAAGGAGGCCAAGGAAGTCGACGGGAGCGACAAAGACCGGAGGAGTCGTCGGATAGTAAGTATGTTCTAAACAAGAAATTTAATTTTTAGGGTTTTAAGTTTTGGAATCCATTTCCTTGGATTGGATGGTGGCCAAACTGTCATAGGCTTTGAATTTAAAAATCCATCCAATGGTAGGATAAGGAATGGATAAAATGGAGGAATGGATTAAGTAATGGATTAGGGATGTTAAATATTTAAAATAATTATCATGGATTTGTGAGGAAACTTTGGGCCATAGGGTTCGGCCATGTAGCATGGCCGAACCCCATGGTGGCAAATTAAATGATGGATGATGGAAGTATGGAAAAATATGGAGAAAAGATTAGGTTTCCTATATGCTAAGTAATTGATGATTTTATTAGGATTAGAAGGTTTAAAATGGTGGAGAATGATTTATGATAATTAGTCAAGTGATTTAAAATATGTGATTTTAAATAGGGTTTAAAGGCATAGAATGGAATGGATGGATGACCATAGGGTTCGGCCATGTAGCATGGCCGAACCCCATGGTGAAAAATGGATAATTTATTAAGATTATAAGGTTTAAAGATAATGGAGAAAAATGATAGATTTAAATGGATTTATTGAGTATAGAATGTGATGTTTAAATGGGATGAAAATGGTGATGTGAATGGATGATTTAATTCAAATGGAGGTATGATGTTTTAAAGAAACCATGGACTATAGGGTCGACCATACAAGGTGGCCGAACCCCATGGTTAGTGATCTACGAGGGTTAGGGCTCTTAGATGCTCAATGGTTAATGTTTTCTAAAGTTTGAAAATTAGGAGTATGGTATGTGATTTTTTTAAATGGGTATTAAAGGATAGAAGTGGTGGATTAAATATTTTTGAATCATGGAGATAATGAGGAAATGATGGATGGTGTAAGTGGACTTTAAGTGTGATTAAAGATCCAAGGTAAACATGAGGGAAAAACATCATGGGTTCGGCCATGGTGTATGGCCGAACCCATGACCCATGTTTTTAGGTCAATTATGGCTAAGTTATGGTTTATACATGTGGTTAAGCAAATGGAAATTTGGGTAAGTAAATGCTAAAATTTAAAAGGATTTACAAAGTGTATGGTATGGGTTTTTAAGGGGCCAAAATGAATGAAGGTTAATGATTTTAAAATGGATTATTTTTGGGACAAAACATTAGTCTTTAAAATGACATATGGGATTAAATGGAGGCGCAACCTCCAATGAATCACAAGACCGGAACATGGTTAGGGATTTCCAACAGCAGCGTCCCCCTTATTTCAAAGGGAAAGAGGGACCTGCGGAAGCAGAAAACTGGATCGAGAATATTACCAAGATTTTGAAGCTTCTCAAAATCACTGGTGATGAGGACAGGATACTGCTGGCTACTTCACAATTGGTGGATGATGTCGGAAAATGGGGGAGGGTTATAGAACATCAGCAAGCACAGATTCCAATAGGGAAAAGGACTGAGATGACATGGGACCAGTTCGCTGGAATGTTTCTGGATCATTATTTTTCAGAGGAGGAGAAGGAACGCCAGACACAAGTGTTCACATCTCTAGTCCAGGGCACCATGACTGTTGCAGAATATTATCAAGAGTTTCTCCGTTTATCATGTTATGCTTTGTACATGGTCGACACAGAATACAAGAAATCTTGGAAGTTTGAAGGAGGCTTGCGACCTAATCTAAGAGCCAAAGTCACAATCTTCAAATCAGCTACTTTGGCAGAGGTGGTTAGTCGAGCTAGCATAGCCGAACAAGAGTTGGTAGAAATAGACAAGTTTGTGGATAACCGCCGAAGCCAAAGTAAGGGCAATACTTTTCGCCCGGACAAGAGATTCAGACCTAACTTTGGGAGACCCTCACCTTCTACTGGGTCCATTGGAGGTTTTCGTCCCAATCAACCCTCCACATCAGGATCAGTTTCTCAGGTTCCTCGAGGTGTTACCACCTGTTTCCAGTGTGGCCAGCAGGCATTTCAAGAGGGAGTGTCCACAGATCAATAGACCTTCTCACTCCAAGGTTTTCTTCAGTCCTCCGGCTCGACCAACTCAGTCTCAAGCATCTAAAGTGCATAACCAGACAGGACGAACACCTATTCTGATAGGATCTGGACAACTATATACTTTGGCTCCTCCTCTAGAGACAGTGGATCACTCGATGATTCAAGGTATGCCAGTAGTTGGTAGTTCTTATGCTTTTGCATTATCTGATTCAGGAGCATCCCACTCCTTTATATCTGCTGCCTTCGTATCTGCTACTAGCACCTTAGTACAACAGCTGTCCATCGTACTTATTATTGTATCCCCTATTGGAGGCACATCATTGGGTCTGATATGTACTTCCGTAGACACTGAACTTGTTGGGTTCAGATTCAAGTTACATTATTTGGTACTCGAGATGATAGAGTACGACATCATTTTTGGCATGAATTGGTTGGCTAACTTCCAGGCTAGCATTGACTGTCATCTCTGCAGGGTAATATTTTGGTCACCCGAGGGAAAACGATATGTGGTACATGCTGACAAACAGAGCATTACAATGACCAGGAGATTGCATGAAGAAATGAACCATCTAGTATTGAACAACATCAGATTAGACAAGGCGCCTATGGCTGAATTACGTGCGGTAGTGAAAGACTACGCAGAAGTATTTCTGAGAGAACTTCCTAGCTTACCTCCGAAAAGGGAGATTGACTTCGAGAACAAGCTATATCCTGGCACTGCTCCTGTATCATTGTCGCATTGTCGGATGGCCCCAACAGAAATGTCTGAGTTGAAGAAACAAATTGATGAGTTACTCAGACTAGGATGCATCCGGAACAACATTTCATCCTAGGGAGCACTGGTATTATTTGTAAAAAGGAAGGATGGTACTCTTCGGATGTGTGTGGATTACAGGAAGGTAAATCAGTTAACAGTCAGCAACAACTACTCTCTACCCAGAATTGACGATTTGTTTGATCAACTCAAAGGTTGCAGCCATTTCTCCAAAATTGATCTGATGTCAGGCTATCATCAAATTCGTGTCAAGGATGAGGACATAGAGAAGACAGCTTTTAGAACTCGGTATGGACTGTATGAGTATGTGGTTATGTCGTTTGGACTCACCAATGTGCCAGCCGTGTTCATGGATCTGATGAACAGGATCCTTCGTCCTTATTTTGACAAGTTTGTAATTGCCTTCATTGACGATTTCCTGATTTATTCCACCAGTCGAGAGGAGCATGTTGAGCATCTAAGGATAGTCTTGGACACCCTGAAGAAGAATCAGTTATATGCCAAAGCAAGCAAGTGCGAGTTTTGGCTATCTGAGGTCAATTTCTTAGGGCATGTCATATCAGCGGAAGGAATAGCCGTGGACCTGACTAAAGTGGCAGTAGTTAGAGACTGGAAAGCTCCAAGGAATGTGACTGAAATCCGCAGCTTTCTGGGACTGGCTGGCTACTATTGGAAGTTTATTATGCACTTCTCCAAGATTACAGCTCCACTCACTGACTCACTCAAAAAGGAGTCATGTTTGAATAGTCGGACGTGTGTAACCGAAGATTTGAAGATCTAAAAGAAAAGCTTACAATTGCTCTTATTATGATTTTGCAGGAAAAAGGCAAGGGATATGAAGTATATTGTGATGCTTCAGGAGAAGGACTTGGGCGTTCTCTCACCCAAAGTCATCATATAGTGGCATACGGGTCAAGACAACTGAAAATTCATGAACGCCACTGTCCCATTCATGATCTGGAGTTAGCTGCAGTGGTCTTCGCTCTCAAAAGCTAGAGACATTATTTATATGGCGATAAATTTGAGGTGTTTTCAGATCATAAGAGTTTGAAATATCTGTTTGATTAGAAGAAACTCAATATGAGGCAGTGAAGATGGATGGAATATCTGCAAGACTATGAGTTTGCACTACCATATCATCCTGGCAAGGCAAACAAAGTGGCGGATGCCCTCAGTCGCATGTCACATGCAACAGTGGCCAGTTTGATTATGAAGAAATGGGAAATGTTGACAACCATCCGAGAATTCAATTTGTACCTTAAAGACCATGGGAATATGTATAATCTGATGGTACGGTCCAGTATGGTTTCCAAGATTGAGCAAGAACAGTGGACAGATCCGAAAGTGGAGGAAATATAGGCCAAGATGTCTACTGGTGAGGTCATACCAGAAAGAGAATTACGATCTGGACAAGGTCTCTTATTCCGAGGGACATATGTGCCTCAAAGCTGTAGAAGAGAGTTGTTGATCGAAGCACACCAAACAAAACTTTCTATTCATCCGAGTAGCACCAAAATGTACCATGATCTGAACAGACATTATTGGTGGCATGGACTTAAAAGAGATGTAACTGATTTTGTTTCTCACTGCCTCACTTGTTAGCAAGTCAAGACAGAACATCAGAAACCACCAGGATTGCTCAAACCCTTACCAGTGCCGGAATGGAAATGGGAACATATTTCCATGGATTTTGTAACAGGATTGCCAAGGTCATTAAAAGGTAACGATGAAATATGGGTTGTGATGGACCGTTTGACCAATCAAGATGACAGACTCTTCTGAGACTTTGGGACGACGGTATATCAAGGACATCATTGGGCTACATGGTATACCAAAGACTATTGTGTCCGACAGAGACGATAGATTCACTAGCAGAGTGTGGCAGAGTATGCAGTCAGCTATGGGGACCAACTTGTTGATCAACACAACTTTCCATCCACAAACTGACGGTTAGTGAGAGAGGACAATACAAACATTGGAGGATATGCTAAGAGCTTGCATGTTAGACTTCAAGGGTGGATGGGAAGAACAGCTACCATTTGTTGAGTTCTCATACAACAACAGTTACCAAGCAAGCCTCAAGATGGATCCATTTGAGGCATTGTATGGTAGACCCTGTAGATCACTAGTGTGTTGGACAGAGGTCGGTGAGCCTGCACTTATTGGACCTGAGCTAGTTGCGGAGACTATGGAAAAGATCAAGGTGATACGACAACATCTACTCACTGCACAGAATCGTCAGAAGAGCTACGCTGACAAGAGAAGGAGATTCCTTGAGTTTGAAGTGGGAGACTTAGTGTTCTAGAAAGTCTCACCACGAAAGGGACACATGCGATTCAGAAAGAAAATGAATTTGTCACCCGGATTTGTAGGACCCTTTCCAATCCAAAAGAGGGTGGGGGAAATGGCTTATCGATTGAAACTCCCTTCACAGTTGTCATCACTGCACGATGTGTTCCATGTTTCTATGTTGAGGAAGTACAATCCTGACCCCTCACATGTGCTGAACGTACGTGACATAGAAGTGTAAAGCAACGTGACCTACGTCGAAAGGCCAATCGGAGTGATTGAGACGGAAAAAAGGGTGTTACGGAACCGAGCAATTCAATTCGTCAAAGTGGTATGGGATCGACATGGTAATGGGGAAGCCACTTGGGAACTTGAATTAGAAATGAGTGCAGCTCATCCAGAGCTATTTATGTAATCTGTTTGAAATTCTACTTCGCTCGATTTTCGGGACGAAAATTTCAAAATAGGGTAATATTGTAACACCCCGAATTTTCATCACTTATAATATATTGGATTTGGTCTATTTTGAATTGCAAATTGATTGAATTTAAGATTAATAGTTGAAATGGACCCTAGATGGGTAAGGAGTTGTGTCAATTACCCAATTAAAATCCAATGGATCATGGATAGGATTTGATCTGAAAAAAATTGGGTGAATGTAATTAAATGGGTCAATGACCCAATTGGGACCTAATGGGTCATAGATGAGCTGATTTTAAGGTAAATGGGGAAGGTCAAAGTAACTGGGTCAGCTACCCAATTAAAACCCAACACATTAAATCCACCTCATCAAGTGAGGTGGCATGCATATGAGGTGGCATTGCCACGTGGCATGCATTGAAGCCAACTAGGCAAGGTGCCACATCATCGAGTGATATGGCCAGGTGGGACCTAAATGCAATATGGTGCATGGTCGGCTAAGTCATGGTTGACCTGGTCAACCATGGGTGAGTTCAAAGGAATTGAGTTAATGTTGGAGTTGAGTTGAGTTAAATAGGAAGTTGAGGAGACTTCCATCCCAAACTGAGTTGAGTTACGAATATGGAAAGTTTCCATCTCATGGGGATGGAACCTATGACTCAATGGAAGGCCAAGGGTCTTCTTGGTTTAGCCAAGAGACTCCTTGGTTAGATAACTCATTAAGAGAGGAAAGGGAAAGGGATTGGGGCTAGTATACATAGGGGCACACTCCACCCCTTGGCTGAATTTTATCTTTTGAAACAAAGAGATCCCTCATCTTCTTCTCTATCTCTTTTCCACTTACACCATAGATATTTAGAGAGTTTGTTGAAAAACAAAGAAAAGAAAGAAGGAGTGAGGAAGGAGTACAGACCAAAATAAAAGAAGAAGATGGGGAAAAGATATGTTTTAAGTATGAGAATAATGTAGGATTAAGACAAAGGGGAACCACAGTTTTGGTCATGGTATGGCCAAACCTATGAGTTCCATATCTGATTTGAAAGGAATGACCAAACTGTTATAGGGTCATAGAAATAGAGTGGAAATCCATTTAAGGATTAGTTTCAATTTGAAACAAAAGAAAATGTGACATTCAAATCCATGTGATAACACAAAGATTGAAGAGTTATGAAAAGACTCTAGCTTGGGCTAGAGGGTAGAGTAAACTCATTAAAAGTGATATGAATGGTATTATTTATATTTTAAATTAATAAGGAATGGATTCCATGAGGAAAGGTCTACCCAAACAATTAAACGAAAGAAACTGACAAACAGTCAGTAGACTGAATCTGGGATTTAGTCGACTGAACTGATGTTGGCCGAAACAGAAACCAATTTCTGGCAGTTTCAGAAGAATATCTTGTGATTCTGTAATGCCCCGCTCTTTTCACTATGCCGAAAATCAGAGTCTATTTTTTTCTTTTAATAAAAGAGTGAGAGAGATCGGAACACCACAACGCGAGCTAAGTCCGAGCTTCCAAAGCCCGACCCTTAACTGGCCAACCATTCGTGTGCGTGGACCAAGTCCACTAAAACGGTTCACACGTATTCAAATTAAACATGCGAAATAAATCATAGATGCGGAATTACAATAGAATAATAATTCTATTCCATTTTAGATAGAAAGGAGTTCATCACTTAAATTATGTTAAAATATCCAAACTTAACATTCCAAATCATAGCAAATAATCTACATTATTACAATCCTGAATGCTAGCTACTCAAAATACATTGTCCATGAGTAACTTAAATAAAACGATACTAAAACATCCAAGCTCCTAAGCTTGGCTCCGATCTCGTTCCTCGTTTTGTCCATTTCATGTGTCATCAACTAGGGTAGAAGTAGGGCGTTAGACAACGCGCCCACTAGGTATTCCAATTAGGGTCAAACACATGGGTTACTATAAAAATCCAGATATAATACATCATACCGTACTTGTAAAACATCGTATCCAAAATCATCTATGATAATAGAGATCTAATCATACAGATAAAACCAGCAACAGTGCATGATAATAGAGATCATAATCATACTGATGCAATGCCATGCCATGGGTGTCATATGCCATGAGTCCCACCCATCATGTAACGACCCGCCCCTTTTCACTATGCTTTCCGAAAATCAGAGTCTATTTTTTTTTAAAATAGAAGAGTGAACGAGAGAGGGACGTCACGACACGAGCTAAGTCCGAACTTCTAAAGTCTAACCCTTAACTGGCCAACCCTACGTGTGCATGGACCAAGTCCATAAAAACGGTTCACTCGTAATAAGTTAACTTTGCGGAAAATAACATAAACTGCGGATTATAATAGAATCTAACTCTAGTCCATTTTTAGATAGCAAAGTACTCCATCAATTATAAATGATTAAGTTAAATTAAATAACCAAAGTAACCATTCACAACCATAGCAAATATTTAAATTATTACATGCCGATTGCTAGCTACTCAAATTACAAGTCCTCGAGTAAATTAAATCAAATATAAAATTAAATCCATTCAAGCTTCTATGCTTGGTTCCGATCACGCTCATCGTTCCCTTCGTTTCTTGTATCATCCAGTAGGGTAGAAGTAAGGCGTTAGAACAACGCGCCCAGTAGGAATTCCATTTGGGGTCTACACATGGTTAGTACAAATCATAATATAATAACATAATAACAAAACCATATAAAACCATGCCATGTCATGATGTCAAATGTCATGAGTCCCACCCATCACAAGTAAATAAAACCTCTTGACGGTATTCTCATCATCAAGGTACCCCCACGTAGGTCTTTCGGACGCCCCGACGGAATGTGGCCCCTCCGGTTTCATCTTGATGGAAAATGCACATCAAGGTACCCCACATAGGTTTTTCGGACTCCCCGACAGAGTGTGGCCCCTCCGATTACATATCCTTCACCCCATGCCATGCATGAGATGCTAATGAAGCACATGCTATTTTATTTTATAAACATAGCATTAAAACTCACATTTGGAACATATCTTCTACAACACAAGTACATCAAAATTAGATAAAAACCATCATACATAAACCATGTTTGTAAAAAGGTACAATCCTACCAAAGACCACTAACGTGACCTTGCTCTTTCGTCCGGTAATCGCTCACGATCGTACACACCTTGTGAGGTTCCGTTACCTTATAATATATCAATCAATTAAAACCATGTCCCATTTGATTTGCAATAATGTCCAACTTCCTACACACAACCTTGTGGGGTTCGACCATACACCATGGCCGAACCTCACTCACTAGGTTTTAGCCCCTCCTTTGATTTATTAACCCATCACCCCTAAGTTAATTTATTTAAACAATTAGTCCACCAAAACACACCTTAGTGGGGTTCGGCCATACAACATGGCCGAACCTCACCATCTTGGTTTTGTGCCCTTCTTTGAGTTCTTTGATGTTTTAACTTAATTCCAAGATCATACCCCTTTTATTCATTAACCTAACATACATAAACGCTAAATCCACCAAACATTCCCCATGGGGTTCGGCCATACACCATGGCCGACCCCATGGTCCATTAATTTTACTTATTTACAACATTGCCATTATACAAATCCATAACCAATAACGTAAACCATGAACATAGGTATATATAATTAAATCCCTCATTTCCTTGCTCAATCCTCCATTTATTTAAAACATGCATAACACTCTAAGTGTACCTTTAAAATATTCCAACAAATGGTTCATTAAATGGTTGATGGGGTTCGGCCATACACTATGGCCGAACCCATGATGTTTCATTTCCATGGTCTCCATTTAATCTATCACAATATTAGGTCCATAACTGATCCATAGCATAGCTCCATAAACAATCCATTAACCATGACATAAAACCCCAAATGACCCATTAAGTTGGTTCATGGGGTTCGGCCATACATCATGGCTGAACCCATGATATCATTTTTCCATCCTCTTTCTTAAATTATTTACAATAATAAATCCATGACCCCAAGTCCTTCTGTGATGGCTTTAATCATACTCTTAGGTCTCTTAAAAACATCATCTTCTTTATTTAAAAAGCTATTAAGATTACCACCTTTCTCCATCATTTTTATGGTCTAAATACCTCAATATTTCCCCATGGGGTTCGGCCATACAACATGGCCGAACCCATGATCCATGGTTCTTCACCTTTGTTTCATTTAAGTTTATCATTTACAACCTTTCAAACCCACTTAAAATCATTATCATAACCTCCATGGTTTTTATCCCTCAAAACCCATAAAATCACCAATGTCTTTCCATGGGGTTCTGCCATGCACTATGGCCGAACCCTATGGTTCATCATTGGTCTTTACCCTATGGTTTCAAATTGGGTAGTTGACCCATTTAATCACACTTACCTAATTATTTCCAACCCGAATTCTATCCTTGATCCATTGGATCATAATTGGGCTATTGACCCAATTCTTACCCATCTAAAGTCCATTCCATCCATAAATCTTAAATTTAACTAATTTAACAATTTAAATGGACAAAATCCAATATATTTATGCATTGAAAAATCTGGGGTGTTACAATTTCATCCATTGGGCAAGAAGAGGCAATTTCACCGTTGATTATCTCAGCCTCTTATGTTGTTTTACATCTCCCGAATATTTCATAATCATATTATGAAACAACATTGAGGAAAGATACTAGTGTTTAAGTAAAGTGCATAGTCATTTCATCACAAGTCCAAGTTACTCGATTTTTGGACTGAGTGGTCATGGAATTTGAGGGTTAATAAAATACCTCTTTCATAGGCTTAGACCACTTACTACTCACTTATTTCTGAACATATTTATTGATGAAAACATTTAAAGTTTTTCAAGATTGCTTTACTTTTTTCATCAAAAATTGAGGTTTGGAAATATCATGGCTTTTCTCTCATAGCCATTGTTCTAACAAGGATCACTTGGATGGTTAAATCCTTTATGAAGAGCACAAGGCTCTCATACCAATTGAAAGTTCTCCCTTCGGTGCTAGAACAAGATTGACCACAAGACCAATACTAAGAAACAAACACACATTAATCAGACACCACAAGACCAAATTTATAATGATTCGGTTAACCAACCTACATCCTGTAACACATCGGATTTTTATCACTTACAAATATATTGGATTGATCCATGTGAATTGCAAATTGATTGAATTTAAGATTGAATAGTTGTAATGGACCTTACATGGCTAAGGAATTGGGTCAATTACCTAATTAAGACCCAATGGATCATGGGTAGGTTTGATTCTAAAGTAATTGGGTAAATGCAAAGAAATGGGTCAATTATCCAATTGGGACCCAATAGATCATAGATGAACTAATTTTAAAGTAAATGGGTAAGGTTAAAATAATTGGGTCAGCCACCCAATTAAGATCCAATGCATAAATCCACCTCATCAAGTGAGGTGGCATGTATGTGAGGTGGCATTGCCATGTAGCATACATGGAAACCAACTAGGCAAGGTGCACATCATCGAGTGATATGGCAAGGATGGGACCCACGTACCATGTGGTGACCATGTCATCACATGCATGGTCGGCTAAGTCATGGTTGACTTGGTCAACCATGAGTGAACTTAATTGAGTCCAAGATTAAATCGAATTAAGTGAGTTGGGAAGATGGAAAGTTTCCATCTCATGGGGATGAAACCCAAGGAAAATAATTGGAAGGCAAAGAGGCTTAAGCCAAGAGGGGAAGTGGAAGAGTCTCGGGATGTTACAAAGGGATACCAACCAAGGGGCACTTCACACCCCTTGGCCTGTAATAGCCCGAATTTTTAAATCAACATATATATGGCATTTATTTATTTTAATAATGAAAAAAATTGGAATTTTGATGTTATGGATGTTAAATGGATCAAATTTTGGGGCAAGGGCCCAAGTATGGTCCAATAGACCATGAGTTGGATGGAATTCATTTAAGTGGTCAATAATGGTCAAAGTGGGCCCGATAACCATTTGGGACCGTCAAAATGAGTCAAACTCTAAGGTAAATGATAGAAAATAATTTAATTGGGCCATGGGCCCAATGGTGACCCAATTAATTGAAATGGGTTGAATTGGAGTTAAACCACCTAAGTTAATGATGAGATGGTTAAGATGGCATAACCAATGGGGCCCACCTCCACCTCATCAAGTGAGGTGGCGTGTGGACCAAGAAAAAGGTGGGGCCGACCATCATGGTTGACTTGGTCAACCATGGATAAGTTAAGGGGACTAAGGTGGATTTAAGTAAATTAAGTTGATTAAATTATTTTAAATAATCTAAGTTAAGATTAATGGGGTTTAAGTGACGTGGCCGAATGGGGCCCACCTCCACCTCATCAAGTGAGGTGGCGGGTAGACTAAGAATTGGTGGGGCCGATCACCATGGTTGACTTGGTCAACCATGGGTGGATTCATGGAGAAGAATTAAGGAGATTAGATGGAATTAAATGGTGCAATTAAGGGACCGAAATTAAAGTATCAAATTAATCAAATGAATTAATTAAACACTTAAGTTAGTCAAATAAGTCAAAGGAGGAGTCAAAGGGATGGTTTCATCTCATTGAAACCACCCAAACCACTCATTCAAACACACAGAAAACCGTTGGCATGGTGGTGGTTTCATCCCAACCACCACCACCACCAAGGACATGCAAGCCATGCTTACCCATGTTGGTTGGTCAAATGGAATGATGGAGGAGTGTAACCCAAGCCACCAAGATGAGATGGGAATGGGTCTAGAGTCCCATCTCATCTCCATCTCTTCATTTCCTCTCCCAAAACCGTCCTCCCTCTCTCTCCCAAGGAAAACACCAAGAAAGAAGAAGAAATTTAGAAGAAAAGAAGGAAAAAACTAGGCTTGGCCGACCACCACTTCAAGACCCAAGCTTGAGATGATTTTCCATCCCCTCCTCCCCTCTCCCTCACTCAAAATCTAACACAACCTTAGCCGAACCCTAACCTTAGAGACTCCATCTTGATCAAGCACATAGTGGCCGAACAACAAGGAGAAGAAGAAGAGAAAGGGCTAAGGAAATCAAAAGGAGAAAGAAAGGCCGGAGGAGTCGTCGGTGTGGTAAGGAATTCTTAAACAAGAATTTATATTTTTTAAAGGTTAAGATGGGTTTATGGAATCCATTTCTTGGAATGAATGGTGGCCACAAATTTTAAGAGCCTTAGATCTAAGATCCATCCAATGATAAGATGAGAAATGGATGAAATGGGAGAGATAGATTAAGAAAAATAAATAAATGGATTAAGTATGGAAGTATGTGTTTTTGAATGGATTGATGGACCATAGGGTTCGGCCATGTAGTATGGCCAAACCCCATGGTAAATGGTTGATGATTTTAATTAGGGTTTCTAAGTTTAAAGCCATGGAGAATGATTATGATGTTTAGGGTTGTAAATGATTAAATGTTGGAAAAATTTAAAGGGGTTTAAATGAGGAAAAATCATGGAATGTGTGAATGATTTTGTGGCCTCAAAAGGCATAGGAAAATGGTGAATCATGAACCATGGGTTCGGCCACGGTATATGGCCGAACCCTATGGTGATGGAATGATGTACTTAATGGTTATAAAAGTATAGAAATTAATGGAGAAGGTTAATGGTAATTAAGTGGAGTTTTTCTTAGTATTTTAAACAAGGTTTAAATGGGTGGAAATGAAGTTTTTAAAATAAAAACTATGGACCATGGGTTCGGCCATGGTACATGGCCGAACCCCATGGGGAGACTTTGAGGAATTTGGTGTTTTTGGAACCAAGAAAAATGAAATGGAATGATGGTTAAATTAATGAACCAAAGAATACCTCATGATGATTAGTGAAGGATGATTTAAATGTATGATTTAAATTCATTTATGGTAAGACCAAGTGAGATAAAATGGACCCAAGAAAAATGGGAAAAAGGCATCATGGGTTCGGCCATGGTGTATGGCCGAACCCATGACCCATTGGTAGGTCATGTTATGGGCTAAAAAATTGAATTATGTATGGGATTAGATGATTGGGAAATTAATTAAATTAAGCGGCTGATTTTAGGGATGTTATCTCATGGTTAATGAATCATTAATGTGGCTAAGCATATGGATGAATTATGGACAAAAATGTATATGGATGGAGGAAATACCAAACCATGGAAGTGTAGTGGCAAAACCGTAATTATTGGCCACAATGAAGAACCATGGGTTCGGCCATGGTACATGGCCGAACCCCATGTAGGTTGGACATGAACTTGGATGCATTAAGATGATATTATGAATGATTAAATAAAACTTAGGGTTGTTGCTTTTTAGGCTCACAAAATTAGAATGTTTAAATGGGGAAAATTTGGAATTATGTATGTGTTTAAATCAATGGAAAATGAGGCTAAGTTAAGGGCTGATTTTGATAACCTTGTAACATAATTAGGGATCATTAATGGATCTAAGGTTGTGATCAGTTAGGGACTTAATCATGGATAAAATATGGACTAATTTGGTAAATGTATAATAAGGTATTGGGACGTCGCAAACGGTACGCGATCGGCGACCGGATTATAGAACGAAAATGTAAAAGGACGCTAAGCGGTATTCGGTAGGATTCCTACCTTTTTGTAAGCCGTGGATTATGTGTATGTGATGGTTTCCTCGTTTTATTTCGGTAATTATATGATTTATTTTAAGATGGGTTTTAAATGTTATGGATTATACTTTAATGCTATGGATGGTATTTTAAATGCTATGGTTTATATTTTAATGCTATGGATGATATTTTTAAGGCTATGGATTATATTTCAATGCTATGGATTTTATATTAAGGATTTGAATTATATATATACTACATAGCATAATGCACTTGCATCTCATGCATGGCATGGGCGGGAAAATAAAGGAACTGGAGTCCATGCTCCATCGGAGCGACCGAGAAGCAAACATGGGGATAACCTGAGGCGCTATAACCGGAGTCCATGCTCCGTCGGGGTAATCGAGAAACAAACATGGGGATAGCTTGATATGCTATAACCGGAGTCCATGCTCCGTCGGGGCGACCGAGAAGCAGGCATGGGGACACCTTGACAAGGATTTGCCGTCAAGGGGGATATGACATTTATGATGATGTGGATGATGGGTGGGACACATGACATAGGCACCCATGGCATGGCATTCATTTTATGATGTTATTATATTGTTATCGGTATGCTTGTTATCACTAATCCATGTGCTAGCCCTACTCGGAGTCCTACTGGGCGCGTTGTCTAACGCCCTACTTCTACCCTAGCTGATGACGCAGGAGACGGCGGAAACGGTGGACACGACGGGAGCCAAGCTTAGGAGCTTGGGAGAGCGGCTACTTAGTTTTATTTAAGTTTTATTTTGGGAAATGTAATTTAAGTAGCTTAGCTTGTCGGATTGTAATAATTACTGTTTCTTGCCATGGTTTGGACTGTTCTATGGACGTTATCATTTTGAGATATAATTATGAAATAGGGTTATTTTAGTAATTTAAGCGTTGTACTTCCTTGCTATCTAAAACTGGTAGGATAGTCTCTATTATAATGTTCCGCATATAATTATATTTCGCGAGCTTACTTTCTACCCGTAAACCGTTCTCGTGGACTTCGTTCTGCGTATGCGTAGGGTTGGCCAGTTGAGGGCCGGGCTTTAGAAGCTTGGACTTAACTCGCGTCGTGACGTCCGTGCCCGTTGTCACTTTTATTTAAAAAAAAAAAAAATTAGACTCTCATTTCGGTGAAAATGGGGCGGGCATTACATGGTCGACCACTTCATCTCTTGCACCCAAGAATTCTCTTCTCTCTCTCTCTCTCTCTCTCTCCATCTCCACACTTAGAAAATCACTGAAGAACAAAGGAAGAAAAGAAGGATTAAGGAAGGAATTCAGATAAAAAAGAAATGAAAGAGACGAGAAAGAAGGTATGGTTTTAAGTTTAATAACATAGGATTAAGATTAAGAGTAAGCCATAGTTTTGGCCATGGTGTGGCCGAACCTATGGGCTCTAGATTGGTTGGAAGGACTGGGCAAACTGTCATAGGGCCATGGAATTGGAAATCCATTTGAGGAATGGATATGTGTTGGAAACCAGCAACCAAAGGATTGAATTCAGAATCATGTTTTAATGGCTTAAGATTGGAATATATTATGAAAAGACTCTAGCTTTGGCTATGTAATGCCCCGCCCATTTTCACTCGTCGAAAATCAGAGTATATTTTTTTATTTTTTTTTGAAAAAGAGTGAGACAGAGCGGGAACGTCGGGACGCGAGTCAAGTCCGAGTTTCCAAAACACGACCCTTAACTATCCACCTTTACGTGTGCGTGGACCAAGTCCACTAAAACAATTCACACGCTTTACATTTAACTGCGGAATTATTATATGAATAGAATACTATCCATATCCATGATATTAATAAGCAAGGAAGCCAATCACTATTAAATTAACTGAAACTTAAATATCCAAAACATCATCCAACCATAGCAAAATAACCTAAGTTATTACAATCCCAAAATTAACAGTTCTCCCAATACATCAATTCAAAATCAATTAAGTAAAATCAGCTAAAACTGCCCAAGCTCCTATGCTTGGCTTTCTTCACGTCCCATGTCCTTTCCATTCCTTGTTACATCATCTATAGGGTAGAAGTAGGGCGTTAGTCAACGCGCCCAGTAGGAATTCCAAATAGGGTTATGTACACATAGGATCAATATAAAATCAGAATAAGTACATTATATCAAAACTGTAAAACATCTCATAGTACTAAATCAACGCATGATAATCATATCCAAATCATGCTAGTATATGTGTTATGTCATGGGTGTCATATGCCAATGATCCCACACCCAATCTCCATGTCCAACAACAATACAAAACATATCAATAGTTTCCTTGATAAAATAAAGCCATATCAAAGTGTTCCCTGGTACTCTCGACCTGTCTGTATTGCCGATATGTTTGTTTTCTTGAGAGTCCACCTGAGTTCTAAGTTCAATAACTCTTAAGTCTTTATCAAAGAGTCATTGGCGATGAGGGATCAGTGCATACGAGACTCTCGATCAAAGGCTCACCCAAAATGACAGTTCTTATAGTAACGCCCCGCCTTTTTTCACTCGCCGAAAATCATAGTCCATTTTTTTTTTTTAATAAAAGAGTGAGAGAGCGGGACGCCACGACTCGAGCTAAGTCCGAGCTTCTAAAGCCCGACCCTTAACTGGCCAACCATACGTGTGCGTGGACCAAGTCCACTAAAACGGTTCACACATACTCAAGTTAACATGCAGAATAAACATAAATGCAGAATTATAATAGAATAACTATCCTATTCCATTTTAGAGAGCAAAGGAGTCCATTACTTAAACATAATTACCTTAAGTTAAAATATCCGAAATCAACATTCAAACCGTAGCAAATATATCTATGTTATTACAGTCCCAAATGCTAGTTACTCAAATTACATAATCCATGAATAACTTAAACAAAAGAAACTAAGACATCCAAGCTCCTAAGCTTGGCTCCGATCTCGTTCCTCGTTCCATTCCATTCCTGTGTCATCAACTAGGGTAGAGGTAGGGCGTTAGACAACGCGCCCAGTAGGTACTCCAAGTAGGGTTAACACATGGGTTAGTACCAAAAATCATATAGCTAACATAATATAAAAAACATGCATATCAATGCCATGCTATGGTTGTCATATGCCATGAGTCCCACCCATCATGTAACACCCCGTTTTCTCAAAGATATTGATATTTACAAAAATGCCATTGGAATGGTAAATTAGAAGGTTATGATCGTAGATAAGAAAATAGTGGGGCCCATTGTTCAACTTAAGACCTATTGTACATATTATAAAGATCAATTAGATTAAATGGTTATTGTACATCTAATTGGGTTAAGTTGGTTATTTGGGTCAAAGGACCCAATTGGGACCCAATGGGTCATGGTGGACTTATTTGACCATTGGGTATGCTCAATTTTATTATAGTTAAGCTGAATTGATTGGAAATGAAATGTATGATAAATGGGTAGGCTTGATACAAGTGTGTAAACCACATTCAAAGGGCTAAACCACCCATAATTGGGTCATGGCGTCAATTGGGTCAATAAGTTAAATGGGGACCAAATGGTTCGTGTTGAGCATGTGGACTATGGTTGACCGTGCGGACCCTCAAGTGAGCTCAAACATGAGTTAAATCAGGTTGAGTTGGGACTGAAGTGAGTTGGAATTAAATCAAGTAATGAGTTGACTCAAGTGCATTAAATGATATGCATTAAGTGTAGTGAGTTGGGTGTATTGAGTTGGAAATCAAAGGGCCCTTGAGTTCAAGTGAGTCAAATGGAATTTGAAGGGTTGTCTTGATCTCAAACATCATCAAGAGTACAAGTCCCACACGTTGGGAGTGTAGGGGTGCCTTGGCCAAGCCAAGGGTCACCATGGTTGGGGGTGGCTTAAATGTTGAAAGATGGAGGAGTCTTTCCATCTCATGGGATGCATTGGTTGTGCCAAGGGATGCATTTGTTGGTGCCAAGGGATGTCTTGGTTTGTGCCAAGTGACTCCTTGGTTTGATCAAAGAGTAATGAGGGTAAATGAATGGTTTTTGGGGCTGTTATATAAAGGAGATAAACCATATGCTTGGTCGATTGTCACTCAATGAAACCATAGAATTCATCTCTCTCCCCCTCTCTCAAGAACACACCCTCTTGGCCGAATTATCCTTGGGTGTTTTTCACAATTGATCAAGCATATAATCAGCAAAGGAAGGGAGGCTAAGAAAGCTAGGACGCAAGGATCAAAAGCAAGGAGAAAGGCTTAGAGAATTGGTAAGTAATTCCATGGAATTTTGTTTAATACAATGTGTTAAATGGAACATAATTTGGCCATGGGATGGCCGAATCTACCAAGGGTTTGGAGTATGTTTATTGATGTTTAAAAGATAGAAAACATGGACCATAGGGTTCGGCCACTTTAGATGGCCGAACCCCATGAAATATTATGGCTATGTTGATGATTTTTGTAAGTTAAAGCCATGCAAAATGATGGACTGTTTTGGATGTTTTAATTAGACCTAAGATGCATGTTGAAAGGCTTTTTTAAATCATGGATTTGGATATCATGATTAGGCTATGGAATGGCCGAATGCATCAAGGGTTTAAACCTTGGGTAGTGGTTGTTTAAAAATGATAAAATGGATCATTGGGTTCGGCCACTTGTGAGGGCCGAACCCCATAAAATCATATGATTATTTTATGGTGATTTTGATGGTTTTGAGAGATAAATACCATACAAGTTGTGGAAGGGTTAAGGTGTTTAAAAAATGGAGATAAAATGTATATATTTGGTTGGCCAATGTATGGCTGAACTATATATTGATTATGGTTGAATTAGCATGTCAAAACCATGAATAATCATGGGAAGTATTGAACCAAGTGAACCATAGGGTTCGGCCATGGGTGTGGCCGAACCCCATGGACCATCTTATATGGATTTAAAGGATGGAAAGGATGGTGACTAATATGGATTGTTTTGTTGAATTAAAGGGTTTCAAACTTGAAGATCATGGAACAATATGAAGGGTTTAAAAAGGGTTCTAAGTGAACATTTTGACAAGACATAGGTCAGCCATTTCATGGCCGAACCATGGGGTTACTATGGCTAAGTTATGATATAGAGATTCAAATGTGAAAGCCATAGGGTTCGGCCATATGTTGGCCGAACCCCATGGACCATGGCTATGGGTTTTATGAATCAATTTTATGGAAATAATTGGTGGTTCTAATGTTTAAGCATGATATAATTATGTATTGGTAGCAATGGTAGTTTTGTGAATAAGGGTAACATTCAATAGATGAAAGAGGGGCCCAAAGCCAAAGTGACCACATGGTCGAACCTGTAACGCCCGCCCCATTTTCACCGAAGTCAGAGTCTAATTTTTTTTTTTTTGAAATAAAAGTGACAATGGGCGCGGACGTCACGACGCGATTTAAGTCCGAGCTTCTAAAGCCCAGCCCTTAACTGGCCAACCCTACGCGTACGCGGAACGAAGTCCACGAGAACGGTTCACGCGTAGGAAGTAAGCTCGCGGAATATAATTATATACGGAACATTATAATAGAGACTATCCTACCAGTTTTAGATAGCAAGGAAGTATGGCGCTTAAATTACTAAAATACCCCTATGTTCATAATTATATCTCAAAATGATAACGTCCAGAGTACAGTCCAAACCATAGTAAGAAACAGTAATTATTACAATCCGACAAGCTAAGCTACTTAAATTACATTTCCAAAATAAAACTTAAATAAAACTAAGTAGCCGCTTTCCCAAGCTCCTAAGCTTGGCTCCCTTGCGTCCACCGTTTCCGCCGTCTCCTGCGTCATCAGTTAGGGTAGAAGTAGGGCGTTAGACAAAGCGCCCAGTAGGACTCCGAGTAGGGCTAGCACATGGATTAGTGATAACAAGCATACGGATAACAATATAATAAAACCTATAAAATGAATGCCATTCCATGGGTGCCTATGTCATGTGACCCACCCATCATCCATATCATCAAACAATGTCATATCCCCCTTGACGGCAAGGCCTCGTCAAGGTGTCCCCCATGTTTGCTTCTCGGTCGCCCCGACGGAGCAGACTCCGGTTATAGCATAGCAAGCTATCCCCATGTTTGCTTCTCGATCGCCCCGACGGAGCATGGACTCCGGTTATAACACCTCAGGCTATCCCCATGTTTGCTTCTCGGCCGCCCCAACGGAGCATGGACTCCGGTTCCTTTATTTTCTCGCCCATGCCATGCATGAGATGTAAGTGCATTATGTTATGTAGTATATATATGTAATTCATATCCTTAATATATAATCCATTGCATGGAAATATAATCCATAGCATTAAAATATCGTCCATAGCATAAAAATATAATCCATAGCATTTAAAACCCATCTTAAAATAAATTATATAATTACCGAAATAGAATAAGGAAACCATCACATACACATAATCCACGGCTTACAAAAAGGTAGGAATCCTACCGAATACCGACTAGCGTCCTTTTTCGTTTCCGTCCTATAAATCCGGTCGCCAATCGCGTACCGTTTGCGACGTCCCGATACCTTATTATACATTTACCAAATTAGTCCATATTTTATCCATGATTAAGTCCCTAACTAATCACAAACTTAGATCCATTAATGATCCCTAACCATGTTACAAGATTATCAAAAATCAGCCCTTAACTTAGCCTCATTTCCATTGATTTAAACTCATGTATAATTCCAACTTTTAGCCCATTAAACATTCTAATTTTGTGAGCCTAAAATGTAGCAACCCTAAGCTTCATTTAATCACTCCTAAGGTCATCTTAATGCACCCAAGTTCAAGTCCAACCTACATGGGGTTCGGCCATGTACCATGGCTGAACCCATGGCTCTTCATTGTGGCCAATAATTATAGTTTTGCCACTACACTTCCATGGTTTAATATTTCCTTCATCCATGTACATTTTTGTCCATAATTCATCCATATACTTAGCCCCATTAATGATCTGTTAATCATGACATAACATCCCTAAAATCAGCCACTTAATTCAATCAAATTTCCAATCATCTAATCCCATACATAATTCCAATTCTTGCCCATAACATGACCTACAAATGGGTCATGGGTTTGGCCATACACCATGGCCAAACCCATGATGTCTTTTTCCTATTTTTCTTGGGTCCATTTTACCTCATTTGGTCCCACCATAACTGAATTTAAAACATACATTTAAATCATCCTTCCATAATCATCATGAGATATATTTTGGTCCATTAATTTAACCATCATTCCCATTTATTTTTTCATGGTTCCAAAACACCAAATTTTCCTCAAAGTCTCCCCATGGGGTTCGGCCATGTACCATGGCCGAACCTATGGTCCATAGTTTTTATTTTAAAAACTTCATTTCCACCCATTTAGAGCCTTGTTTAACATACTAAAGAAAATCCACTTAATTACCATTAACCTTCTCCATTAATTTCCATACTTTTATAACCATTAAATACATCATCCCATCACCATAGGGATCGGCCATACACCATGGCCGAACCCATGGTTCATGATTCACCTTTCATTCACCATTTTTGGAGGCCATTAAATCATTTACATATCCCATGATTTTTCTTGTTTAAAACCCCTTTAAAAATCATTAACTTTTACTCAATAACATCTTGGCATCATGGATTACCCTTTCATGGTTTTTAGTCCAAAAAGACCCTATTTAGATTTCTTAAGTGCTCACCATGGGGTTCGGCCATACTACATGGCCGAACCCTATGGCATATAATTCCTTAAAACACCCATACTTCCATACTTAATTAATCTTAATAGTGTCCATAATGTCTATTTATTTTCCTTAATCTATCTCTCCCATTTCATCCATTTCTCATCTTATCATTGGATGGATCTTAGATCTAAGGCCCATAACATTTGTGGCCACCATTCATTCTAAGAAATGGATTCATAAACACATCTTAACCTTTAAAAATATAAATTCTTGTTTAAGAATTACTTACCACACCGACAACTCCTCCGGCCTTTCTTTCTCCTTTTGATTTCCTTAGCCCTTTCTCTTCTTCTTCTTCTTGTTTTTCGGCCAATATGTGCTTGATCAAGATGGAGTCTCCAACGTTTGGGTTCGGCTAAGGTAGGGTTAGATATTGAGAGAGGGAGAGGGGAGGACGGGATGGAAAATTATCTCAAGCTTTGGTCTTGGGGTGGCCGGCCAACACTTGGGTTCTTCTTCTCTTTCTTCTAAGTTTCTTCTCCTTCTTTTTCCTTGGATGGGGTCGGCAATGAGAGGGAGGAGGTGAGGAAGAGAGTGAGATGAGAGTGGCTTGAGAGGTGAGGTGGAAACTACCCCAATCTTGGTTCCTTAGACCATACACTTCCATGATGGCCTTCACCCACCAAGTATGGGCTCCCTTGACCTTGGTGGTGGTGGTTGAGACCAAACCACCACCAAGCCAACGGTTTTGGCCCCTTGTGAGAGAGTGGTTTGGTCTTCCCCCCTTTGACCACTTGACCACATTATGAGAGGTATGGGTCCTCATACCTTGAGTGGTGGTGGTTGAGATGAAACCACCACCCTAAGTCCATGGTTTCTTTTGTGTTTCTTTGGGTGGTTTCAATGGGATGAAACCACCCTTTGACTTGTCCCTTTGACTTATTCACTTGACCCTAATTTGACCAACCTAGTTAATTAAATTAGATCCTTACTTAGGCTAATTAATTCCTATTTAATTTAATTCCATTAAATTCTCTCTCTCTAAGAAATCCACCCATGGTTGACCAAGTCAACCATGGTGGACGGCCCCCACCAACACCTATCCTACCCGTCACCTCACTTGATGAGGTGGAGGTGGGCCCATTCGGCCATGTCACTTAAACCCCATTAATCTTCACTTAGATGATTTATAATAATTTAATCAACTTAATCTACTTTAATCCTCCTTAGTCCCCTTAACTTATACATGGTTGACCAAGTCAACCATGATGGTCGGCCCCACCTTTTCCTTGGTCTACACGCCACCTCACTTGGTGAAGTGGAGGTGGGTCCCATTGGACCATGTCACCTTGGTCAATTCATCACCAACTTAGGTGATTTAGATTTAATTAAATCCATTTCTCTTATTGGATCACCATTGGGCCCATGGCCCAATTAAGTTCATCCTTACCCATTTACCTTAGAGCTTAACTATCTTGACCCATTGGGTCCCAAATGGGTATTTGACCCAATTTGACCATTCTTGACCCAATTAATCATTATTGACCCATTAAATGAATTTCATCCAATCCATGGTCCAATTGGGCCATAATTGGTCCATTCTCCATATTTTGACCCACTTAACATTTATTCCATTAAAATTCTCAATTTCCATCATTAAAATAATTAATATCCACTTTTATATTGATTTAAAAATTTCGGGCTATTACAGAACCCTACCAAGATATGTTTGAAGGGTAAAGTGTTTAAGGGTTGATCAAATGAAAAGGAAGATTAAATCCTAAGTTGGTGAGGTTCGGCCATGGGTATGGCCGAACCCCACAAGATGATTTATAGGGTTTTGGACTTAGTTAGAAATCAGATGGTATATTGTATTGACTTATTGACATGAAATAAGGTAACGGAACTTGAACGGCGTGCGAGTCGTGATCGGGTGAAGCTAAAAAAGAACGGACACTTAAGCAAAGTTTCCGTAGGTTTCCTACCTACTTGTAACCACATTTATACTTGTTTTTATGATGGTTTTTACAAAACATTGTTATACTATTGTTTATCATATTGAATTTTGAATGATGAGATTTATATACATGTTGCATCTATTCATTGGCATCTCATGCATGGACATGGGATGATGTTTATGGAACCAGGAACCACACTCCGTTGATATGCTGTGATGCAACTGTGAGACCTCCTTAGGCTATGAGGGTCCCGCCAAGAGGAGTGTCATGATGATAAGAGATACATTGGCCTCCTTAGGCGATGAGGGTCCCGCCAGGAGGAATGTTATAATGATGTGAGCCACATTGGTCTCCTTAGGCGACGAGGGTCCCCCCAGGAGAAATATCATCAAGATGAAATGAAAGAGTATTGTGATTTACCTTGACGATGAGAGTCTCGTCAAGTGATGGCTATGTATATGTGTGATGGGAAGGACTCATTACATGTGCATACATACATAACATTGATTTATCTGTTTTTTATTACCATATATACTGTGATATATGCATGTTATCTATACTAACCATGTGGTAGCCCTAATCGGAAATCCTACTGGGCACGTTGATCTAACGCCCTAATTCTGTCCTTAGAGGATGATGCAGGAAAAGGAAAGGTAGAGGATCGCGAAGGAAGCCAAGCATAGGAGCTTGGGTGTTGGAATGGATTATTATTATTTATTGTTATTTGGACGAACTTCATGGATATGTATTAATATAGATAACTGCTATGGTTTGATTTAAGTTTGAATGAAGGTTTAGTTTTAAGTAATTATGACTTGTACTTTGCTATCTGAGAATGGAGCAGTCTGAGGATTGATTATAATTCCGCATATTTGACTTATTCCGCAGTCAGTTTATATTATCCTGCAAGATTTACTTAATTCCATGTGTGGATCAGTTTTCATGGTCTTAGTCCATGCACACATGGGTGGCCAGTTAAGGGTCGGGCTTTGGAAGTCCGAACTTAGCTCGCGTCGTGACAACCAGCCCTGATCACTTGTTTATTATATTTAAAAAAAAAAAAAAACTCTGATTATTAGAGTGAAAAGGGCGGGGTGTTACTGTAGTAGCCCGGAATTTTTAAATCAATATAAATGTGGATATTATTTATTTTAATGATGGAAATTGGGAAAATTGATGGAATAGATGGTAAATGGATCAAAGTTTGGACAAAGGCCCAAGTATGGCCCAATGGACCATGGATTGGATTTAATTTATCTTAATGGTCAATGATGGTCAAATTGGGCCAAGGATAGTCAAATTGGGCCCAATACCCATTTGGGACTCAATGGGTCAAAATAATGCAAACTCTAAGGTAA
This sequence comes from Chimonanthus salicifolius, assembly GCA_013350335.1. Classification (NCBI taxonomy): domain Eukaryota; kingdom Viridiplantae; phylum Streptophyta; class Magnoliopsida; order Laurales; family Calycanthaceae; genus Chimonanthus; species Chimonanthus salicifolius. The sequence goes on along the minus strand of CM023538.1, from coordinate 25,351,129 downwards.
ATGGATAGGAGAGAACTTAATTGGGCCATGGGCCCAATGGTGATCCAATAAGGGAAGTGAATTGAATTGACTTTTAATCACCTAAGTTAGTATTAATTAGACCTAAGAAACATGGCCAAATGGGACACACCTCCACCTCACCAAGTGAGGTGGCGTGTGGACCAAGGATGGGTGGGGCCGGCCACCATGGTTGAATTGGTCAACCATGGGTGTATGTATGAAGGCAATTTAAGCAAATGGAATTAAGTTCAAGTGGGAATTAATTAACTTAACCTAATGTTCCAATTAATTAATTAATTAAGCTAAGTTAAAATGGTGGTCAAAGGGGTCAAAAGGTGGAAGACCAAAACACCTCATTCCAAGCTTAAGAGAAGGAAAAAAACGGCTAGTGGTGTTGGGTCAAAAAGCATGGAAAATATCTTGTGCTTGGTTGGTGGAGAATTTATGGTTGAGTATTAATTAAGTAACCTTGGGATAAGATGGGTTTTCATCTTATCCCATCCTCATTTCACTCTTTCCTCTCTTTCCCTCCCTCATGGCCGTCCCACACTAGGAAGAGAAAGAAGAAGAAAAACTTCGAAGAAGAAGAGAAGAAAAGAGAGGGAAGTGCAAGGAAAAGCCATCACACCAAGGTCAAGACTAGGTGCCTTCTTTCTCATCTCCATCCTCTTCTCTCTCTCTCTCTCAAATCAAACCCTACTATGGCCGAACCCAAGCTTGGAGGTTGTCACCATTGATCAAGCATCCTAGCCGACCAACAAAGGAGAGGAAGAAGAAAGGAGGCCAAGGAGTCCGACGGGAGCAAAGAAAGTTGGAGGAGAAGACGAATTGTAAGTATTTTCTAAAACAAGAGATTTGGATTTTTCTTGGGGTTTAAGAGGCTATGAAATCCATTTCTTGGATTTAGAGGTGGCCAAATCATGGCCTTGGATCTCAAATCCATCAAATGAAGGGAGGAAAGATGGACCAACCCTAAAGGGGTAAATTAGGGTTAAGAAAAAATAAATAAATGCATTAAGGACATTGGTATTAAGAATTGTTTTAAGCATGGATGTGTGTAAGATTTGAAGGAAAACATGGGCCATAGGGTTCGGCCATGTAGTATGGCCGAACCCCATGGTAGAGGATTGATTAATTTATTAGGGTTTATAACAATGGAAGCATGGAGAATGATTTAGGGTTTTGAGTTGTTAATGATTAAATGTAGGTAATTTTTGAAGAGGTTTTTATGATGGAATCCATGGATGAATGTAAGTGTTTTTACGGTCTAAAATGGCATAAAGGAATAGTGGATCATGAACCATGGGTCGGCCATGGTGTATGGCCGAACCCTATGGTGGTGAATTGATGAATTTAATGGGTATGAAATTATGGAATGATGATGGATGTAAGGTAATGGAAAAATAAATGGGAAATGTTGGTGGTGTTGATGGACCAAAATGGACCTAATGTTGTTAGTTGCAATGGGAATGCTGCTAAGTTAATGGACTTAAATGTGATTAAGGATGATGATTTAAATGTGTAAATTAAACCCCTTCATGGAAGGGCTTATGATGGGTTCAAATGTGTAAATAGGCCAAAGAAAAAAATGGGATAAAGACATCATGGGTTCGGCCATGGTGTATGGCCGAACCCATGACCCATTGGTGGGTAAACTTATGGATTAAATTTGGTATTATGTATGTGAGAAATGAATGAGGGTTAGAGTATTTAAATGGCTGATTTTCTAGTATTGTTATGTTATGGTTAATGAGATATCAATGGACCCATTTTGTGAACCAATTAAGGACTAAGATTAAGGTGTATGCATATGGATTAATTAATGGGGATTAGATTAAGTAAATGGCTATTTTTAATAATTTTTATGTCATGGTTGATGGGTCATGAATGGATCCAAGTCTATGACCAATTAGGGACTTAATTAGGCATGGATGAATGAGTGATTAACCATGGAAAAGAGGTAGTGGCGAAACTGTAATTATGGGCCAAAATGAAGGACCATGGGTTCGGCCATGTACCATGGCCGAACCCCATGGGGGATGAACTTGGACTTAGACATTTTTGTGATGACCTTAGGTGTGTTCTATGAAACCTAGGGTGAATGGATTTTAAACTCACAAATTAAAATATCTAATGGATTAAATGGGACCCACAAAACCTAAATAGTGACCGATTATTCATATGGACTTGGAAATGATTAATGGGCTTAGAAATAGTTAAAAATATGGACTGATTATGTGTATGTAATAAGGTATTGAATATCGCAAACGGTACGCATGTCGGTAGCCGGATTATCGGAAGAAAACGAAAAAGGACGCGAGTCGGTATTCGATAGGATTCCTACATTTTTTGTAAGCCATGGATTAGGTGCTATGTGAATGGTTTCTTGGTTTATTTTTGGTAATTATATGATTGGTTATATGATGGTTTATGAGATTATGATTTATATGTATTTTATGGCATATGGCTAGACTATGAGTTATATGTTAATGATATGAGTTACATGTAAAGGCTATGATCCAAATATATTACATAGCATAATGCATTACATCTCATGCATGGCATGGGCGGGAAAAAAAATAAACAAACCGGAGTCCATGCTCAATCGGGGCGACTGAGAACAGGCATGGGGATAACCTGATAGGCTATAACCGGAGTCCATGCTCCGTCGGGGCGATCGAGAACAGGCATGGGGATAGCCTGAGAGGCTATAACCGGAGTCCATGCTCCGTCGGGACGACCGAGAAGCAAGCATGGGGACACCTTGACGAGGCCTTGCCGTCAAGGGGGATAGGACATCATGATGGTGGGGATGATGGGTGGGATTCATAACACAGACACCCATGGCATGACATTCACCTTCTAGTTTCATTATATGATTGTCTACCATTTTTCTCTATACTATTATCTGTATGCTTGTTATTACTAATCCATGTGCTAGCCCTACTCGGAGTCCTACTGGGCGTGTTGTCTAACGCCCTACTTCTACCCTAGCTGATGACGCAGGAGATGGCGCAGCGGAAGGGCGCGACGGAAGCCAAGCTTAGGAGCTTGGGGAGGCGGCTGCTTAATTTAATTAAATTTGTTTTGGAAATGTATTTGAGTAGCCTAGCTTGTCGGAAATGTAATATTTTAGTTTACTCGCTATGTTTTGGAGTTTATTTTGGACGTTGTAATCTTGAGGTATCTTAGTGATCAAATGAATGTTCTTCCCTGCTATCTAAAATTTGTAGGTTAGTCTCTATTGTCATTCCGCATTTAATTTAATATTCCTCGAGCTTACGTCTACGTGTGAACCGTTCTCGTCGACTTCGTTCCTGTAGTGGCCCGGAATTTTTAAATTAATATAAATGTGGATATTATTTATTTTCATGATGAAAATTGAAAAATTGGTGGAATAAATGGTAAATGGGCCAAAGTTTGGGCAAAGGCCCAAGTATGGCCCAATGGATTATGGAGTTGATTTAAATTCATTTAAAGGGACAATGAGGGTTAAATGGGTCAAGAATGGTCAAATTGGGTCAAATACCCATTTGGGACCCAATGGGTCAAGATGGTTAAGCTCTAAGGTAAATGGGTAAGATGAAAGTGTAATTGGGCCATGGGCCCAATGGTGAGTCATTTAGAATGAATGGAATGAAATTTAAATTACCTAAGTTATTTGTAATTAAACCAAGGTGATGTGGCCAAGTGGGACCCACCTCCACCTAACCAAGTGAGGTGGCGTGTGGACCCAAGGTTTTGGTGGGGCCAACCACCATGGTTGAATTGGTCAACCATGGGTGGATGTATAAGGTAATTTAAGTAAATGAGAATTAAAGTAACCAAAATATCTAAATATTAAATGATTAAAATTATCCAAATGAGGTAGTCAAAGTGGGGTCAAAAGGTGAAAACCAAATCAACTCATCCCAAACTCAAAAAAATAAAACACGTTGGGACTTAGGGGGGTGGAGTCATAAGCCATAAAGCAATATAAATATCTTGTGGGTGGGTGGAGAGAGTTAATGTAAAGTGAAGGTTAAATAACCAAAGAGATAAATATGGGTTTACACCTTATCCTTTTCATTTTACCCTCAACTCACTCTCTCCATCTCTCCCATTCTTCCATTGCCGTTCCACACTAGCAAGGAAAAGAGGAGAAGAAAATTAAGAAAGAAAAGAGAAGAGCTCAAGGAGAGGAAGAAAAGGTTGGACCACCATCTCAAGGTAAAGATCTTGAGACATTTTTCCCATCTCCATCCTCTTCTCTCTCTCAATTTAAACCCTAACTTGGCTGATCCTAAGGTTGGGGGTTGCCACCATTGATCAAGCCTCTTGACCTATTAAAGATCAAGAGGAAGGAGAGAGGAGGTTAAGGAAACCGACGTGAGCGGCGGAAGTCGGAGGAGACGACGGATTGTGAGTATTTCTTAAACAAGAAATTTTGGATTTTTAGGGTTTAAGATTTGAAATTTATTTTTGTAGAATTTAATGGTGGTTACATAAATTTATGCCATGGATGTTAAACCCATCAAATGAGAGGGTGGAAGATGGAGGAAACCCTAAATGGATGAATTAGGGTTAGGGAAAATAAATAAGTAAATGTAGTATGTGCATTGTGTAATTTATTAAATTGAGCATGGAATTGGGTGATTAGGTGTTTAGTTTAATTAGTTAGGGTTTAAGGAATAGAAAGTGGTAAAACCCTAATGGAGAAAAATTAGGGTTAAGGAAAAATAAAAGGGACTAAGGATAGTACATGCTTAATGTGATCAAACATAGAGGTATATGCAATTTTTTTTGAGTCAAGGACCATAGGGTTCGGCCATGTAACATGGCCAAACCCCATGGTAAGTAATGTATGATTTATTAGGGTTTGAAAAATGGAAGGCCATGAGGATTTTTAACTAATGAATTTTAGTAAATGAATGAATGTGGGAAAGTTTTAAAAATGGTGTTATGATGAAAATGCAAAGAGGTGTATAGCCTTGAAAGGGATGGATGAAGTGAACCTTGAACCCTATGGTGATGAAATGATGATTCAAATGGGGTTAAGAATATGGTTTAGATGCATGATTTAAAACCCTCAAAGAAGGATTATTGGTGGATCTAAATGATGTAAATGGACCCAAGAAAAAATGGGAAATAGGCATCATGGATTCGGCCATGGTGTATGGCCGAACCCATGACCCAATGTTAGGTCATGTTATAGGCCAAATTTGGAATTATGCATGTGTTAAATCAATGGAAATGAGGCTAAGTTAAGGGTTGATTTTTAATGATCTTGTAACATGGTTAGGGATCATTAATGGACCTAAGTTGTGGATCAATTTTGGGCTTAGGTAGGCATGAATGAATGAGTAATTGTTTATGTAAAAGGGGTAGTGGCAAAACCGTAATTAGTGGCCAAATTCAAGAATTCTATGGAAATTGATCATGGACTTAGGGGATCTAATGTAATAACCTTATAAGTGATTGATAAAGCCTAGGGTGGCCGAATTTTAAGACTTATGGGATTAAAAGGTTAAATAAATGATATGGGACCCACAAAACCTAAATAGTGACCGGTTTTTCATATGGGCTTAGAAATGGTTAAAACATGGACTAATGATGAATGTGTAATAAGGTACTGGACTTCGCAGGCGGTGCGCGATCGGCAACCGGGTTTATCAAACGGAAAACGAAAAAGGATACCAGTCGGTATTCGGTAGGATTCCTACATTTTTGTAAGCCATGGATTGGGTGATGTTTTCTTTAATTTATTTTGGAAAACATGTAGTTGTCTTTAAGATGAGTTTTGGATTATACATCTTGTGATGTTTTCCTTTAAATTATTTTGGAAATTATGTGAATGCTTATGATGGGTTTTGGATTAAATATTTTGGGATGGTTTCCCTTTGATTTAGTTGGAAATCATGTAATTGTTTTAAGATGGGTTTTATTACTATTGAATTTCATATATTACATGGCATATGGCATCTACATCTCATGCATGGCATGGGAGGCATATGACAGGGGAAGGATGAAATGAAACCGGAGTCCATGCTCCGTCGGGGCGACCGATAAACAAGCATGGGGATATTTCACATATGTATTATTGTACCTTGACGATGCCTTACCGTCAAGGGGGATGTTGTATTTATTGTTATACCTTGATGATGGTTCTTCCATCAAGGGGGATATTGTATTTGTGGTTACACCTTGACGAGGCCTTACCGTCAAGGGGGATGTTGTATTTATTGTTATACCTTGATGATGGTTCTTCCATCAAGGGGGATATTGTATTTGTGGTTACACCTTGACGAGGCCTTACCGTCAAGGGGGATATGGCATCGGGATAGTAAGGATGATGGGTGGGATTCATAGCACAGACACCCATGACATGACATTCATTCTATGACTTTTCGTTATGTATTATCTATATGCTCTGTTATCACTAATCCATGTGTTAGCCCTACTCGGAGTCCTACTGGGCGCGTGGTCTAACGCCCTACTTCTACCCTAGCTGATGACGCAGGAAATGCCGGAGCAGAAGGATGGGACGGGAGCCAAGCCTAAGAGCTTGGGAAGGTGGACTAATTATTTTATTTAAGTTATTTTGAGAAATGTGTATTTGAAGTAGTTTAACTTGTCGGAAATGTAATAATTTAGATTACTTACTATATTTTGGACATTATGATTTTAAGGATGTTTGGTGATTGAATGAATGTAACTTCCCTGCTATCTAAGAATTTGTAGGTTAGGCTCTTTTATAATTTTCCGCAATTGGTTTAAATGTTCCCCGATGCTTACTTCTACGTGTGAACCATTCTCCGTGGACTTCATTCCACGCACACGTAGGGTTGGCCAGTTAAGGGCTGGGCTTTAGAAGCTCGGACTTAACTCGCGTCGTGACGTCCGCGCCCTTTGTCACTTTTATTTAAAAAAAAAATGTACTCTGATTTTACGGTAAAAATGGGGCGGGCGTTACAGTTGGTATCAGAGCGAATTCGGAAGAATGAATCTCTCGAAGTAAGATTTAAGACGGTTGCACGTCTCACTGACGGCTAAGAATCCCAACCGACCGACTCTTCGGAGTCCGCTGCACGGGGGCCGTGTTAATTTACTTCGATTGACTCAAACGGAAGTGTTTAATCTGAGAACAACAATTGACGGAAAGGAATGATAGCAAGGGAAGAAAGATTCATTCTAGGAGAGATTTATTGAAACATAGCAAGATAGGGTTTACTTCCCCAGAAATGAGAAAACATCTAGGTTTTCCCCCAAATTGATGAAACAGTACTAGATTTATCAGACATAGTAAAGTAGGATGTACTTCCCCGGTATCCCCAATTTGAACAACAGACAATAGCAATTTAGAGATTCCCCACCAGAAACAAAGGAAAAACAAGTGTGCTTATTTGGCAACTTTCCCCAAACCAAATACATTGTGATATACATAAGAAATTCCCCAAAACTGAGATTGGTTTTATTGGAAATTGCAGTTGATGATTTTTGGGTTCTATTGTATTCTATGAATACAGGTATGTCAAATGAAGGGGACTGTACGGAATTATGGGATAAGGGAACCCATAACTGTCTCATAGATTTGGTGTCTGCTTCCAGCATAGAAGTTAGCATGGACATGCAGGAGGGACCTCCCGAGGAAGATGAAGAGGATTTAACATCTCTTTCTGAAGAGAATGTGGAAGACTTTCTGATGATAAGATAGTCGGTAGGGGAATTGGAACCCAGTTATATGTGCGAGTTGTGTAACCAGGTTGGGCACAATTGCACATATTGTCCCTACCCTCTTGAAGTGGTATACCCGATTTGTGGACTACATGGACACGGGAAAGAGAGGACTAACCGTCCTTATATTGGAAAATAATTAATGATTTTGGGGTTTTAAATGAAGGAAATAAGTGTGATATTAAATTGCACAGGCATGCTTGTATTGTGAGTGCATGTGAAGATACATGTGTTAAATTCTTGTTGTTGAGTGTATGAGGTGATGAAATGTGGAAAGATTAATAGTTATGATCATACTAATTAAGTGAGGAAAGAGTATGTAAAAAAAAAAAAAATGTACAATGATGAACTGCATGCATCAAATGAGGATAAGAGGCATGAACTTTTGATGTGGGGTATATGTTGCATATGCTTATGAGTAAGGTAAATGTGAATAAAAAGGGTGGGGAGTATTTGTTAATGTGATGAATGGGTATACTTGGGGGATGGTACAATGGCTTTTAGAAATGGTTTTTATATTGGTGATAACCCATGGTTTGATAATTTGTCATGACCAAGTGAAGAGATTATGTTATGACATATAATGGGTGATGATGTAAACGCTTTGTAAAGGGGTATAAGAGGTTCTCATGTGAACAAAGTGCCATTTGAGAGATGTTGGATAAACAATGTACTTGAAAGAGCCCGAAATGCATGGGTTAACTTACCACATGAAACTCGTGAGAAGATGATATTATGAGGAGAATGTGAAAGGTCTAGCTTGCAAAAACTAATATATTGTATGAAAAAGAAAATCTTGTATGTATAATGCAATTGCATTCTCCCAATGTGTTGTGTAGATTATGAACGAGTGATGATAGGCCTTGAAATGGGTTTATGGCCTTAAAAAGCATGAATGAATGATGGACCATGAACTTATGAAAATATTTTATTTAGTGATTGCATGAGGATTCCCTATGATGTTACTAAATTGTGAATTATCAATCGTTGCAATGAGTTTATATGATGTTACTTTGATAATTGGTGTTATGCAATGAATAGTCATTGAGGAACAAGGATGTGTTACAGACTATGTGTATGATGATGAGTTGATAAAATACAGTGAATTGTGAATATGTAGTATGCAGGAAGAGGTCGTGATATGTTAATGCATTTGGTTGGAAACCCAGGTGGGCCTGATGGATAATTCCAAAGTTTAGGAATTTATGGATGGTCATGGATGGTCTTCGAATGTATTGGGATGACTTGCTTTGGATGAGTAGGATTGTTATTTCAAAATCTCTAGGTGTATGTTGTAAATGGGGTAGGGTAACCTAATCATAATTAGGTTGAATCACTAGATCTTATTAATGTGTTATTTCTTATGTTACCTCAAGTTATTGTTTGATGAGAATGGAGATGAAAGATCTTGTTACACATGAGTTATGTTATTCGATGATTGTGTGTAATTTCAATTCTACGTGGCTTGCTAATGAAGGAATATGAACCGTATGATGTGGTAACCATTAATAACGTAGGCATGTAGGATGGAATTTGGTGGTTGGTGAAATTTGTAATACTTGTGAATGTTTTAGTGGTGAATGGGTACTTTATGACATAACCTAAGTAAGCTTAGATGTATCACTATTGTTAGGAAGCTATGAATATGTGGAATAATCCAGAAGGGTAGGAAATTAGTATCTATATGACTTGGATTGATGTCGGGTATTGGTATTGTAGTAGTTATGAACAAAAAGGGTTAGTCACATAGTGACTTATATACAAATAAAGGTATGATTGCTTTTGAGAGATAGACCTAAGGGAAAGGTTAAGAGTCTAGTGAAACTTGAATGGGAAGCTATAGGCGACTGCCGAGTGAGACTGATCACCTGACTCTGTAGTTGGCCGATGGAATTCCAGGAGGGTGAAGCTAGAAACCTAGTTAAAATGGAATCAACAATGGACTTGAGCATAGGCTCGTACTGGCAGACTAACTCACACAGAGAGTAGACGAAAGAACATATTGAAGGAGTACGTATGGGAAATGTCTTGGTAACAAATAAAGTGAAATAGAATACATTAAGCTACATAAAATCGCAAATGGGTTCATAAGGAAAATAGATAATATGAGACAGAGTAATTTCTGTAAGAATGGAACTCATAGGTCGATATGAGTGATATTGAGGTAATTAAGAGATATTTAACACAATTGAACGGGAACAACGAATAGACCCAGAAATGGAGGAGATCTGGACCAAGATATCTGCATGTGAGGTAGTATTGGAATTTGAGTTACGACCGGGATAGGGTCTTGTCTTCCGAGGTAGGACGTTGATACCTAAGAGCTACAGAAGGGAGTTGTTGGTTGAGGCACACCAAACCAAGCTCTCTACCCATCCGGACAGCGCCGAAGATGTACCTGATCTTAAGAGGCACTATTGGTGGCATGGACTCAAGAGAGATGTGGCAGAGGTTATGCTCGCTGCCTAACTTGTCAGCAGGTCAAGGTGGGGGCATCAGGAGCCATTGGGGTTACTCAAACCCTTACCAGTGTCGGAGTGGAGATGGGAACATGTAGCCATGGACTTTGTAACAGGGCTGCTAAGGTCATCAAGGGGCAACGATGCAATATGGGTCGACGGTACATCCGAGATATTATCAGACTACATGGTATACCCCGGAATATTGTGTCCGACAGAGATGGCCGATTCACTAACAGAGTATGGCAGAGCGTGCAATCGGCTAGGGGACCGACGTGTTGACCAGCACAACATTCCACCCATAGACTGATGGACAGTCGGAAAGGACAATACAGATATTGGAGGATATGCTGAGAGCATGTGTACTGGATTTCAAGGGTGAATGGGAGGATCATTTGCCATTGGTGGAGTTCTTTTACAATAATAGTTACCAGGCAAGCCTCCAGATGGCTCCGTTCGAGGCCTTATACGGCAGGCCATGTAGATCACCAGTGTGTTGGACAGAAGTTGGTGAGCCTGCGCTGATTGGACCGGAGTTGGTTGCAGAAATTACAACGCAGATTAAATTGATACGGCAACATCTGCTCACTGCACAAAGCCAACAGAAGAGTTACGCCGACAAGAGGAGAAAGTTCCTCGAATTTGAGGTGGGGGTAGTTTATCAGTTGGAGCTCCCTCCGCAGTTATCCTCTTTACATGATGTGTTTCATGTGTCCATGTTGAGGAAATACAACCCTGATCCTTCACAGGTGTTGAACGTACAAGACGTCGATGTACAAAGCGACGTGATGTATGTGGAGAAACCGATCAGAGTGATCGGGAACGAACAAAAGGTGCTGCGGAACCGTGCCATTCAGTTCGTCAAGGTGGTATGGGAACGACATGGAAGTGAAGAAACCACCTGGGAACTGGAGCCAGAGATGAGTGCCGCTCATCCGGAGCTCTTTGTATAAGATGATTTGAACCCCTACTTCGCTCGAATTTTCGGGACGAAAATTTTAAAAGAGGATTGCATTGTAGTGGCCCGGAATTTTTAAATTAATATAAATGTGGATATTATTTATTTTCATGATGAAAATTGAAAAATTGGTGGAATAAATGGTAAATGGGCCAAAGTTTGGGCAAAGGCCCAAGTATGGCCCAATGGATTATGGAGTTGATTTAAATTCATTTAAAGGGGCAATTAGGGTTAAATGGGTCAAGAAAGGTCAAATTGGGTCAAATACCCATTTGGGACCCAATGGGTCAAGATGGTTAAGCTCTAAGGTAAATGGGTAAGATGAAAGTGTAATTGGGCCATGGGCCCAATGGTGAGTCATTTAGAATGAATGGAATGAAATTTAAATTACCTAAGTTATTTGCAATTAAACCAAGGTGATGTGGCCAAGTGGGACCCACCTCCACCTAACCAAGTGAGGTGGCGTGTGGACCCAAGGTTTTGGTGGGGCCAACCACCATGGTTGAATTGGTCAACCATGGGTGGATGTATAAGGTAATTTAAGTAAATGAGAATTAAAGTAACCAAAATATCTAAATATTAAATGATTAAAATTATCCAAATGAGGTAGTCAAAGTGGGGTCAAAAGGTGAAAACCAAATCAACTCATCCCAAACTCAAAAAAATAAAACACGTTGGGACTTAGGGGGGTGGAGTCATAAGCCATAAAGCAATATAAATATCTTGTGGGTGGGTGGAGAGAGTTAATGTAAAGTGAAGGTTAAATAACCAAAGAGATAAATATGGGTTTACACCTTATCCTTTTCATTTTACCCTCAACTCACTCTCTCCATCTCTCCCATTCTTCCATTGCCGTTCCACACTAGCAAGGAAAAGAGGAGAAGAAAATTAAGAAAGAAAAGAGAAGAGCTCAAGGAGAGGAAGAAAAGGTTGGACCACCATCTCAAGGTAAAGATCTTGAGACATTTTTCCCATCTCCATCCTCTTCTCTCTCTCAATTTAAACCCTAACTTGGCTGATCCTAAGGTTGGGGGTTGCCACCATTGATCAAGCCTCTTGACCTATTAAAGATCAAGAGGAAGGAGAGAGGAGGTTAAGGAAACCGACGTGAGCGGCGGAAGTCGGAGGAGACGACGGATTGTGAGTATTTCTTAAACAAGAAATTTTGGATTTTTAGGGTTTAAGATTTGAAATTTATTTTTGTAGAATTTAATGGTGGTTACATAAATTTATGCCATGGATGTTAAACCCATCAAATGAGAGGGTGGAAGATGGAGGAAACCCTAAATGGATGAATTAGGGTTAGGGAAAATAAATAAGTAAATGTAGTATGTGCATTGTGTAATTTATTAAATTGAGCATGGAATTGGGTGATTAGGTGTTTAGTTTAATTAGTTAGGGTTTAAGGAATAGAAAGTGGTAAAACCCTAATGGAGAAAAATTAGGGTTAAGGAAAAATAAAAGGGACTAAGGATAGTACATGCTTAATGTGATCAAACATAGAGGTATATGCAATTTTTTTTGAGTCAAGGACCATAGGGTTCGGCCATGTAACATGGCCAAACCCCATGGTAAGTAATGTATGATTTATTAGGGTTTGAAAAATGGAAGGCAATGAGGATTTTTAACTAATGAATTTTAGTAAATGAATGAATGTGGGAAAGTTTTAAAATGGTGTTATGATGAAAATGCAAAGAGGTGTATAGCCTTGAAAGGGATGGATGAAGTGAACCTTGAACCCTATGGTGATGAAATGATGATTCAAATGGGGTTAAGAATATGGTTTAGATGCATGATTTAAAACCCTCAAAGAAGGATTATTGGTGGATCTAAATGATGTAAATGGACCCAAGAAAAAATGGGAAATAGGCATCATGGATTCGGCCATGGTGTATGGCCGAACCCATGACCCAATGTTAGGTCATGTTATAGGCCAAATTTGGAATTATGCATGTGTTAAATCAATGGAAATGAGGCTAAGTTAAGGGTTGATTTTTAATGATCTTGTAACATGGTTAGGGATCATTAATGGACCTAAGTTGTGGATCAATTTTGGGCTTAGGTAGGCATGAATGAATGAGTAATTGTTTATGTAAAAGGGGTAGTGGCAAAACCGTAATTAGTGGCCAAATTCAAGAATTCCATGGAAATTGATCATGGACTTAGGGGATCTAATGTAATAACCTTATAAGTGATTGATAAAGCCTAGGGTGGCCGAATTTTAAGACTTATGGGATTAAAAGGTTAAATAAATGATATGGGACCCACAAAACCTAAATAGTGACCGGTTTTTCATATGGGCTTAGAAATGGTTAAACATGGACTAATGATGAATGTGTCATAAGGTACTGGACTTCGCAGGCGGTGCGCGATCGGCAACCGGGTTTATCAAACGGAAAACAAAAAAGGATACGAGTCGGTATTCGGTAGGATTCCTACATTTTTGTAAGCCATGGATTGGGTGATGTTTTCTTTAATTTATTTTGGAAAACATGTAGTTGTCTTTAAGATGAGTTTTGGATTATACATCTTGTGATGTTTTCCTTTAAATTATTTTGGAAATTATGTGAATGCTTATGATGGGTTTTGGATTAAATATTGTGGGATGGTTTCCCTTTGATTTAGTTGGAAATCATGTAATTGTTTTAAGATGGGTTTTATTACTATTGAATTTCATATATTACATGGCATATGGCATCTACATCTCATGCATGGCATGGGAGGCATATGACAGGGGAAGGATGAAATGAAACCGGAGTCCATGCTCCGTCGGGGCGACCGATAAACAAGCATGGGGATATTTCACATATGTATTATTGTACCTTGACGATGCCTTACCGTCAAGGGGGATGTTGTATATATTGTTATACCTTGATGATGGTTCTTCCATCAAGGGGGATATTGTATTTGTGGTTACACCTTGACGAGGCCTTACCGTCAAGGGGGATGTTGTATTTATTGTTATACCTTGATGATGGTTCTTCCATCAAGGGGGATATTGTATTTGTGGTTACACCTTGACGAGGCCTTACCGTCAAGGGGGATATGGCATCGGGATAGTAAGGATGATGGGTGGGATTCATAGCACAGACACCCATGACATGACATTCATTCTATGACTTTTCGTTATGTATTATCTATATGCTTGTTATCACTAATCCATGTGTTAGCCCTACTCGGAGTCCTACTGGGCGCGTGGTCTAACGCCCTACTTCTACCCTAGCTGATGACGCAGGAAATGCCGGAGCAGAAGGATGGGACGGGAGCCAAGGCCTTAAGAGCTTGGAAGGTGGACTAATTATTTTATTTAAGTTATTTTGAGAAATGTGTATTTGAAGTAGTTTAACTTGTCGGAAATGTAATAATTAGATTACTTACTATATTTTGGACATTATGATTTTAAGGATGTTTGGTGATTGAATGAATGTAACTTCCCTGCTATCTAAGAATTTGTAGGTAGGCTCTTTTATAATTTTCCGTAATTGGTTTAAATGTTCCCCGATGCATACTTCTACGTGTGAACCATTCTCCGTGGACTTCATTCCACGCACACGTAGGGTCAGCCAGTTAAGGGCTGGGCTTTAGAAGCTCGGACTTAACTCGCGTCGTGATGTCCGCGCCCTTTGTCACTTTTATTTAAAAAAAATGTACTCTGATTTTACGGTAAAAAGGGGCGGGCGTTACAGACCAGGTGGCTTTCGATGTTCCAATTTGACTCTCTGACATGTCAAACACCTGTATACAAAATCTTCCACATCTTTCTTGAGTCCACACCACCAATATTGTCTCTTAAGATCTTGGTACATTTTAGTACTTCCAAAGTGTATGGACAATTTGGATTTATGGGCTTCCGTTAGAAGTTCTTCCCTGTAGTCTTTCGGTACACAGATTCTGCCTCTGAACCAAGACCTTGTCCAGGCTGCATCTGCCAGTCTTGCACTATCTCTCCTACAGTTAATTTTGGCTCATATCTCTGTCACTTCGGGATCTAACCTTTGTGCTTGTTCAATCTTCGATGTCATGGTAGAGTGCACGATTAAGTTATACACGTGTCCTCTGCCATCATATGCAAATTCAAATTCTCAATTATTGACAGCATTTTCCATTTTTGCATAATCAGATTCGCTACGGTCCCACGAGTCATACGACTAAGTGCATCCACGACCTTGTTTGCTTTGCCCAGATGATAGTGAAGGGCAAAGTCATAATCTTGGAGGTACCCCATCCATCTTCTCTATCTCATAGTGATGGTCCTTCTGATCAAACACGTATTTGAGACTCTTGTGGTCAGAGTATACCTCAAATCTTTCTCGGTAGAGATAGTGTCGCCGACTTTAAGAGCGATACTACTGCTGTCAATTCAAGGTCATTGATAGTGTTGAACACTGAAATATTACATTTTTACCCATTATTGGATCAGTTAGATCTCAATTCTGTGTATATTGATGCGTTTAATGTCATTTTCTGTTTTGTAGATAAAAATAGGAAGTTCAGGAAAACCAAGCTAATTCAGCGGACAAAATGCAAGTTTAGAGCTTTACAATGAAGAACTAGGATTATTGTAATTATTTTATGTCACTTTCTAGGAATTTCATGTAAATTAATTAATCTGGATCCATTTAGAGAGGTCTAAGATTAATTAATAATTTTTAGATTTTAAAGTGGCTGAATAATTATTTAATTCTAGATGATAGAAGTTGCACCCAAGTGTCAAAGCCTGAATTTCAAGTCATTGGGCTACAACTCAATTCGAATAGGCCAAGTATTGCTCCACAAAGCTTCAATGGGTCAAGCCACATACAAGTCCATACACATTCTAACATTGGACCAGGCCAATGTGCAAGCTCAGTCCAACTAAAGGCCCAAGCTCTCAAATCCAATTCAAATGGGCCTGAGTTGAGGTTTAGATCCAAATCCAAAGCCCAAGTCCAATGAACTCTATGGATCCACATTCAAATTCACCTAAGTCCAACCCATGTATCCATAACCAAAACCCATAACCCAACTTCACATCCACACCATCCAACTTCTATCTTAGATCTTAACCTTCTATCTCACATACTCAATTAGGCCAAACTGTAGATCCACCATTAAATCTAACCCATCCATTCATCTATCATTGGATCTAGGTCATCCATCGTCATCATGATCATCTTAACCTTAGATTAGTATCCATCCATGTATCACACACTAATCCATACATTCATTTCATGCATTAACCATCTTAACCATTAGATATTAGGTCATCTAATCACCTCCCTTCATTCATCTCTTAGAAACCCTAGAGCCTCCACATCCATCCATCACATACAGACATCATCTTAAATTTAGGTCATACATTCCATTAATCACCTAGGATCAACCTTTGAATCCAAACCCTCCATCAACCATCACCCACTTCCTATAATTATTTCTACCCAAATACCTTAGAAACTATTAGATCTTAACCCCATTTAATCTTAGCCATCCACTCATTAAACCCTAAGTTCACACATCTTGAACCTTAAGCTAGCCTCCATGCGCATTTTACACATCATCATCCCATGATTTTTGTTATCTAAAACCTCTCCATGCACTTAGACCAAAAACGATCTAGATACACTCCTAAGATTCCAATACATCTCATCATCCCAATCTTCCATGTCATACACGATTTGCACAACTCCATCCCTCCATTTGAATTTCATGAAGTCAACTCTCCACATCACTACCTTCCATCTCCACCATTCAATCATCCCATCTTCAAATCTCATCCATTCATTCATCATCTCATTGCAAAAACCCTCATCCCGCATAGCCAAATTCGAATTTCCCATGCCAATCCAAATCCTATTTTTTCACCAAATCTCCTATCTTCCCTCCAACTTGACTTAGCCACCAAGATAAGTCACACCAAATTCGTGTGATCCTCCTTGTGAAACCCTAAAATCCAAACTTAACACTCCATCACCCATTCCTAATTAAATCCAATCCAGTCCTTTGATTTCCCAACTTAGACCTTGATTTAATTCAAGCCATCAATTTCCTTTTGAAACCTATAAATACCCCATTATCCAAGAGGTCAAATTCGAAATTTGACCTGGAGCTTGAGAGGACCAAGGCTGGAGCAAAAGACAAGAAAACAGGAGCACCATTCGAATTTACAAAGTGAGAGTTGTAAATTTCATTTTTATGTTGTTTTTCATTTATTTAATTTGTAAGTGTATGTACTAAATTCTTCCATGAAATAAATACAAATCATCCCTTTAGAACCCTGAAACATCCAAGTTCTAGAATTCTTTGTGATTATTTTGTTTTTAATTTCAAGTTTGCAACTTTTGTTTATTTAATTAAACATGAGCAAATGCAATAGTTTTGGATCTTGATTGTAAATGTTGAATCTTGATTACTAACGTTTAATTAATTAAATTAAAAGTTGTGAATCTTCTTTATTAGTGAGTATGAATTGCATTTCAGATCTTTATGCGAATTCCAGATCTAGATTTTGTATTTGTTTACACATTTTGGGCGAATGAACGGTTTATTCCAAACAACCTAACTTTACGTTAATGCACTTTTATTTTCAGTCATTTATTTCTTGCAATTTAATTTTTTGTCTTTTAATCATGTTAGATTCTCTGTTTGTTGTATAATTTTTGTTCTAACCTAAATCTTATATGTTTTATTTTTTTTAAATTCTTTAATTCATGTTATTCTTTTAATTCTTTGCATTTACACTCTCTCTCAAAATTCATTCAATTAAAGATTGGAGATGTGGTATTTTAATCTTATAATTTGTAATTTTGACGTATGATTAAAATTATCATTTAATTCATCATTTTAATTCAAGGACAATTAATTCACACATCTTATTTGCTGATTTTCCAAGTTGATACATGACTCATATAAATGTTCTACTTCTTGAAATAATTCTTTTTAAAGGAACACAAATTTAATTTTAATTCATATATTTTGAGATTTTCCTTTGGATTCAACCTGGCACTCAATCATTATAGATGGTTCGTGCGCTTGCGAGATTTACAAATTTAAAACATCAACAGATAGGATAATTCGCTTGTGGATTTTCAATTGTCGGGAACTGTAAGCCACTACATGTGTATCTTGGGTAAAAGAGCACCCAAGTATTCACCTGACACATCACAGTACACTTCATATCTTTTGCCTCGCTCTGGGATGATTAAGGTAGGAGCTGTTATGATCTTTCTTTTAGCTCTTCAAACTTTCTGTTGCACAGATTTGTCCATTTGAACTTGACTCCCTTTTAAGTCAATCGGTGTGGAGTGGGGCTACAATCTTTGAGAAGCCCATAATGAACTTGCGATAATATCCTACCAACCCAAGGAAATTTCGCATTTTCGTGACATTCTTTGGAGCTTTCCAATCTTTAATGCCGTTACCTTTGTTGGGTCCACTGTTATCCCTTCTGCTGTCACAATATACCCTAAGAAGTTTACTTCGGACATCCAAAATTCACACTTGCTAGCTTTGGCAAACTGCTTGTTATTTTTCAAAGTGTTCAGTACAATCCGCAAGTGTTCTGCATGCTCTTCCATACTTGTGGAGTAAATGAGAATGTCATCAATGAAAACAATTACAAACTTATCCAAGTATGGGCGGAAGATCCGATTCATCAAATCCATAAACATTACGGTGCATTTGTTAGTCCAAAAGGCATCACCGCATATTCATATAGTCCATAACTAGTTCTAAAGGCCATCTTTCTATATCCTCAGTCTTTGACTTTGATCTGCTAGTACCCTAACAGAGATCTATCTTAGAAAAATGGCTGGATCCCTAAGTTGAGCAAACAAGTCATCGATGTCGGGTAGAGGATATTTGTTCTTGATGGTGAGCTGGTTTAACATCTATAATCCATGTACATTTGCAGAGAGTCATCTTTCTTTTTTACAAACAATGCCGGTGCTCCCCACGATGAAGTGTTGTGTCAGATGAATCCCAATCGAAGTAGAACATCAATCTCTTTCTTTAACCCTGACATCTCTGCCGGTGCCATCCGATAATGGGGGAGTGACACGGGTTCAGCGCCAGGAAGCAATTTAATCTCAAAGTAAATCTCCCGCTTTGGGGGTAAGCCAGGTAGTTCTGTCGAAAAGACATTTGCAAAGTCTTCCACTACTGCAGGCAATGTGGGTACAGGTGACTTTCCTATATGATACTATTTAGCAAACTTGTATTACCTCGTCATGAGATCTACCATACATTGGAATTTTCAGCTTGTTCCCATAGACTACAAGTCCTTGTCCATTTGGTGATCAGAAGGTTACCCTCTAGCGATAACAATCAATACATGCTTGGAATGTGGCCAACCAATCCATGCCAAATATCACATCAAAGTCTATCATGTCCAGAACCAGATAATCGAACTTGAATTTGAAATTGGGCTAGTTAGGTGTCAATGAAGCGCAAAACAAACCAAGGGATGTGTCCAAACAAAAATGAATGCGATGCTCCAGAATCAAACAATGCTACTGCATAAGAACTACCAATAACTGCCATACCTTGGATCACAGAGTGATCTGCTGTCTCAGGTGTGGGGACTAACGAATACAATATTCCTGAAGTTAATGGACGATGTGGTCGTCCTGACTGAGTCTGAGCTCGAGACATCTGTAACTGTGGTCGTCCTGACTAAGTCCCGTGTTTGTGGTGACTTGCAGAGCTGTGGACAGTCTCTCTTCATGTGTCATGTTTGTCCACACTGAAAACATGTGATGCCACCCCTGGTGTCTGTCCTATAGGTGCTGGGGCTGAAGGATGATTGGGGTCATGTCCACGTAGATGTTGTAGAAGCTGAAGGCTTACTGGAGTTGGGACGAAATTTCTTGCGAGGTCGATAGGAGTTTCCCCTGCTCTTGCTCCTTCTGTTTTCTATGTACTTAGCCGAGTCCATCAGTTCTTGTTCTACAATGCTAGCTCTACTGACTACCGCCACGAAAGTTGTGGACTTGAAGATTGTCACCTTTGGTCCTCCAATTCTGTGGTAGATGTGGCAGGTGGGTGATGGGACACCTACAGTTGTTAGATCTCGACTTAAGCCTCTAGGCATTCCCAACATAAGGTTGTGGTCGATATGTACAACAATAATATACATCGACCAAAGTCGATATGTACATCAACCACATTTTTTTCATATCATTTTTGGACCAAAAATCGCATCATTCATTTCATTCATTTAAAGAGAAATTACATACAAAAATCCAGGTCCTTACATAGACAGCTTAAGTTGATGGTCGTAGAGGCTCATCTCCTCTAGTCATTAACGAAACATCCAAAGGCATGACCAAACCGATCCCCAGCAGTCCAAGGAACAATCTGTCCCAAATGTTCCTCTGTTGGTCTCTAACTCAAAAGTCACCAATACAAAATAACAAAGGCACATAGCCCAGATCTCCAGTACCCACCTAAAATGTGGATACTCATGCCTGATAACAATAATAATCCATACATGAATGTCATGACCAATAAATATGAAGATTTAACAATATAAAAATATGCCATAACGAACCAAAAAATCTCAATAATTAACAATTCTAAATTATAATCCCAAACATATAATTCCAAAAGAACTTATGTAATAATTAAGGTTCAACAACATATGACATAACATGGTCCAACAATAAACTACAAATTTCCAAACATAGCATAAACCTATTCCAAATCAGCTTTTGAATGCATATCATGGGTTTTCCAACAAGGTAACGGGTACGAACACCAGTCCAAGCTAACTGAGTCACTCACTGACTTAAACACGTAGCCAAAAATAAATTTCCCCCATACATTCTGTGAGATTCACAGGACTTTACCCGTTAAATCAAATAAATCTCAATCATTTTGTTCTAAACCCAGCATTTATACATTCCAACACACAAATCACAAATCATAATCTCATAGGAATTTAGCAATAACAATACACATGAAAGTATTTGAATCCCTCACCTCCAGTTGCAAAGTAAAATTACACAAAAAAATCCAAGCTTTAAGTCATCAACACTCAATCCAAATCTCTACTATTTAAAAATTCCAAAACCACTTAGGAATTCATTCCCTATTATTTTATATTAAAATATTCCATCTCTTAAGATCATAGGGTTTTGGTCCAGCAAATATAGATTCAAAAATCCAAGTTTTTCAAATTTTACGTACTTTTCCAGGAAATTCCTATAGGGAAGAATTCGATCATCTTACAGAATTTTTTGGAAACAGTGCATTGACTAATTAATTCCCATATTCCATCAGTAGATATATCTCTAACTTATGATCTCAATGATATCTCGTGTGTCCCAAGGTGACATTCCTATCCCAAGTTATGATCATTTTACCCAGACAACCCCGTGACCAAACAGATTGCAGTCTGTCTGAGAGATCTGGGTTACAAACTGATTTTCACCCTTCGCCACTTTGGATTTACTTTTGGGAATTTTAATGGAGATAGGTCTCCTTGTTCTAATCATAATGGACATAAAATTTTGCATCGTTTTGATACTCAGAGATCGGGTTATGATCTTTGGAAATTGGGTCTACAAAACTGCCCCCAAACTGCAAATCTGAATTATGCACAATTTGCAGTAATTAATTGGGGTACTTAAACTCATTAAAATTTGACAAAAAAAATCTATTTTTTTATATACTAAACCCATGAAAAATATCAAAGAAATATGATAAACAGAAAAATAAAAAAAAATCAAACAATAAATTAAGGTAAAACTGCCAAAAAATTCCAATCTAAAATTTGGTCCAAATTTGAGATCCAATCTGAGGCATCTTTGCAAATTAATATTAATTCAAAACCCTAAAGTCGTTAGATCTAGAAGTCTGTCTTCCAACGAACTTGGTTTCGTCGAAAAATTCTTTCGGATGCCTGAGTTATGGAATTTTTAGCTCAAGTTGCGCAGATTGGAACTGCATAATGGGTTTACCCGATTTTCCTTAAAACTCCAAACGAATTATTTGAATTTGTTTTCCAATTTATTAAAATCCTAAAATCAGTCCTTTTTTTTCTTTCTCTCATCTCCATGTTCGAATTTCATCAATAAAAACAATGGAGATCTAATCAAGGTTTGAGAGGGAAAACCAAAGAGAAAAGAGATGGAAAAATCAAGAAAACTAAACAAGATTCATGGAAAATCTGACCATACCTCTTAGAAAAGATGGAGATCCAAGCCAAAAACTAGAGAGAAACCAACGGAAAATCCCCAAAGTCCAATGCTCCAAGTCGGGTGCAAAAAAGAGAGAAAACAAAAAGCCTCAAATTCGTGTATTGCAATATGCAATACACAAATCCCTTGTTTTATTTACAAGGGGTAGTCAACCATACTTCCCTCCTTTCCTTTTTCTCTTTTTTTTTTTCTAAAAATACTCCCTATGCTAATTATAATTGCTCCCAATGTTTTTTAGCAACTGGATTTTTTTTTCTCTCTTCCTCTCCAACGAATTGGAGCGTGGGATTTCACCTCTTTTTCTTTAACTTCCTTTTTTTTTAAAAAAATAGAAAGTTTGTGTGGGACCGTGGCCCACAAAATTCTATTCAACAGAAATTGAATTTTACAGAAATTGAAATTTTGTTTCAACATAGAGCTTCAATTGGTCAAAATAATGTTTTAACCTCTCTAAATATAAAATAATTTGGAACTACAAAAAACATATTTAAAAAAAAAAATCCAAATTGAAATTCAAAATCAAAATTTGAATTATGTTCTAATAAATCTTTCAAACAGCTGCGGACCCCGATAACAAATAAATGAAATTTCTAAATTTGGAAAGTTTCCAAAAATAGACACTTGTTATTTTTAGAATCTGGGTCAAAATTGGATTTTTTTTAGATCAATTATTAAATTCAAACAATTTCAAATAGATATTCACGCAAACAGAGACAACACTCGATTAAAAATGCACCCGAAAATTCTAATTGGGTCCAATCTTGCTAATTTGGGTCGGGTTGCTACACCACCTTTAAGCCAATTCTACGTCCCTTCCACAGAGTTTTCTTGTAAACTTGTTCATTTCCTCCAGTGGAATTGGTTTTTAGGAAGGGTAGTGATGAATCCTCTCTTGAAAATAGGAATGCCAATGAGCTCCGAGACAAGCTCGTTTGATGATTACAATCTCTTCATTTTGGAACTCAATCCTAATGTGGTTCTTGGAAGGGTAATCCTTTATAGAACATTACATCCTCATTGCCAGTGAGGGATACATCTTACCACCCAATCCACCATATTTTCCCAACCCATCCTCTTTAGGTGGCGTAGAGCTTTACACTTATCTAGGTCTTCGGCACAACTCTTCCTCTCAATGTCCAGGTCCTTGAAATAGGCATACCTGACAAGTGGTTTCAGGAGGGTCCTCCCTGACAGCATCATCATCATCATCATGCTCATCACTTTCATCTCCCTCATTTCCTTCTTCTCCCTCATCTCCTTCTTCTCCCATATTTTTTTTCCTCTCTCACATCTTCTTCATCTACAATTTCTAGTTGAGGTTGTGGTTGAGGATGGGAGGAGGATCCAGGCTAGATACCCTAAGTTTAGGAGGTCTTTCAAATGGTACAGCTCCATAAGGGGTGTCCTCAAAAGATAAAGTAGAAGCCCTAGGCTTTTGAGCAACTTTCTTCCCGCAGAGAGTTGTCGGCCTTTTGGGAGGAGGAGAGGTGTCTTCCGGAATATCCTCATTCACAAGAGTCTCATAAGACACGGGATTCTTTGATCTAGGCATGATTTCTTGATTTCCCAAACAAATTTCAAATGAAAAATGAAATGGGGAAAAACTAGATCTTACCCAAGCAAAGAAATCACTCAAATCCGTGAGAGGATGGGTGCCACACGCTAGAGGAACAAAAATCCACAAGTTTAACGAAGGAGAGACGTCACGACTCGAGGGGTCTAGAGAACCGAGGGGTAAGGAGGAAAAAGAGGAACCATCGCACAGAAGAATCCAAATTGTTTCCACTGAAACAGGTTTTCACAGCAAAGGGTTTTAACTTAACCTTCTTTGCACGCTCTATACATCGACGATGTTGATGGCTCGATGTCGACAATACATCGGTTATGTCAATGTGTCGACATGACAGAGCTGAATTTTCCCATTTTAAAGCATTTCTCATTTTGAAACATCTACACCTTAGATTTTCAAAACACATGGCATACACAAGTTGTATTCATATTGATAAAGAACAAATATGCCACAAAAACATCTTGCAAACATTCAATTCAAGTTTCACATGTGCATACTAAGTACATTGAATATGAAAACCAAGAACACAAGTCAACACACAATACACATTTCACATGTTTAAACCAAGCATTATGTTTAACACATTGGAACTGAAATGTGGGACTTTGAAATTCAAATGTACATTAGTATATGGGTTTCCAAGCACGATTACTACTATAGCTAGGAAGAATATAGTCAAAGCTTGTAATTTCCAAAATGTTTCATGTCATAGCACATCAGCTATTTGAACTCACATAGGCCTCTTGTGATGTTCAATTGCAATGGTCTTAAGATATACAAATGAGTCTAAGACCAAGGCAACACATGAGTGATGGTCTATCTTTTAGTTACCCAAATGGTTGAGGTTGGTGATTCATACACTTCTATGATAATATCTTTGAGGTCTCAACCTTGGATTCCTTAACTCCTTTAAGACTTCATCCAATTATCTTAAAAAAAAGTTTTGCATTTGATCCACCTTCCTTGGAGGTTTGTGTGTTTTAGCCTTCGGATTAGGTTGATTGTGCATTTTTACCTTAGCTTTAGGTGGGTTGTTCAAGGTTTGACCATTCAAGTGTCCTTCCTAAGATTGCATTCTTATAATGCCCAATCTTATAACAATAAAAACATTTACCCTTTGGAGGGTGAAAGACCATTCCTTTAACAAACACCGTATGATTTATAGGTCCTTTGGTTGACATTCATGAACCAAGTCCTGATCTATCACCATATCTTTTAACCAAATTAAGCAATTTTTCCAATTTTTCTTCTCCATGAGTAAATTTATCTTGAAACTTCTCTTTCTGATTTTTCAATTATTTTAATTCAAGACATTACTTCCTCTTCAAGTTGTTTCTTGATGTCCCACAAATTTTCGACATCATTTCCATGAATCACTATTTCATCTTGAAAAGCTTTCTCACTCTCTTTTAATTTTAAGATTTCATCATTGGAGACTATTAAATTTGTAGAGAGGAGAGTTTTTTCATTTTTCAAATTTTCAAATTGGCTAGAGAGGTTTGTATTTTCACTTTTTACCTTATCAAGTTTTTTAGCCAATTTCTCACTCTCAAGGTACAACGCATTGTAGGATTCTTGAAGATCTTCATCTTCATCATCATCCCCCGTTTCAATTTCGGGTGTTTCAACATCACCCACTATCGAGGCTATGAAACCCTTGGATGGTTCAACCTTTTCTTGGGTTTCTTTGTCGAAATCACTCTCAAATTCAAATGTGTTTTCATAAGTCATATTCATGGCTTTTTCAATTTTTTCAATGGACATTCATTAGCAAAGTGTCCTCAGCCACCGCAATTGAAACAACTTTGTTCATTGGGCTTTCTCTTATCTTTTTCTCTATGAGGTTCATGATTTTTAGAATGTTTTTCACTTGTTTCACCTTTCTTAAATCTCCTCATTTTATTCATTTTGTTAAACTTTTTCAAAAACTTTTTGGCAAATAATGCCATTTTTTCACTTGAATCACATTCATTTCTGATTCTATTTCTTTTTCCTTTGATTTCTCTGTTTTCAAGGAATATTTCAAGGCAATTTCTTTCTCCTTTGGTTGTTCAAAATGTAACTCATAGGTTTGGAGTGAACAACTTAATCATCAACACTCATTAGTGCGACATTTCTATGTTCCTCCATAGCCACCACTTTAGGTTTAAATCTTTCTGCAAGATTTCTAGCAATTTTAGTGCACACCTTATCCTTGGGGATTTTCTCACCAAGAGACCACATTGAGTTGACAATGTCACTCAATTTAGAGTAAAAATCCATAAAGACTTCATTCTCTTGCATCTTGATTATATCAAATTGATTTTGGAGAATTTGAAGTCTTGACCTCTTAACTATTGAGTTACATTCATGGGTTCTCTCAAGAACATCCCATGCTTCTTATGCAATTTCATATGTCATAATTCTTTTGTATTCATTGGTGGACACAACACAATTTATAGCATTCAGGGCTCTATCATTAGCGGTGTACATTGCTTTTTCATTAGGGGTCCAAGTGGAAAATTCTTTGGACACTAAAGTCTTGGAAGTAGATGCCTCATCATCAGTTTTCTCTTCCATGGGTTCCTTCCACCCTTTCTCTACCGATTCCCAAAAGGCTCCATCAATGGAAATAAATAAGTTTTTCATTTTAGCGTTCCATGATGCATTGTTTGTTCCATCAAAGTATGGAGGCTTGGAAATGACAGGACTTTCACCCATAGACATGATGTTCTAGCTTGGATCAACTCGGATGATTAAATCATTTACAAAGAGCACAAAGCTTTGATACCAATTGAAACTTCCTGGTGATAGAACACGATTGACCCGAGAGAGAGGGGGGGGGGGGGGGTGAATATGGAAATCTTCAAATTTAATGGCCTTTTAAAATTTCTCGATTGCTCAACTATATATGCAGCAAAATTATAAGATTAATCAAGTGTATGAATCAAGAGTGTACAAGATTAATAATCAATCAGACATGCAAAAACAAATACACCAGATGTAAAGTGGTTCGGAGTAAATTCCTCCTACATCTACTGATGGACTCACCCAACCTTGGGCTATCTCAAATTCACTATGTGGGGAATTAGGCCATCACGAATAGAGAATGTGATAGTTCCCAGTGTGCTAGAACCCGATTCAAGATTAACCCTAGAAGAGGATGAATAGGGCAATTACCGATTTTTGTGGTCTTTACAAATTTCTTGATCAATTAAAATGTTTGCAGAGGAATTAACAACCTTAATCAAGAAGATGTGTTGTGTGATCAATAGAGTACTCAAATAACAAAAACAATCACGCAAATAGCTCTAACACCATAAGACCAGATTTATAATGATTCGGAGTAAACTCTGCTACATCTACTATTGGACTCACCCTCTAAAGGGTTATCCCAATACACTATGTGGAGAATTACACCCTCATAAATAGAATAGGACTTCCACATATCCAATTGATTGGGAATTTCAACCAATCCCTAAGGTTTTGAATTGTTTGACCTAACCCCAGTCTACGTTTTATCCCTTTATTTCTTAGAGTGGTTCGATCACCTTGATCTACTCCACTGTACAATGAAGGTGATTTAAAATTAAATCAAACACTAAGAAGCACTTTCCTTTTGAAAGCTCTCTTGAGTAGATGATGCGCTCCTTGACTCAATCTCCCAATGTGATGTCGTTCGGTGACGAAGATGCTCCGAGTATGTGGAATCACAATTCTTGGGAGGTTTTAGGAATTAAGATATGCCAATGATATCTTAGATGGTTTTTTCTTTCCCTCTCTCTCTCTCTCAATCTCAATCAAGATGATTGGATTTATATGATTCACCAAGTAGTGTTTAGAGAGGAGTTCGGAGAGGCTTGGGATATATGGGAATGCCTTATGATTTTCCTCTGTTAAAAGCTCCAACCCATTTCTCCAAAATAAGGAGTTTATATAGGCAACCATAAATTTTCCCAAACTTACAACGGCAATTGATCGTGACTCCAAATTTGTCATTGTAAAGTGATCATTGCACATTAAATGTTTTCCAACGGATAGAAAACGGTCACCCACGATTGATCGTGCCTCGCGATTGATCGTGAGCATCCATGGGCGATTGATAGTAGGTTGGCGATTGTATCGGCCTGAGGCTAACCTGTTTTGACAGTGTGTGTCAAAAGAAACTTCAACCAACCCCAGGGCGATGGGTAGTGGAGACGATGTCTCGACCCTGTATCTAGCGATGGGTTGTGCGCCCGATGTATCATGTTATATACCACACGATGGGTCACTGCCAGACGATTGTATCATCCTAAGCCTGAACTGTTTTGACAGTGTTTGATCATGCCAGACTCTCAGCGATAGATCATATGCCCGATTGATCAGCCCTATCTCAATGATTTATCGTATTTACGATTGATCGTGTCCTGAGACAACTCATGCTTGACAAATCATTCCAACCAGAACCATCGATTTCCTGGACGATGCATCGCGATACCACGTTTGATCGTCCTCTGTCACTGGAGAAAAGAAAAATTGTTGACACGATGTGTCGTCATGATAGCAAATTCAATGGTTTGAGCATAATTCCATTTGTAACGACCAGTCCCGCTAGCATGATATTGTCCTCTTTAGGCCTCACACACGGCCCGTACATCTTTCAATTGGTGAGCCAATCCACTGTTCCTCCTAAAAGGCCTCATGCTAGAAGGAGGAAGGCCACCACTTATATACCAGGAAATTTTTAATGCAACTAGCAATGTGGGACTTTTTTTGGGGTGGGATATTACACCATTGCCTCTGGTTTTATGTCAAACATCCACTAGGTTTATTAAGATTATCATATGTGATTACTAAGCCTAGACAAGGTCATCCTAAGGTGTAAATTCCACCTAAAGTCATCTATGGCCAATTACCTTTGTGTCATTACCATACACCTGGTGATGATGAATCCTCAACTTGATCTTCCATCTTGAGCACTTGATTCAATCTTCTAAGGCAATGCTTTACCTAAGTCATGAAATTGACAAATAGGTGACTCGGCAAGCCTGAGCACTAACAATCTCCCCCTTTATCAATTTCCATGACAAAAACTTAGAAGCTAATGAATATAAACTCGATGACTTAACCCAACCCAGTATACTCATTTGAATAAAAATATTACACCAATTACAAGTACATATTCAAATGACAAAACCTAGACTCTATGCTTCAAGATGTTTTCTTCATCTTGGTCTACTTGCAATCTCTGATGTGATTCTTTACAATATACCTGTACACACAAACAATGCAAACAAGGTGGAAGCATAGATCTCCCCCTCAAATGTTAGTCCACAAAGCACATAGTGCTCCCCCATAACTAATTGACTAAATTCCTCTAAAATCAATGATTAATCTCTCCCTTAATCATAGATTTTCCTCCTTTAAAGATCTCCTCCCTTAA
The DNA here is from genome assembly GCA_013350335.1 of Chimonanthus salicifolius. Classification (NCBI taxonomy): domain Eukaryota; kingdom Viridiplantae; phylum Streptophyta; class Magnoliopsida; order Laurales; family Calycanthaceae; genus Chimonanthus; species Chimonanthus salicifolius. The sequence continues at coordinate 25,321,848 of CM023538.1, read as the reverse complement.
GATCTTTAACCTTTCTCCTTCTAAGCTTATTCAAAGCTTCTAAAATTTCTCCCCATTTTTGTCATAAATTGACAAAGGGACTTAAGCACTAAATACCAAATTCAATGTGCTTCAGCAAGTCCCAAATGTTGGACTGGAGATGGAGAAGGAGGGGCACATGCATTTTCAAAGATTATACCAATTTTAAAAACAACTTATGCATGCAAAGAGGAGAGAATCATTCATACAAGAAATTCTCCACGAAAAGTGGTTATGAGTGACAACAACATGAACTAAATAAAATATACATCAATAGAGCACATAGTTCATGACAGATAAGATGATGCAAGAACATTTATCAATATGACACAATTGCATCAAACAAGAAATATGTTCATTCATCAAAAACATACACCAATAAAGAGTCTATATGAATGAACAAGCATCCTATCCTTGGAAATCCATTATGCACTTGGAAGATGGAGTCTTGTTTCTTCCCTTAAATTTTCCAAGGCATGCTCTCATTTCCTCTATATTCTGAGAGCTAATGCACCAAGTCCATTAACATTTGGGCCACATAACCATGTTGTCTTTCACCACCAAAATCCTTTTGGTATTAAGATTCACCGTTAATAGTTGAAAGCCACAACATGGGTGTAGGAACACAATTTTTGGAGAAGGATAATTTTCCTTATTTAAACATTTCTCCAAACATATTTTCAATGTTCAAAATGAGTTTCCACGATAGAGCATTATAAGACAAATGGAAATAACATAACCGCATCCGTATAAAATTTGCAAATTGAGGGATGGAGAGTGCGTGCTTGTGATGCTTGTAAGTTCATAAGACAACAAGTTTTGCAAATCAACCTTTGAATGCCAATGAATGCATTCACACACCAATTTGTGCCATTTGATATTTCAAATCAAGTTACTAACACTTGCACAAATTGATCGGATTTTGGATCAATATACCTTTTATAAGTCCAACTTGAAATTTTGATCCAAACCATCCAATAACCTTGGGCTTTTTAATTTACCAATTTAATCAACATAGCCCATGTGTGATGTCATTTGATAATGCATTCTTAGGTGTAGAAAAAACTTGGCGCTTTGTGAACCGAAATCATTCTTCAAAATTTACCAATAACAAGAATATGGGAATGAGAACCAAGAGCACACAAAACATACATTCATTTCACATTTTATATACCAATAGGAAGCATAGAAATGAAGTATGAAAAGAATATGGCATTCCAAAATATGCAACAAGGGTAAAAGCTCATGCTATGCCATATTCAATAAAACTTGCAAAAACATTTTCAAATGCACCAAGATATACCTATGAAAGAAGGTGCAAGAGAGAAATGATCTCATAATCACACAATCAAGCTTAATTTAGGGTCAAGGTATTACATATTCACGTGGCCATCAATGTTTAAAAAAAGTTGCAAAAGGCAATTCAATAACAATTTACCATGGTCCAAGACATACCTTCCCATGCTAGATTCTTTGTTTAGCATGGTATAGATGTGTTAGGGTATCAATTCACACAAAACTAAGGTATAAGTATATTAATCTCAACATTCACATACCCCATAACTAAGAAGCCACAAAATAACCAAACTCCAACAAAATTAAATTCAAAGGCTTCATCTAGCCACCAAGGTAAAATCAAATACTTAAAATCTACCTAAATCCAAATTCAAATTGTCATTTATTGTGTCTTACATAAACTAAATCTCAAATGAAAGGTCCAAAAACTTCATAAATAACTAAGCTTCCAATCTAGTCACTCAAAGAATTTCTTGAGTCTTCCTTTGAACCCCACCAGATTCTATCTCCAATGGATTTCCTAAAATAAGGGAATGAGGTCCATGCCTACTGAAGAAAACAAATCATACAATGTTCTAAATAGATAACTTCAATATATCTAGGCATTTAAAGTTCATCCCAAGTCAAATCAAGTTATGCAATATAGAATGCATGATATGCAACAATGTACTAATATGATGCATGTCCCAATCCCATGCATGTCAACAACAATTCGAATAACATAGCACATGTGCACATGACCAATCAATGGCGAATCACAATTTCCTAGTCCAAAGACCCTAAAGGTTGTGCTCCAAAGGTCACATATAATCAAACCTATCAATGACAAAGCACAATCTCCCAATCTGAAGACCCTAAAAGATGTGTTACAGGAATCACAATCCCCCAGTTCGAAGACCCTAAAGGATGTGTTCCAAGGTCAAGACCTCCCACAAAGGGCAACAATAACAATCAAAGGCCCACACAAGAATTTGCACAAACATGGTTGGAGACCCCCACACAAAACTGCATCAAAATGGTTGTGACCCAACGATCAACTCTCACCACCCACCCAAAAGTGGATGCTCATGCATGAAAACACAACAATTTATCTCATGCATGAATGCCATGACATGCATTCAACAATATCAAATACATGCTCATAATATAGAAAAATTCCAATTCTATATAGCATGTTCTCAACAAATAACAAATTCAACTACACATGAATGTTCAATTAAGGCATCCATACAAAATATTCATGCAAATCAGCCCCACAGACTCAATATGATACACACCAAATTTCACATAATCTCAAGCATGAATAATTCTCCAACACATACAACCGAAAATTCCATAAATCAAAATCAATTCTAGAATACTTAGATTGGGTTTTTCAACAAAGTAAATGAGTAATCAACAAAATATCTAGGTGGCCTGAGGTGCTCACATCCTTTAACATTTAGCCTAAAATATGATATTTCCCTTACACTACGTGAGCTTGCATCGGAAACTTACCCATTAAATAAATAAGTCTCAGTCTTTTATTAAACCCTAACTCTAGCAGCCAATCCAAACATTCACTTTTCAATAAGCAATTAACATGTAGGGTAATCATTTTCCTCACAAGGATTAACAAACAAAGAAACAACATGTATCGGAATTTCTTTCCTCACCCAAGATTTGCAAGGCACACAACATCAAAATCCAAGCTTTTACCTGCTAGCTTCAAGTCTCAAACTTGCTGCAGTTTGTTTTGAGTTCCAAACCACTTAAAATAAATTATTCAAACCATCAAAATTAGATGTGTCAGTTAGACTAATAGGGTTCTGTCCCAATAATTACGGACCCAAAACACCAAGTTTTCCACAATTTGTCTAAATTTTAAGGAATACAGAACAGTGCAAAAATCAGTCTTTCTTGCAAAATTTTCTAGGAACAACACAAATTTTATTAGGGTCCCATATTTTTATAGTAGATAGGTCTCTGAATGAAGATTCCTAAAATATTTTATTTGGCCCAAACAAAGCTTCTTAGTCCGAGTTATAACCATTTTAATCCAACTGTTACACTACCATTCAGACTGCCGTGCTTAAATGAGATTTTTGTTTGCAGACCTAATTTAACCCATCAAATTGATTTATTTCCTCCTAAATTTTTTATTGGAGACAATACACTTTTTATTCTTAAGAGAGATATAAATTTTGCATCGTTTTGATACCTATAGACCAAGTTATGAATTACTTAAGGGACTGTTGTAAAACTGGGCTACAAATCCCAACCAGAAATTTTGTCTATCTTACGGACCGAATTTCGGGTATCAATTATTACTCAATGGTTCTCAAATTTTACCACAGGTAGGTCTCTTTATTAGATTTTTCACCCACCAAATTTCACATCAAAATTAGGGCTACAAGTCTAGAAAAAATATATGGTGAACCACTGCAGTATTGTCTTATAGACTTAGACTAAAAATTTGGTCTATCTTTTAGACCTGATTTGAGATATAAATACTCACTCAATAGCTCCCAATTTGAGATATAAATACTCACTCAATAGCTCCCAAATTTATATTGTGGATAAATCTCTCTGTCTAGTTTCCATAAATATAAATTTCATTGAAAAAGGGGTTCAGGAACCCTTAGTTATGATTTTTCTTGCGAGAGCGCGCAAAAAGATCAAGTCTAGGTTTGAAATTCGAGTTTTGCAACTTTCCACAGAATTACCATTTCTCTGAGTCAAACCTATGGTATAGAATTTTTTTACAAATCAAAACCTAATTATTCATGGTCGAACATGGCAGTTCTAAATCAATGGTAAAGTTACAAAGAAGGAGAAGAATCAAAACAGTCTCTCAAAATTGGTTTTTCTCTCTCTCCCTTTGTTCGAATTTCTCACAAAATTCCTCAGCAACGGTAGGTTTGAATTTTTTAGAGGAGAGAAGAGAAAAGAAGAGGAAGAACATCGGAATTAAACTTGAGGAAAAAGAATAACCATATCTTGAAGATGGAAGAGAAAGTAGAAGACTTGAGAAGAATCGATCAACCCTTGAAGAAGTTTGCAAAACTCGATGGGTGTCTAATAGGATAGGCGCATGGGTATTTGTTTTAAGCAGGAGGAGTCGGCCAAGTCTCCAAAATTTAGGTAGGGATTAGACCAAGCAATAGGAGGTTATAGTAGTTTCCAACTTAGCTTCCTTGCTAAGTTTAGATTTTCTAAAATTGGTTTTTGAGATAAAAAAATGGAATTTACCCATCTTTCCTCTACTCCATGCGCTCAAGGTGAATTGTGCAAGGCATCCAACGTATTTTGTTAGTGAACAAAGGAGTGTTATTTTTATCTAAAAATCTCAACCAATTTAGAATGCCAAATTCGAATAGGACCTTTGGCCATAGGGCTTCGAAACTTGCCCTCTCCATAAATAGAAAACGTGTAAGTCTAGAGATGAAGACTCCAATTTTTCGAAAATCAATGGAATTGTAATTGTTAACAAAAAAAATTGTGTGGAATGGGATCAACAATTTCCAACGTGTACAAAGGGCAGTAGAGATAAATTCACCAAACCATGTGGGTCCCAAGATAAAAAAAATTTGAATTAACATAGCCCAAATAATTTATTTTATTTTGGCATCCAATTATTTTGACAATTTAGAACTTTGCACTTTTATTCAAATTCTCTAAACTTATTTTTCTAAATATCAAACTTAATGTGCAGAAAGGGGTTCACTAGTCAATTCTAAAATTTTGTAGTGTGCTTGAAAATCAAATGTCACGAACATCACACAATCAATTAAATTTCCACCCAATTAAATTTTCCATATACTTCAAAAATTGAATTTTTGTTTTCAAATTGAGTATTTTAATTTCAATTACTCCCACTACATTCAAATTTATAAAACTCAATTAAAATGGGAAATTTCAAAATTTAGGGGATCAATTGCCAAAACTACAATATAATAATTTTTTGTATCTCAAAATAAATTTCCAATAAATTTGAAATTTATTTAATTCAAAGGCGGATAAAATACAAATTTCTACTTGAGGAGAGGGAAACCATTTTTTAATTTTCCAGGTGTATTTTCCAAAATTTATTTTTCACCAAATTTATTCAACAAATAACAGACAAATTAGAAATTTACTATCTAGCCGTTTAAATTAATCTACCTGCCCTAATGATCTACTAAATTGGGTTGCATCGTTACTTCCACTCTGTCAATGGGCTTCATTTCATGGGCTTTGGATGTTCAAAACAGTTCTAAATGAGCTCTTGCCCATAACTTGCTCAAATGAGCTTCCAATATGATAATTAGGTTCATCAGGTTGCATTTGAGACCTTCACTTTCTTCCATCAATTCTAATTGAACCACGCATCTTCAATCGAGTCTTTGTCGGATTTGATGGCTGCATCACTTAGTGATAGAGAAAAATCTATTTATTTATTAATAAATATTCTATTCTATTCTATTAAAAAATAAATATAATTTTTAAATCATATTTCTAATTATCTTCATAAACCGCTTTCATTTAACAAACGGAGAAAGAGGAGCGTTATGCTTTACGCTTGATACCTTCATCATTGAAATGACAGAACTATCTTTTCTCGCTTTAGAATTACCAAACAACAGCCGATATTCGAAGTCCTGTGCACTCAAAAGCGTAGGGAAGGCCCTAGTGTCGCTCCCTCTCTCCGCTCGCTCATCGATGGATTGGAACACGTAATAGAACCCAACTTCAAAGTCATTCCATTTCTTTCTGGTCAGGTTAGCATGCATGTAAAACTCTCTTCCTCTCTCTCTCCGTCAATTGCCATGAACTCGATTCAATCCCAATCTTTCTTTCATGCTTTGTTGGATTTCTACTCGGTTTTGAATTTTTTTTCCAAACAGTCATAATCTTTCGCTGTAATTTGGACAATGTCACGTATGGGTTTCTGAAGCTTTTGGGTTCGGGCATTTAATTTCATATCGCGTTGCGTTTTGGAAGTTTCTTAGAAACTGAATAGCGCAGACCCACTTCTTGTTTTGTTGCATTTGTATGGAATTTCGAGAAAAGATTGTTTGCTTTTCTTTGTGTGATGGCCTTCAGACTTGTCGTTTCAGTTATTCATCTGTTACGGACGTCATCAGTGAAAATTTACTTATTTGAGGTTTTTGGATTCTGTTTGGAAAATCTATTAATTTTCATTTAATTTTTTCATTAATTAGTTTTTGTTGATCATTTCCCCCCCCCTTCCCCCTCATGTAAATTTGTAAGCTAAGCATCTTCTAGTGTGGGAAGCTTTCATGTAAATATATTTTTTTCCCTAAAATGTGCCCCATGTGAATGCCCTGATCTTGTTCAGTTGTGGGTCCCACCTATGTTCAACACGTACATGCTACCTATCCAATGTCATATTGATATAAATTGTCTACTAGTGTAGGACAACAATTATAGTTAGATGTTTTAGATTCAAAAGAAATTAAGCTATTTTTATCATTTTTAGTAATGGTAATGTTTTGGCTGTAATATATTGTCTTAAAATTAGATCCACTAGATAGGTTACTCGGTTACCATATTATATGCTTAGATTGGGTACAGGTCAAGTTGGGTAAAATATTAATCATGTTAGGTTCGCTCATCTATTTAAGGTTGGCCAGCCCAGTTTGAGCATGCATTGAGTTGGCCATTGAAGATCGTAGTTATAGTTTGAATGATTTGTGTATGCTTCCCTACAACTTTGACATGTTATGAAGTATTTTATGGCTGGTTCGGACTGTAGTTTTAAATTTTAGTTCCTCCTTTTTGGGTTTTTATATGTTTAGTTTTCTACTCTACACTTTATCCCTTAATTACACAACTATATGATACATAACAATACTTTCGTGTTGGCAACCTTGTGCCATTTGTCAAGCACTTTTGAACATTACTTATAATAATAAGTCCTAATGTCCTGAGGATTCTCAACAGAGCATATGATTCTCTACCAAATCTGTATCCAATGTGTTTCAGTTTCCTTGTAAAAACATCAGGTAGAACTAAATATTGTTCACTGCAGTTCTAGTTTTCTGTGCCCTTTCAACTGCTTTTGGAGTGGATGGTTAGCAGTTTCAACTTGAACCTTGCTTTATTTTGGTATGTATTACTGAATTTGTGTTTTCTTCAGATTGAGATATTACTGTGGACATCATGCTATCAGATGATGCATTGAAGTCTGAAGACTGATTAGTTTGATACTTGAATTAGGAACTTGTGCTTCAGATTTTATACTTTCAAACATTTTTTGAACTGGAGATACCATTTGATTTTTGAACCTTATAGTATGTTCTTCATTTGCAGCAATGGGTAGAAGGAAGCAAAGCCGTCCAAATAGGTCAGGGGGTATAATTGGAAATTTGAGTGCCCCTGATAATACTGATGCAGGAAGAAAGACAGAAAATATTGAACGTTCAGAACCCATTGATGACAGTGGCAGGAAAGAAGTATATAGCGGAAAACCATTTTTTGTTGAAATCAACAGTACTCAATGGGATGTGGATAGGCATTTGGACATTGCTGAAGTGCTTCTCACGAACATCAGATTTGCAAATGGATTTTCTGATTATAAATTGTTAGAGGATTGTTATCGAGAATCGAAAATTTCTCTTCGTCTTAAAATGCATACATTGGAGGAACAGTCTTTTAGGTTAGGCCATTGGCCTGTGATATCTGCAGATAATATTTTTTTAGAGTTCATAGTTCTCAGAGCCCATGATATGGAGGATACAGAGACACTGGATGTAATGTTTTCAGGGAATTTCGATGGAACTGATGAGGGTGTCTCTGGGCTTGTTCACTTGGTGTCTCAGAAGCTTCTTATGTTGAGGCCAGTTTCAGGGTTTTGGGTTTCAGAAAGTTTTCCGTCTTTTAGATTGAGGGTAGAGATACTGGAAGCTGCTTTTGATGCTTGTGAGTCACTCTCTGAAAACACCAGGCAACCATGGAAAAAGAGTATGATAAATGTCATGGCCTGGTTGCGGCCAGAAGTTACAGCCCAGGAGGCTAAATATGGAATTAGCAAACCAAAGATTGAGGAAGTCAATAAATACTCTGAAACAGTTGTCTTTGGTTCAGGGAAACATGTCAGATTTGATGCTGCAGGATTCTATGAAGCCATAAAGCCATCTAAGTGAGTTTTAGTCTGTTAATTGCTTCTCAATTGCAGTTTGCAGTTTCTTAGAGAGAAAGGCCCACAATTTTATGGCTGGGGTTTTGTTACTTGGTGACTGGATATCCATGGGCTGCTTACTGTAGGGATCCCATAATGTTGCCAATTTGGATATCTGAACTCCTTCTAGCTCAGCATTGTCATCACTTAACCTGAGCAAACACTATATAGTTAGATGTTCTTGACTGTTATACTGAGTATTCTCTCTTAGAAAGAACTACTTTTTGGCTGTTGCCTTGAGGCAGCTTTATTATAAATCTGAATATTGGACATGGTATGCCATTACAAGCCATAGTCAACGGTTCTAAGTTGATGAACAAGTTTAGTTATTGTCATTTTGTTTGCATTTGTTGGGAACAGTAGTTTTCAGTGCTCTTTATCCTATGATTTGTAATTTCTTTCTGACAGAGGAGAGCCAATGCTTGAAGATGAAATTCCTGACTTGCTTCCACAGCTAAGACCATACCAACGTCGTGCAGCTTGTTGGATGGTTCAGCGAGAGAAAGGAACTTTCAAAGCTCCAGTTTATAGGAGGCAAAATCAGTTTATTAATCCTATTTGTGTACCTGTGGATTTCCTTGACATGCATTCACAAATGTTCTACAATCCATTCAGGCAAGAGTTTTTTTTTTTGATTATTTAAATATTAGTATCTTTTCAGACATCGGTTATACAACTAAATAATCTGATGTTCAAACAGAACTGTGAACCTCATTCTGTTCAGTAAATAGCTTTCCTTCATGCTGCACTGCAGAAATTATTCATGGCACAACGGTGGTGGAATTTGAGTCTTTAATATTGAAAATGGTACTTGTTTTGTTTTATAGCCACATGAAATCCGTTGGATAGTTGACTGTGGTCTACAAATTCTTTTATCTTGGCAACAGAACTCTACAAGTATACCAAAGAGGACTATCAGTGGGCTGAGGTCAGGATAGGTTCGGCCTTCCTAGCCCAGATCTTGAAACTAAGCCTTGGGCAATACACTGTGCTTGACCTAGATACCAATGCCTCATGCCTATCTTGAAGGACAATGTTAAAACTTTTGCAAGAAGTGAGTTATATAGTGAAGGCCATTTTACGCCAATGCTTAGTGAAAAAAACTCTTGCTTTTGTCTCTCTTCTTGCTTTCCTTCTTCTAGTGATACATGTGGAATTGTTTTTAGTCTCTTTCCATATGTAGTTTCTTTCATTATTCCCAGGTATAAGGCGTCATTTGGAATCCAGGATGAAGTTTGTACTAGATATAGGCTGATTGCTGGATTTATTATTAATGCGACACATATTCTTCTGTTAATTATCTCACTCTGTTTCTCTTATCTCATTTATTCATTTGTCTGCATCTCGTTTCAGCGGAAATGTTTCATTGCAACCAGAATCCTCCTTATCCTATGTTTCTGGTGGGATTCTCGCTGGTAAGCATCCGTGTTACTTGTATTGATTAATGTCTTAATGAGCATGAACTATTTCATGCTTCTAGCCTATTATTGTTGTTACTTATGAATAGGTCAGATATCTGTATCATTTCAAGTCTGACATTATCTTATGTATATATATGGTTCATGTGTTTACCACATCCGTGGTGTGCTGGTGTCTCACCTATGCTTTATTTGTGCTTTGGTGTTTATTTGTGCTTTGGTGTATGTAGTCTTTTTAGTTTTATTTTATAACTTGATTTCTTGACTGCAGATGAAATGGGTCTTGGAAAAACTGTTGAGCTGCTTGCTTGCATCTTTGTTCATCGTAAATTATCACGAGACAATGTTGTTCTCACTGATGATGAGGGGAGAGATATTGGGAGACCTGGAACCAATATGAAAAGGTTGAAACGAGAACGTGTTGAGTGTGTCTGTGGTGCTTTGACTGAAAGCCCCAAGTACAAAGGGTTATGGGTACAATGCGATGTTTGTGATGCTTGGCAACATGCAGATTGTGTTGGCTACTCACCTAGAGGGAGGTCTTCAGAATTCAAAAGAGCTTCCAGGAGAAAAGGCTGCAAAATGGTTCAAGATGTTAAGCCACATAATCGCTTAAAAAAGAGAAGTGCTACCAGTTTAGTTGTAATGGATGGAAATTATATATGTTCATCATGCTCTGAACTTATCCAAGCCACTGACTCCACAATAACTAGTGGTGCAACTCTTATTGTCTGCCCTGCTCCTATCCTACCACAATGGCATGCTGAAATCATTCGGTAGGCCCATTTTCATGCTTTTATTATTTTTTCTAATTGATTGAATATGCTGTGAGATACTTAATTAAAACCATATGGGAAATTATCTTCTAAATACCTTATTAAAACCATATGGGAAATTATACTTTCTAAATATTTTCGAGAGTTATCTCAATTTCAAATCCTAATGAGATGTGGGGTAGGATGTGTAGTGATGGTGATGCGGCGCATCATCCATACCTTTGCTTCCATGTTATTTTTTTAGTATGTGTTTAGTTTATTTTTAGAGGAAAGGTAGTTTAGTAATTGTTTTGTTTTTTATAAGTTGGAGCCTCTTTGAGGCAAGATACCGAATGAATGAAATAAATTTGTGAGAATTTTCGCAAACATCTGCGTGTGACGGTAGTCTTGGTGGAATCCAAGCCTTGGTGGAATCGAAGGGATTGTGAAGCTTTTTCTTCCCAGTGCCTCTTCTTTTTCCTCTTCTCTATTTTCTTCTTCCCTTTTCTTTTCTTTTGGCCATCTGGAGCCAAACCGCAGGCTTTGCCGCTGCTCCAAAACTTCCATCCCTTTTCTGCCGTTACCAGAACTTAACCCTTGCAGCCGTGACCCTTATTTGTGATTTCCGTGACCCTTAAAAACCCTCCCACTGCAGTCGTTTCCCTCCCAAACCCTCCTTCCCTTTGTCGCCTCCTTCCCTAGCCATTACTGTTGTTATTGCCAGGCCTCCCTCTCTGCCGCGGCCACACGAAACCCCAATACTCCTTTTCCTGACCCCCTTACTCCCTCCCCTTTCTTCCGTTAATAAGCTTAGAACCCCTGCTCAAGTCGTCCGTCCCTTGTAAGCCCCTTATACGTTGTGACCCCCTTGGGCCCCATATGTCCTTAACCTTTATCTTTTCTTTAATTCCTTGTGCCATTTTAATCCCTTTACCCCCATATTCTGCCTGGATATCATAAGAAAGCCACTTATTATTGTCAAATACCATGAACTAATTCCCTTTCGGTGATAGATCTAATACATTTGTGGGAATTAACAATTTCCTTTGTTTTGAGGGATCCCGCCATGTTTGGTAACTAGGCTTGTTTACATTAAATTTCCGAGACTCCCATGATTGTTTGTAGCTTATTTATATTATTTAATTTCTCCATATTGATTAATTGACTAATTTCAGCCCCATATTAGATTTAGTTCATCAATTTAGTCATCTCATAATTTCATTAGGCATTTAGGGTTACTCTATCCCCTGTCTTGCATCAAATTTGGTATCAGTTGCAAGGTCGGGTTGTTTCTTTAAACATCCACGGTCTTGGGTTATAAAAAAATTACATTTTTTATTATTTAAAGATTTTTTTTTTACATCATTACATTCATTGCATATAGAATTAGGTCATAAAATATCAAGAGTCTATCCCTATATTAGTGAGTCTAGATGAATACTAGTGCGTGTATCTGTGCATGACAACTAGGAGTGGAGTCACCTATCAGAAATGGTCCGAACCATCTAGCAAAATGTCAGGAGAACAACCCTCCACCACCCCCCACCACCCCCGGTTTAATCAGGCAATCGCCCAGTTGACTGCCCAGTTTGCTGCCCAATTAGAGGGAATCCGTAATGATTTGGCCGCCATTAGGACTAGAGTTGAAGTCCTAGAAACCCCTAGGAACGATGACAATGAATCAATTCATGAAGACGATAGGAATCTCAGACCTAGGAATGAAGGCTGTGTGGTTCAAAGAGTCGATCGTGTTAGGTACCAGCCACCTAGGCATCGGGAACCCAACAACAATGATGAACGTGTTTTGAAGAACGTTCGTATAGAAGCCCCTAGCTTTGATGGACGTCTAGATCCTAAGGTTTTCATATATTGGTTGTCGGACATGGACTACTACTTTGGGTGGCATGCAGGGGTCAAAATTCGGCCGAATAGTTTTCTCTCCATAGCGTTTTTTTTTTTATTTTTTTTTATTTTTTGAAAAATTTTTAAAAAAATTACAGAAAATACAGATAATTATGTGCTCATTGAATATGTAATTTTTTCATAAAATATCAGACATGTACATCTTCTAATATAATTTTGAAGGTACAATATCGTGAATTTATATAATTAGTAATAAAATGGTGAAAAATTACAAAAAAAGTAGATGAATGAGAAAAAATTATAGAAATAATTTCCAATGAATAGTTTAATGAGATAAAAAAGGTATAAGAATAAAAAAAATTGAGAGGCTAGAAGTATTGTTTAAATTATGAATAGAATATATATAAAATTATATTTCTATTTGATGAGGTGGGATGATTCAATAAACTTGAAATTATATCCACACTCTACCCATATATTTCTTTACTTATGTCACCTAATTATATATAATAATAATTTTATAAGAAGGAAATAATGCAACAATATTACCGTATATAGGCATTTTTTTGTTAAGGTCAAACACGTTTTACCGTTTAGAGGCGTTTTTAAAGGTGTTTGAATTTAAATGATAAAAGTTATTACCATATAAACACTTTATAGTTCTGCTTACCGTATAAAAACCAATGGCCTTACCATATGTACAATTTCCAATTAAATTGTGTGATAAAATATGGAAATACTTATCTGTAAGTTGTCACCAACGGTGGGAGGAAATCAAGGAATAACAGGTAATTCAAAGTTGAGTTGCACGTAAATAATAGGCAGTACTACCGATATTATTTTTGGCAAATAAAAGCTAACACCATTACCATTTTTCGCAAAAAAAAAAAATATTAGGCAATATTACCGATACTATTGAATCTCGGCTGATATCAAGACCGATAATTCGGTCCAAATCTCGGTGATATCGGCTGAGAGTTGATTCATACGGTTGATACAATGTATATCGGCCGAGATTTGGATCCATGGTGGCATGACATGTTGGAAGCTCGTAGGGTTCTTTTCACCAAAATGAAGTTGGTGGGACAAGCCCGACTTTTCTAGACCACTGTGGAACAGAAAATCAGAGACTAGGAGACGATCCTCTCAACTTGACTTGGGATGAGACGAAAGAATATTTAAAGAAGTATATCCGCCTCAAGTATAGGCAAAGACTCATTGACCAGTGGAATTCACTACATTAGGGTAACCGGACCATTGATGAGTACATCGCGAAGTTTGATGAGTTCTTTATGCGGTGCGAGTTAGGTGAAGAACCATGCTAAACCCTCTCTAGGTTTAGACTAGGTCTTCGTTCTGAATTCTAGCAAGAGCTCATGTAGCATCAGGTGGGAACCTTGGAGGAAGCTTGCCAATATGTGCAAGATTTCGAGAAGTACTTGAAACCGAATCCTCCAAGGCAATTTGACTCCCGTGGTACCAATTTCAAGCCCAATCCGCATGGATCTCAGCAGAGTACGGTGAGTCAACCCAGACAAACCACCAACGCTCCATCCAAGAACAAGGATGCAAGTGTTAAGGGAGCCTCTGGTGCAAGCTCTTCCTGGAGTGGTCCATAGTGTTATTACTGTCAGGGTTATGGGCATATCGCTCGTGACTATGCCGCCAAGACCAGGAATCAAGAACGAGCTCTTTTGTTGGGAGAACTGCCCATTGAAGAGATTGCCATGAAGTTGGCGAAGAAGCGCAATTTGAGGGAGTAGATCCTCCAAGTGATGACGAAGTTGATAAGGAGATCGAGGCAAAAACTCTTGCATTGGTTAGATGTGCCTTTGTCCGATTCCAACCGTCAGAAGATTGGAGGCGCACAACCATTTTCAACACCTACATCAAGTGCAGCGAGAAATCTTGCAAATTGATTGTGGATAGTGGGAGTTGTGCAAATGTCGTGTCCACCAACACGGTTACTCGATTAGGTTTGAAGCTTGAGCCTTATCCTAATCCACATTGAGTTGCGTGGTCAACGACACTTCAATTCTCTTCACTCAGTGGAATCCCATACCCATTCAGATCCTCTCCTATAAGGACACTGTATGTTGTGATGTGATCCCCATGGGCGTAGGACACATCATTTTGGGTCGTCCTTGGTTGTTTGACCATGACGTGACACTGTTCGGTCACTCAAACACGTGTTCCTTTGAGTGCAAGGGAAAAAGAATAAAACTTAGCCCTGTACAATCCAAGAATACCTCTTCAAAGAGGGAAGTCGTGGAGGCATTAGACGCTTCAGATAGCATGTCTGTTGAACCTGCTAATACCATAGTAGAGGAACCAAAAGAAGAAATGTCTTCACCGTTGTCAGAAGTGGAAACTTTTCTAATCTCAGAGGTGTCACAAGAAAACATAGGAATTCCAACTGTCATTAACAATCTTGAGCTTGAAAATGTGGGGCCTATGATTCTGCCTACTCTTCCTAAATCATTCACCTTTGAAATTCTGAAATCTGACCTGGACTTGGATAGTGCTGTCCTAGAACATCCTTTGAGTTGTCCAGTTGATTTTGTCAATAAGTCTATAGGCATGAGTCCCTTTGAAGTCATGCATGGTTGCAAGCCTAGAGAACCTGTAGATCTCATTCCGGTGTCAGAGTCCCTTAGGTTATCAGAGTCTGCATCACCATTTTTTTTTGAGCAATCACGACAAAAATAAATTTTTTTTTTAAAAGAAGGTACAAAATACAAGGTATAAAAGTCTTATACCCAGCCACCTAAAAAAAGAAACACGACAATAAACCCCTTAGAAATTCCCATAAAACAAAAACCCAAGGAACACCTCAACAACTTCTCAGAAAACAATCCAGAAATACAATGTATGCTGTTTAGCAAAATACAACAAAATCATGTTCCTTGTCCACCCATAGTTTACTCGCTGGAAGGAAGCATCCATTGACGAACATAGTGCTCTGTTTTCCCCAAACACTGATAGAAATGTCCTAGGCGGTCTTTTGCTTCCTTCCACCCACCTGATAGCATTCACCCAACAATTCCTCCCTTTAGGTCTCATAGAACAAGAGTGTGTCATCCGGAAACTGCAGATGCGAGATAATCGGGCCACTTTGGGTCACCGACAAACCCTCAATAATACCCAACTCTCTCCCTTTTCTCATCAGTCTACTCAGCGCTTCAGCCATCATTTTAAAGATGAAAGGGGATAGGGGATCTCCCTGCCTAAGACCTCAAGAAGCATAAATGCTTTCAATCGACCTACCATTCATGAGAATTGATAAGACGATCCCTCCATGTACATCCTTATCCATTTCTCCAAGTGGATCCAAACTCCATCCTGCCTAATAAGTAATCATCAAACTGCCAATACACACCCTCCCTCTTATCCTTCCTCAAGCCATGAATGATCCACCTTCCACAAACGCACCTCGAGTGTCCCCATCTGAGAACGTTTGAATTTCTTTGTTCACTGTTGGTTTTATATTTGCTTTGTATTTGAGATGAAACACTTCCAATCTGAGAACATTTACATCTGATTCTTGAACTAATAT